>JBBPDB010000140.1:12091460-12103508 GCA_037974465.1 Brachypetersius altus
GTAGTTTTTGAAATTCTGGGGACTACTAGGAGTCCGGAGTTTTGTGATCTTAAGGACCGTGGTGGATTGTAGTGTATTAGAAGACTGGTTACGTATGTGGGAGCTAATCCATTTAAAGCCTTGTATGTAAGTAATTATTTTGTAATTTATTCTAAACTGAACAGGTAGCCAGTGCAGGGATGATAATATTGGGGATTTCACGGCTGACAAAGTTAGAGAAACTTAGGACTTTATTTTCCTTTTACCTTTTTTCCCTTCCAAAAACTTTTACATATTCTACAACATTCACAAGCAACAGTTTTCATTCAATATCCAGTCCAGAGGCACGGTTTGAATATTGTGCCATACTTCAGACAACGATGTCTTTAAACCGCATTTGACCTTGTTTCTTGGCACAGTTAACAGGGTTCCACTCTACAGTGAGGTACAGCGACTTCTCAGACACTTTGTTGTTGTTTAATATCCATCCAGTGTGTATATCCACTTCAAATCTACACATTTTTAACACTGAACTAATAAATATGGCCAAAAAAATATGTGTTCATAAGTAAAACATTCATGCATCACAAATAATCACATGCATTTTAATGCTTTCAACTGCAGCTTCAAGATCTAGCTTTTTGCAGCACTGTGGATTAACTGCTGCATATTCTTGGCAAACATTATTCAGTTTTTCAAGGTTACAAAATTGATAAGACTCAATTTCAAAATCCTCCCCTCATTTTCAGCAGAATGAAATGTTTGTATTTGCTAGGCTATGCAAATAATTTCGCTTTCTGTTTTTCTAAATTATTTTGAATGTACGCGGCCGCATGACTAAAATACCCAGATTCAGCTTCCTGTAATATGTCATGGTAGATCTCTTAGTTTTCTTCAAAGATATGTCAGACCTCTCACCTCTATACTTCACTACTGGTGCTTCTTGAGAACTACTGAGCAATCAATTTTACTTTAAAGACATTTGTTTATACTTATGAATGCATATTTTTGTCATTTTTATAAATACAAAAACAAAAGAATGTGTGTACATTTGAAATGGATTACTAACAAAAAACATAGTTTAGCCTCGTTTATAGCAAGCATTTAACGTTTTTCTTTGAGATGTGCCCGAGTATTTAGCATTCTTCGAACAATGCTGAGGTACTCAACGATGCTATACATCCAATAGCTTCAAACGATACAGTGGCAAAGTGCATGTGTCAGAGGAGATCCATGGTACTCTGCCCGGATTGTCGATATTTTAATGGAATCACGTGGAAGCCTTCAACTAACTGCCACCTCTAAATTTAAGAGGAACATTAGAATATAAATGATGAATGCAAAACTGTACAGTTAACTACAGCTAACTGTTTCTTTGACTGTAACAGCAGGGGTAGGTCCAATATGGGTCCAAATGTAGCCTTTCTCTGGGCGAATGGGTATTGTTGGAAAAGGAGAACTCCTTGACTTGAAATACTCTGATGGAGCATGGCAGACAAATTCGAGGTACTCCATTTTCCTTGGTAAATCCTCTTCTGGACCTAGCCAGTCCAAAAAAAGAATTCAGTTAGTCATAATGAGACGTGAACCTTTTGTTTGAACAAAAATTTAATATTTACTTACCAACTATGTAAGTGCCAGGATCAAACTGATCTTTTGGACTAGACTGGGTTGGGATTAGCCAAGTTAATGCAGCACTCTTCTCGCAGTACTGGTCTTGAACAAACCCACGGATCTGTGCAAAATAAGGTTTACCATCTTCTTCATCTATTACCTTAATGACATCCCCAATTTGATAATAAACACCCTAATGGAGAAGAAAGAAATGAGGTTAGTCAAATGAAAAAAACAATGTCTGGAAAATCAATTTAAAATATGAAGGAGTAAGTTTAACCTTGTAGAATATGGACTCTGAACTGATGATTGTGGACACAGACTCAGGAGCTTTGATAGGCTGAAAGATTGGAAATTAGCATAGTCACTTACTTGATCTTAAAAGAATGGCCAACTACAAGAATATAGATACTTCTCTATGGAGAGAACTCACATTTTTCAGTTTAAATATGTGCCGTCTTCCCTTTCCCTTAGTCGAGACCTTCTTCTCGGATGCAGGTGCTTTGTATTTGGTACTTCTCAGGCGTGCCGACCGTCTGTGTATCTCTTGCTTAGACTGGAAGCAAAAAGCAACAAACCATTAGGGAGGTACACATTCTTAGCTTAAACCTATGTTTCAAATGTTTGCAAATTGTCATGTACCCAGACATAAACAGTGATGTTATAGAACAATGCAAATAATGAGACACCCTCAGAAAAACTATATAGTTTTAAAACCTGATACACCGTTTTAATCTGTTTCATTTTTCATTGCTGTGTTTAAATTATTACATACTAACAATTAAGTCTGTGCATAGTATGCACATTACCCAACACCAACCTTTTTCAATATAGTCTATTAAATAAAAAAAAAGTAAATAAGCGTACTCAAAAGCCACAGCATTAACAACATGAAAGTGGAATGCCATTTAGTTTCACAAGTTAATAGGAAGCTGAAAGATTTGAATCATTTTTTAAAAAAAAAACAGAATACTGTATACACCCTACCCCTTATTCATAGTTTAATGAGTTTACACTGGTCAGGCGATATCAAAAGGAGATCCTTAGTCCAAATTGCATTGGAAATAAAGGATTTTCAAGTGTGCTAATGTCATTAGGCTGCTGTGTTCTTGCCATGAATGGCTTGGGGGATTTTTTTTGCTGTTTAATGAATAGCCAAGGTAAACATTAATGTGTAAACTGCAACATTTATTTACACTATATAAACAAATGGAGTGGAACAGATCTCTAAATTGTTGAATTTAGATTCTCTTTAACTGCACATTAAAGTCTGTTTGAATGCCCTGTCCCTGTTGGTGTAATGGTCAGGCGTCCCAATACTTACATATATAGTGTCTATATTTTGGAATGAGCATGTTTACTGGCTCACACATGCTGACAAGACCGACTGCTCAGGTATAAAATCTGACTCAATAAAACATTGTTGAATTTTGATACAGAGCCTTTTAAAGCGAGTCCATTCAAACCTGTTTCCCCCCGCCATTATTTTGCTGGGTGGTGGAGCAGGCCGACAGCCCCGCGCCTCCGAGAACGATGGTCTTAGATGTGCAGTTGTTGCAGAGGATTTCTCCCTGGTTTCCCTTCTTCCACATGGAGGACGAGTTGGTCTTGCAGACAGCACAACAAGGTTTTAAACCCAGCGGCATTTTTACTCTGAACTTCACCGCAGTCTTATTGCTTTTCTCTACTAGTGTCCAAGACGTTCTTTTCAGTATGCCTTCTTTGCTGAAGGCAGTGTCCTACAGTATTTACTGTACTCAATAGTAGCCTGTAGTGTTTCTAAACGAAAACAAGTCGTCTAAGCCCTCGAACTATTGGTTTTAGAAACATAATTAGTATAACAACAAACACCAACCTCCATCACCATTAACACAAACAGAACAGCCCTTCTTCTCTTCAAAATACGGGACCCTCTTCCACGTCTCACCCATGCCTTCAAAATAAAAGTCGTATTTTTATGACACCTGGACAATCCGCCACCGCAAGGTCATCTGAAGTCACAGACCCTGCGCTTTCTACAGTGTGCCAAGTAAAAAGTGCAGTATTCAAAAGAGAAACATCACATGAACACAAATGAGCCATCATTCTCTTAGTCCTTTAATCAGAGCAAACCTTTCCGGAAACATTCACTGACTTAGTCACAACATCAAAAAAGAAACCCCAGTCTTTCAAACTAGGAATTCATTGAGTACAGTTCTCTAGAAGTGCAAAATAGCCATTTAAAATTAATGGTTACCTTACCATAATATTTGGAATGAAAATAAAATGCTCTTTCTGCTTTTATAGGAGTGGTAGCCTACAATATTGGGGACAGTTTTTTTTATCTGCCCTTCAAGGAATAGTAGACCACAATAGTTTGTATAAGAATGTATTTTATCTGCCACTCTGTTATTTTTTCTTTAAAAATATGTACCCCAAACTGAAGATGCATGGACAGTGGGATTTCTGTGAAAAAAAAATCATGATATATAGAGACATTACTTTCTGTAAGTTGTGTTATTTCCTGGGTCATGCAATCAATAGCAGACATGTAAAATTGTGACCTGAAAGATTTTAAAACAGTGTGTTTATTTTATTGTTTGATTATAGGATGTGTTTCTGGACATTAGACCCTTGATAACTGTTCATCAGGATAATACAAAAAAAATAACCCTAGGATGCGATGTTTTTATGCTTGTGGTTTACAAAACCGTTTAAAAGGCCATTTTGAACCTGCAAATCACATGGACGCTTATGTCACTGGGGAAGTGGAACACGTCTGTGAAGAAAACAACTGGAATGCAAGACTTAAAGAGCAGGAAAATATCATCAATGTTTCATCATGACCTGACTCTTATGGTACCCAGACCACCAGATCTACAAATGAAATCGAGTACCTGAAATGATATGTCTCCTTTGGGGTGTACAGTACGAATGAGCTGGCTTTAGCCTGTCAAGTGTTCTGTTTTTAAACTTTCAAAACTGCAGATTGTTTTGAACAGACCACAGCTTAGTCACTTCACCACGATCAACTTACACAGTTTAAATCTCTAAACACCCTTTTTGAGGGTTCATAAACCACAAAAGAAAAAAAAACTAAGGAAAACTATCTATTATGACTAATCCAAGCAAAACAATCCGACGATTTAGTCTCACACACACACATTTCAACTGCCATCTGCAAACCTCTAACTCTGTATTTTAGAATAAGCATTACACCTACACAGGAGTCAAGCAATGATAACATAGGGTGGGCCATGAAGACAGAATTTTTTGATTGTAAGAGCAAAAAACAAAGAGTCTCTTCTACACTTAACATTAATTGTAAAGCTATAAATAAAACCTAAAATGTGGTGAGACACAAACATATAGGAGAAAAGCATAAAAAGGCACACTGAATGGAAAAAAGCCAAACAAAAACAAACACATCAAAAACATTCCCCTATTTCAGTCTCTAAATCCCCGGCCTGCTTTTCTCTTTGAGCTCTAGTGGCCTCTGCTGGCACGATTATAAAGAATTAAAATAGTTGCTGTATTGCAGATGATGTCATTTCTAGGATACAGTACTAATGATTAATTCTGTTTCACAGCAGGGGCACTGGCAAAGTAAGACAATACCAAAGGCCCAGCAATGATGGGGGGCCCTCAGAAAACACTATCTGAAAACAAGAACATAATATTGAGGGCCCAATACTAAATACTTTCATAGGGGGCAAAAATCAGCATCATTTTCCAGTCAAACCAGTCCCCTGTTCGGGGTGGATGAGCTTCTATGTATGTATGCGTCTGTGTATTACACATTGTGTACATCCTAGCAAAATAGGCACAAGGTCAAAACCAGCATGCCTCTGAGGCACTGTTTACAGTGTAGCTTCACATCATTTGAGGCATATCTTCAAAGAAAATGCCACAGGTCTGTGTTCTGAAGTAAAAACATGACATAAGCAACAATAATGGAACGAAGGAGCACAGCACAGCTGAGATCACAGCAAGACTTCATTGTGCAAATTTCATCTTAAAATATATATTTTTTTAAAAAAATCAGAAATGTCACTGATTTCAATTCAGATTGGCAATCTTTCACGTTTATGCATAAGCACATTTTTCTCCTTTTAGAAAATAAATAAATAAATAAATAAAAGCAAAAGTATTATTCACTTTCCTTTGAAACAGCCAAAAGAATTCATTTTTAGAAGAAAAAAAAAAGGTATCTTTTCTTTGTGGTACCACTACAGTTTAAATGGCAAACCTGAAAGAAGTTATTTTTTTCTCCTAAGATAGACAATCTCTGCACCTCAGTTTGTCTCACTGCCTTTCTTTGATCTGTATTCTTTTAAGGAATATCCCAGTGTTTTTCCAACCAAGTCACCATTTGAGTCACAAACTACAATTTCATCAGGTTTTCCTGTACTTAGTAAAATGTGTTTATTCTAAACACAGTACAGAAACCAATAGACAAATGTTGAAGCAACAGAACCTTTTCCTTCCTGAAGAAAGGAAAATTCAGTTGTAAAAATCTGGATTATTCCTTTAATCAGCGACCACTGAGCCCACTGTCATGCTGTTTAAACACATGGCACCGAAATCTCCTTTCCTTTCTTTCACAATAATGAATCCTACAAATTTGTTTGGCCACGTGAAGAGAACTCTAGTTAAGGAGATGCATTTGCTTCCTTCCTCAGACTAGGTGCTCTTGTTCTTCCCATTCTGAAGACAGTTCAGTGGGCTGTGGGTGGGGGTCACAGTCACTCTCGTGAGGAGCAGGGTTACCAAGGTCTACACTGTAGTGCAACTCCTCCAAATCTGCATCGGTTTTAGGTAGGTCTGAACCATCCACACACTCCAGCTCCAAAAGGCTTGGCCTTTCCAGCTCTTCATTATCTTTCATCAGAAAGTGGAGATTCTGCTCAGGCTTTTCTACATCAGGTTCCCCCACATGTGGCTGAGGTTTCAGGGTCTCGTCAGAAGCTGGCGCATCAGAGCTCGCTTCTGCAGTGGCCGAGGGGATAAGTGCAATATTCTGGGGGTTCATGTCATGGAACCAGGCCATGATGTTGCCAAGCAGGTTTGCATTGGCAGAAGGGTCCAAGCCGGAGCCATCGCCATAAGAGTGCAGGTTACCAGGTGTGTGTTGGTTGGTGATGTTGCCCAACCTCATGAGGCTGTCCCCAAGCTCCAGCAGCTCCGAGCTGCTGAGCGAGGCACGAGGAAGCTCCACAGTGTGGGGGACAGCCTCTAGTCTGGAAGGCAGAGAGGAGCCAATGGCCCCAAGGGAGGCTTCGGTGCTGAGGACATCCTGGGGTTCTGAGTCTAAGTCCAGCCCAGACTCCTGCAGGGACAGCTGGATAGCCAGAAGGATGTTTGGGTCGTCTTCATCCAGTGAGCCAAGAGCCTAGAGCGAAACAGAACTTTCTGTTACAAACACTGTAGGTCTACTTCTGTAAACAGCATTAAAAACAGAATACTCCAGGACCCAGTTATACAGCTAAGATGGCACAAACTTCAAAACCTATTCACAGTTTGAGTAGTTACAAATTCCTGGAGACACACAACAGACACATAGTAGCAATTAATTGTCATGTAAATTGCAATAACAATTCAATTGCCTTTTTCTATTTGTTTAATACAAATATTATGGCACATGGTTAAAGTGGCTAAAGTGGCCGATTGGCTATCCTACATTCAAACTATGTTTACTTTCTACAACGCACTAAAATAAAATGATGAATTGCACTGTTCATCATTGCAATGATGAAATCACAGTCTGCTCATTTTGACAATATATTTGTGAAATGTGATTACAATGAAACAATTCCAGTGGAAAACTCAAGTTAATCTCAGATAATTGTGATCGTTGTGAAAACTGTACAAATTTTGTAATATTTTAATAGGCCCAGCCATAAGAACTGGCTCATATTCAATACTCAAGGTACAGTCACCTTCAAAGCATATGGAGTTGTAGTGAGAGATTGATCATGGACTGTTTAGTTCATTTCAATTAGTCAAAGCTGTCCAAGTGCTCATGAAGTGAAAGTGAAGTGAAAGTGATCATTCTGTCATACGTGAACACACTACACCACACACTGTGAACAGCCCAAAATTCAACCTCTGCATTTAACCCATTCACCAAGTGAAGCAGGGGGCAGCCAGGAACGCCCGGGGAGCAGTGTGTGGGGACGGTAACTTGCTCAGCAGTGCCTAGCGGTCTTGGGAATCAAACCTGGACTTTCCAATCGCAGGGCGAATGCCCTAACCACTAGGCCTCCAGCTGCCCCAAAATGAGCACTCCAATGGAAACAATAAGATCTAAACTTACCGTGGGAACACCATATCTCCTGGAGCCACTTCCTTCTTGTGGATCTGTGAACATATAACACTTATTTTTCATATTTAATTTTCACAAAACAAAATAAGCCAACTAACATTTGGGTACCTGTCGTGGTGGTGTTAGGGTCACTGGGTTCAGGAGTGTTGCTGCGGAGGCTGTGTAAGCTGAGGAGGTCCCCTCTCCTTCGCTGCCTGTGCCTCCGTCTGTACTGAAACTCTGAGTACTCCTACAGCACACACACACACATCTCTAAATCCAAAGTTACTAATTACACCTTCTTTAAAAAATATAATGGATATAAAGGATTCATAATACAGAAGTGCATATCCTTGCCACAGGTGTTATCTATATTCATGAATAGGTGCAATGAATAGAAATATTTATCTAATACAAGGTTAGTCTTGTTACAGACAAGCAAACAAAAAGGCAACATTAAAAATAAACCTTATCTAATCTGAAAGAATCAGAGGGACTACATTCAGATCACACTGTGACAAATTCAGGTAACACTGAAGGCATGCCGAAGCAAACCGGCCACATATAGTAAGCACATACAGTAAGAGTGCATCTTAATATCAACCTAATCAATCTATAATAGCATGGAGCCAAATGCTGCTACAAAAGCAAAGACTAGGAATAATGAGAAATATACGCGGGCACTACTGAAAGACATCATTCATAAGGCTACATGACATTTCAAGGAAACGGACAGAAACCTACAGAAAAAGAAAAACCCCTTTAAAAACAGAAAAACCCCTTTAAAGGCTTATTCCAACAAGCATCTGTCATAACACTTCCAGAGGTGAAATAACAAGTGATATTTGGCAGAATAAGCATTTACAAATGTTTACAGAGGTTTTTGACATGAAAGGTTTATGAAGGCATCATGTAGCCTTACAAATATTTCTTTACAGACACCACGGGATAAAGTTAATTATAGGAGGGTAGACTGGCTCATAACTTGCTCATCCAGTTTGAGGAGGTGACCAGCACTTGCAACCAATACTGAATTATAAAAATTAGTGGAAGAATGTTGGTGAAATGGAAACGGGAACATTTTGGGAATATGACGAGTATTTTTTAAATGGTACTGAAATGGATGAAACACCTTTCCATCAGATAGTGTTTTCTGTGGTACCTGCTGGTCTCCTGTACTGTCAAAGTTCTCACTCTGTTCCCTCCCTCCCAGTATTGAGTGATCCCTCAGCATCTTAAGACACAGAATGAAACGTAGTGACGTACTGATACTAACGGCAGGAAAAGCACTTCACAAAAAGACACACAGCTGCTACAGACACACAAGCTGTTTGCATCCTAGTTTGCATGTTAACTGAGCAACAGCAGATAAACAACAGAAATGATCCAGAACATTAGCTGTTCTCACACCTCAGGAGAGGCAAATCCCAGATACTCCCAATCCCAGGTCCCACCAGCAAAGCTGAAACAAAGAAGGGGTAAATTTAGATTATTTTATTAGATTGTTTAATAAAACAAACAAGACTCATGAAGATACGAGTTCTTGCTTAAATCTTAGAACAACACTGTAGTGTTCCAGAGTAGCAAATTGCTTTTGTGGAATAAATGTGCACTCATCACAGCACCTCACATTTAATTACAGGTAAGCATTGAAACAATAAAAAAAATAATTCCAGATTATAATAGGTTACAGAAAAGAAAAGGTTCACTGTGCAGTGCACGCCTGCAGGACGCACCTTCGGCGCGGTACCTCGGGGGAGTCATTTGGGGCCACTCCTCGTGCCACAGAGGCCAGGAACTCTCGTCTCTTTTGCCGGATGAGGCACGCAGCACTGATGATCTTATGGCGAGGGGTACGGAGGTAAGGCCGGTTTACCTTCTGAGCAAGGTCCTCTGTTACCATCTCCAGGTCAGTCTGAGTAGAAAGAGAGTGAGGGAGAAGGAGAGATACATGTTTAGAGAGCAATCTTGCATTAAAACATGTACATAAACATAGTACTGCAACAGAATAAGAACTGTAGCAAGAACAACAGAAAAGCCACATTTGTAAGACAGAGCCAGAATCTTATACCTGCATTAGCTCAAATATTTCTTTCTTTGTGCTTTTGGGTTCTAAAAAGAAACCGTAGGGATAAGAGCACTTGAGGATGCGTCGGGTCTTGAGAAGTTCTTGAATCCCATCTTCAATGAATCTAGTGTCAGGTGGAGTGCCTTCTCCTGCAGAGTGAAAAATACAACATACTGCATACTGAACCTATTACTAGTCACAGTGCAGCATAGAAGTGATATGGAGAAAGTGAGTACATGTATAATAGGACCACAGTGCATAGTTTACTTGCAACTCACGTCCAATGAAGGCTTTGCTAAGCTGCTCCATCTTCTCTTTGGCTGTTTTCAGGAGGCACTGTTCCAGCTAAGACAGAGATGTTAGAAGTTTACCAAGGGCAAACTCGTCAATGACCATCACACAAGCAGTCACACCAAAGATGAAGTACTCACTTGGTAACTGTGTTCATGGTTCTTGTACCGAGTGTAGTAGTGCATGAAGCGGTCAAGTTCTTGAAAGCTTTTATGCTTCTTCTCTGCCTGTGAAGACTGATGTGATCAGCAACAACACTATTGGCAGCACTCAAGGAAAATGAGAACTGCTGATCTTTAGTCTAAAACCAGTGTGCACATTGAAAAGATTTCTTTTTATGTAACATAGACACTTAAGTAATGTGGGCCTTATAGTCACGCGTGATCAACCCACAACCAACTTTCTCTGCGTTAACCCATTCACCAAGTGAAGCAGTGGGCAGTGTGTGGGGACGGTCAAGGGTACCTCAGCAGTGCCACTGGCAGTCCTGGGATTCAAACTCACAACCTTCTGATTGCAGGGGCAACTCCCTAACCAGCAGGCCACAAGCTGCCTCAACACATCCACCATACAAAGCAAAAATAAGCCTCAGTTTTCAATTTTCACTTCCAATAAAACAAAACAGATGTACTCCTTCCTTTAGGCAGAACAATAACCAACACACTGTAGATGTGTGTGTTTGCTACCTCCACTGTCATCTCCTTGGACTGCTCCTCCACCTGCTGAATGACCTCGTAGCGAGTGCAGCGGTAATAGCCTCCAGTGGAGGAGCTGTGTTTCTTCCACTCTTCCAGACAGATCCAGCAGAAATCATACTTACACTAGAAAGAGATAATAAATCACATACTGATCAGAAAAGTTTAGAGTGGTGTGTCACTATAGACCACAATGATTACGACTATTAAATCATACACACGTATAATTATTAGTGCTGGGCCGTTAACGGCGTTAACGCGAGACTCTTATCGCGCAATAAAAAAAATATTGCCATTAAACTATTCACAAAGTTGGGTTGCTTTGTGGGTCTATACTACGCAAGCTATGATGACTTTCACCTTCATATTTTAGCGCGGATTTACTCACTCTCTCCGTCTGTCTGTCTCTCTCTCGCTCTCTCATGATTTTTCCAGAGTGCGCGGATCATCTCTCTCTCTCTTTGTCTCTGTCTCTCTCTCGCTCTCTCTCTTTCGTGATTTTTCCAGAGTGCGCGGATCATCTCTCTCTCTCTTTGTCTTTGTCTCTCTCTCGTTCGTGCGATCATCTCTCTCTCTTGTTCTCTCGCTCTCTCTCGCTCTCTCTCTCTCTCGCTCGTTCCTGACTTATCCGTATTTAAACCTCGGGTTAATATTTACATTTTCTTTAAGGGTAATGTATTAAACTGAGTTCCAAATTAAAGTGATATGGGAGAACATTTGGAGGCATATTTATGGATTACAGTATAAAAATAGGCAAATAGACAATAGACAAATAGACAATACCATTATTATTTATATATATATATATGTATGTTGTTTGTGTTTGTAAAATGTAATTATTAACCTATAAAAGCATACTATTTTCTAATAGGTTTCTATATGGGGGGAGGAGTCAGTTCACAATACCATTTTATATATATATATATATATATATATATATATAAAGCAGTTCCATCAAATTTCAATTATACCGTGATAGAATTGTTTGCCCCATCACCCACTATTTCAATGTCCTCAGTTTCATGTTCAGATTCATGTTTCACATTTATTGTGTTTCACATCCAGTCTGTTTTATTTTTGTGTTTGTCACATCAACATTTTCTTCTTTTGCATTGTGC
>JBBPDB010000140.1:12106405-12117528 GCA_037974465.1 Brachypetersius altus
AGAACAAAACTGAATTTATTAGAAGCTAAAGAACACATCTTAACCGGGGGTGCCAATAATTATGGAGGGCAGTGTAAATCCAAAAACAGCTGTAAAATCTTTTGCAAGTGCCATTACCAATACTGTTCAGTTTTGCATGTAATTGTCACAGTCCTTGAATATTAATAAACATTTTTAGTCCAATATGCACTTTGCAAGAATTTACCATTTTCTTTCCCACCAGTTTGAGGGTTCTGTGAATAGCACTCCCCTCCCCCGTCTTGCCGCCTGTCACTCAAAGTCCGTGTTAAGCCTTCATTAGGGAAATAACAGGGAGGCTGGGGCCTCTCCATAAGCTTTTATTTAGACACCTGCCTCTGACGTCAAAACTGCTCCTTAGCATCGCACACACCCAGTACATTATGGATTAGACGCCAACCAGCAACTATACACAGAGATTGCCAGTCTTTGGACAAGAATATTAACTGAAAATGTTTTATATATGCCAGTTTTAAAACCATATACACATATTTCTACAATTATTTACCGCGATAGCTTCACAAAATGGCAGAAATAGTTTATTTCTACCCAAAAGTAATAGGAGTGTAACAACTGCCTCCACTCAATATAAAATATTTAAATTCACAGTTCTAGGCATATTTGTCTGAGCTGCAGGTGTGTTTTGTTTGTAAAACACTGAAGAAAAAATGATGTTAGAAAAGTTCCCATGTTCTCATATTAACAGATAACAGCAGTACAGACTACAGATACACAACACACTTATGATCAATCCATTTGTTAGTTACTAATGCAACTTTACAGCTGGCCAAGATAAGTGAAAAGTTAATTATCCAATTGCTTGTGGTCTGTAGTTCACATAGGACTTGAAGTCACATTTATTCTGGACCTCACTGTCAGTTTAATTTTATATCCCATCAGCAAGAGTACAGAGAAAAAAATAAAAACACTGAACAAAAAGCATTAATGACATACCCATCACTTGCCACTAACCTTGGCACATTGCATGTGATTGCAGCCTTCATTTTTCTGGATAGGCGACTTGCAGTTGGCACATGGTTTGGAATTGGTGAGTAACCACAGGCAGTTGGCAGCATCTTCAAAAGCTTCACTTACTCCAGCCACTATCAGAACAGAGTCATCGTATGTTTGTTGACAAAGCAGACGCATGTGTAGAAGTTGTAAAAAAAAAACAAAACAGAGCAAGTGGGAGACTAAACAACATTACAGCATTTAGGAATGAGTGTTAGAATTCTCTCAACATGGCCTTACGTTCCTCTGGCTTCATCTCAGAAACCTTCTGCAGCCACATTTTCCATGTTTGGCAGTCACATGGTTCATGGGCCTCACCAAGACATTCCCTAATAAAAAAAATCTGTTTATATACCGCCAAGACAAGTGTAAAAGTTCAAGTACACAATTTTTTTAATGGTTAAATTTGAGGCACAAACCAGCAGAAGAGGTGGCCCTTTCCACAGTCCACAGCAGGTGCAGAGAGGAGAGGGAAACTGAGGGGGTCTGTGGCAGTGGTGGCAGGTTTGGAGAGACGAACTGCTCTCTCACACCTTGCCACAGGACACCAGCGGATAGACGGGTTGTTATCCACAAAAGCCTATGAACAGAAAAATAAAGCAACACTCAAAATGGAAAATAGGCAAAAGGAGTAGATGCACATACATTTCAAAGATTCTGCATACTGATAGCCAAGCACAAATACAATAGCACTTCAGAGTAAGAATATTTTCTTATTTTACTTCAATTGTACCTTAATGTCAAACAGCAGGTAACGTTTATCCATCTCCCTGGAAACCACACTCTCTATGACCTCTACTGGAACCAGCTGGAAACATTCATAGGCTGGACAAAAGATATTATGCGCATCCCCCTCCTGGATTTTCACATTCAAAAACCTGAAAGAAAAGCCTTATGTTAGTAATTTGCTGAAATAACTGTCTTTCTAATAATTCTGACATGTACATCTGAACAGAGAACATTTTTTTTCAATTCAGAGTCAAACATAATTTTAAATAAACTGGTTATTACTTATACACACTCACCCTTCCCAGCATGCTCGGCAGAACTCATGCCCACATGGTATGTCCACAGGCTCCTCAAATACGGAAACAGCGCACATGCAAATTCCACACTAAAAGGAGAAACAAAAAACATAATTTTTTCGTATAGCTTACAGTTTACTGACTTAGCCAGAAGCAGATTAATTCAAGTGTTAATCTTCATCCTGGCATGCAAAAAGTGACTCACCATGGCCAGCCCTTCATCTGCCGGTGACAGACTTAACTCATCAGGGGAAGTAAGCGTGGAACGTGTGGTGCGGGGTGTTTTAGGGGAGGGCAGCGTGTCCCAGGCATTGTAGCCACTGGGTGGAGGGGTGGGCATCTGCACACCTGAGCGCTGACAACAGTTCTCTGCATTAGACATCCAGGCTTCCAGAAGCTTCTCTCTGTCCCAGTCTGCCACAAACGGAACAAGTATAAACAAGAGTTTCAGGTGTTTTGGATAATTATTTGGATTATTATACTGTTTTGGATTATTATTCCTTCTTTCTCAAACAATAAAGTCTAAAAACATTCTCAGCTTGAAAAGTAAAAATATTCATGCTCAGTAAAATGCATTGATGGTATCATTAGACTAGGGCTGATGTTCCCTCCTTTTAGATTTGTGACTGTGCTAGAAGTAAACACACCTCAGCTCCCAATGAATTCACCTACATTTATGACTTTGAGGACCAAGAAAAACACACACGACTGATAAGAGCGGAATTGTGGGTGAATAAAGTAATTCTCGTTCAAACAATCTTTGAGCTGTTTTTGAAAAACAAGAAGTCACATTCCATAAAGACAAATAACTATAGAACCATACCATGAGCTCTCAGGAGTGCCTCAGCTGTGAAGAGAGGGGCCTGCAGCATATCAGCTGTCTCTACTATCAGCATGTCCTTCAGCCGCCGTAGGTCCTGAAGTTTGAGTCCCTCATATGCCTACACAGAGAGAGAGAGAGAGAGAGAGACTGAAAATACTGTGTATGTCTCTGACATTAAATGATGCCAACATCGGCCTCCAGCTGCTTTAATGCAAAACTATGGCCACAACATCAGAAAGCAGAAAATTAATTTTCTTTGAGGAAATGATACCGGTAGGGCACAACAGCTATGTCAAGGCTAATAAACATACAAAACACCCACAGACACAAGGCTTGCTAGTTCTGCCAAGATATTTGAAATACTACCGATCAGTCAAACTGCTTACACATTTCTGAGAGTACTGTATAAATCGCCAGAGAATACATTTTTTTTTTAAATAAAAAAAAAATGCTATATAAAAACAAATCCCCGGCTGCCCGCTGCTTCACTTGGTGAATGGGTTAAATGCAGAGGAACAATTTTGTGCTGTTCACACTGTGTGCTGTGTGCTTTCATATATGACATAAGGTCACTTTCACCAAAATTTCACGCATGCTCCTAGACCAATTTCGCAAAAAAAGAAAAAGAAAATTATGTAAGGCACTGCACACCTCTCTGCGGTCCAGGGCAGCATACTCTGCCTCAATCTCCTGAGCTCCAGGGTCCTGAGAAAAGACCATCTGAGACTCCAGACTGAGGGCCAGCTCCTTATGATGCTGTTTCTCTGCGCAGTCACAAGGAGTCTGATGTTCCTCGTTCTCTGCAAATAGGTCCGCTTCACTCTTCACCAACAGCTGAGCAACAAAGACAAGATCTATCAAATGATAATCTATGTGATGCTGAACAAAGTCCCTTTGATGATTATGATTCAGTGATTGTTTCTTTGACAAATAATTGTTACATAAATATATCTTAATATATGAAGACAAAAAGATCTCAAGTTTGAAATGTACCCTAACCATGTTCTGAAAAAACAAAGTGAACAAATATTCTTGACTCTTGACCACAAAAACTTTTGTTTTTAGTTGTTTTTGCAAGACTAATGATAGCTTATGACTTCATGCTCCGCTTTATTTTATTCATATGCTTCCAACTTTTTTCCTTGTTTAACTGAAAAACAGTAAAGATCAAGCTCCTACTTGAGAACTTATGAGGCCAAGCCTAAAACACGCCACACGCTGATGGCTCATGTTTACCTCCACGCAGCTCTTCATGCCAGCTGCGGCGGCATAGTGCAGGCAGGTGCTCTTCTTGTTGTCTATGGCATTGACGTCTGCATGTTCATACTCGCTGAGGTCAAGCTTGGCCCCCGTCCACCTGAGCATCATCTGGAGGCACTCAGCACGACGCTGCTCATCCTGCTGTGGGCAGCTGAGTCGCGGCTGCAGAGCACCTTCGCCCAGCATGATGTTCGGGCCCATGCACAGCATGTGCAAAGCCGTTTCATTATGCACATTGCGCTTGTTGGGATTCCCATCCTTGCAAAACAGAAAGGACCTGGAAAAAATAGAACAGAAACGGGACCAAGCTTTAACAATCCAGAGAATCCATTGATATAAATAAACTGCTAAAAACCATGTAATGACTGAATATCATTAAGTTCAGGGACATCTGTTTCAAAAGAATGTGCTTGTAAAAGCACAGTCAAGTCACCAGAACTACACAGCAAACACCACTACTCTGATTATCAGTCCAGTGCTTACACTGTTAACCCAGTCAGGAAATGCAGGGCACATCATAGTTATTCTGAAAGCCAGAGGCCAAAGACCTACAGCTCAATTTTTCATTATGTGCTAGAGTGCATTAGGAAGACATCATAACCACATTAACAGAGAGTCCAGCATGACACTGCTCTGAATAGCTGGAAGTGCTCGCCGCTTCATTGCCAAAAAGATAGCAGGGGATAAAAGGCCAGACTGATATCATTTTCAGGTAAATCAACTTTGGGAGGCGCAGTGCGATTGATAACAGACTCAGATTGCACTCTAGATATGACTTGGGTTAATTTACACTCTTTTCAGTGTCAGGAGCGTAAGCAGCGTTTGGTCGGCTGCGAGGCCTTTCGGTAGAAATGACTCAGCGCTTCGTTCCGGGAAGTCTGGGGTGTAGAGCTGGCAAGGGAACTTTATTAGTTAATGCAAGTCTAAACAACAGCACTAATTCTCTGCATTCTCCAGACTGCTTCGCCTCTTCTCTGCTTTTAAAGGAGGCCTGAAAAGAATGACTACAGAATAACATATACTAAGCTAAAGATAATGGCACGTATGACAATTACACACACTGGGGCCAAAACAGACACAAAGGGCCTATTGTTGCCATGTGTACCTTTGTTATCTATCTTCAACGAGGAACGAGGCAGAACAGTAATATCATTCACTAAAGTTGTATAAGTACAGTCAGACTGTTACTCTGCATTACAAAGGAAGCTCCGAAAATGAACACGGGCCACAGTTGTATGCTTTTGTATGTATTAGTCAATCAAGGTTTATATGATCTTAGTTAATGTACCTAAAACAGAATGGAGACAAAACAAAAAACAATATTTATTTAGACATGGTGTCTAGATGTATCTAGGCAGCTAGAATATTTCATTTCTTTCACAATTATGTTCACACTCTCAGAAAAAAACATGGAAGATTTGCTCATCTCTACACATCCTTTACAAATGTTCTGTGTGTCTGCACGCGCAAAACCTTGCAATATATAATTTTATGCCGTTACAGCAAATACTAGCTAGAAAGGTTAGGCAGCAGCGCTACTAATCCGTCACTTCAGCTGCTTTAGGGTTTTAGTTTAATAGTAAAGTGGCCCCATATAATCACACATGAACACAGCGCACAGTGTGAATAATGTCAGATTCTTTCTCTGTTTTTTACCCATTCACCAAGTGAAGCTCTGGGCAACCATCAAGAGGCCCCTAGGGAGCAGTGTGTAGGGGCAGTCCTGAGGTTCAAACCCATGACCTAGCCACCAGGTAACCGGCTGCATATAATAAATAAAACAATAAAATTGTTGATCACATTTATTTACATGCCAAATAAAAATGAGATCAAATGCTATTCTATTAATTTACCTAGACTATTCTTACAATATTCTTTCATGTTCCAACTATACAGTGTTGAAGAACATAGGGGAGGAGCCTCTATATCCGCTCATCTCAAAGCTTACTGGTCTCTATAAGCACCCTGCCACTCTGTAGGAATAGGGAAAGAGGAGGGACAATGAGTCAGAAGTAGCCAGCTGTCTTGGCTGGTAATTACCATCCCAGCCATTTTCTCAGGGGGTGTAGTCTGCTATTGAACATCAAACTATCATCAAACTAGCTGTGGCAAACAGTTTCAGATGAATACTAACTGTGAAACAGTGCTGTATTCAATAACTACACTGTTAAACAGCATTGCACAGGCACGTGACAGCTTCTGGTGAGTTTGCCTACACAGTAGCTGTGGATACCTGCTGGGGGCCAGCTCACACACTCAATGGTGATTCTGTCTATGGAAGCAAATCTCTTCATTCCAGACTGCTACAGGCAAAGTAAAAGCACCTGTTTTCTATCTTAAACCATATCCAAAGCTAAAAGAGGATTTTTTAAAATTAGCAATTACAACAATAATGGCTTAGCTTAATAAATGTATATCAACCACTCAATATTCAGGATTAAAACCAAAAATAATAAAGATAATGTAACAATACTAATGCGATACAGTCAAATGAAAATAATCTTTACTAGTAGATCATCATAGTGTTAAAATATCATTGGGTTTGCCACTATGACGCTTGGTGCAACAACGCTTTAGGGAAAGTCACCCTAGCTTAGAAATGACTCAGCCCTGTTCCAGTTCAGAGTCTTACCTGATAAGGCGGCTCATAGCATGACGTGAGGCATAGTGCAGCGGTGTATTGAGCTGATAGGGCTCCCCATATGAGGCATTGGGGTCCAGAGACTCCTTAAACTGGGGGTTGTTTTCGTAAAGGTGGCAGGCTAGCGCCTCATCCCCGCTGATCAGCGCCTTGCGAAACTTGGTGGCGGTGTTCCCCATGGCCAGGCCGGGATGGGGCGCCACAAAGCAGCCAGCGCTCGAACTCGCCTCTCAGCAGTTAGTGAGAGCATATGAACCACACATCAGAGGTCCTGAAAATCACAGTCAATACAGTCAATGTTATGTAAAATGCTGGTCATTGAAGACAGATCTCATGAATCAGTGGTGCCCTAGTCTGGAACCCGGGAGTATCTGGCACAGTTTGGTAGTTCTCCTGCTCAAACTCGTGCTCTAACTCTGGCAACTGACAGGTAAGTTAAACTAGGTGTGTGTTGTGCACATTACCAAAATGTGCTGGATATTGGCCCTCCAGGACTGGAGTTGAGCACCACTGCACCAAATCAATCATGTCCATAATAAAATGTGTATATAAAAAGCATGGTACATAAAAGCAGAACTGCACCACCAGGAGGAATGCAGCTCAAGAGAGAGAGAAAGATAATGGTATTGGCTATTAGCTTAGTTTCCATTTAGACTGACACATGTTTCTGTATCATGTGACCAGATCTGTGCCACAACAATTATTTTGTCATAATCTTGACCAGCTTAGCTTCATCCAAACCGATTAATGATAACATGCACATTTCAAACAGTTTGGAATTTCTTAAGTAGAATCAGCAGTTAAGCAACAGCAGGCATTCCAAAATAACAGCTGCTCTACATTTGAACACAACATTTTAATGTCATAGTAGCTTTAACAAAACATCAACACCTGACATTATCATTAATCAACTAACAATCCTCACAAAGCAAAAATACATGACAATGTGCAAAGACATTCCATTAATTCTGCCATCTGATGCTGATGGACTGTGTGAACACTGATGTTTGCAAACAACCAGCATGATCATGACACGTCACATATGCAACTCTAGTGTCATTAGCAATCCTTGCAGGGACATGATTACAGCAATCATTTGACTTCATTCAAATTCTGTGTAAACTATCAAGAAAATACTAAAATGTGAACCCAGTGTCATGAATCTATCTGAACTGTGGGCTGCACGTCAACTCATCAGTGCCTTCTGAATCACCACTTACCAAAATCAGACACTCTATTTAAACTGTGAACTGTTCTTCCTTAATTCACCGTTATATTTTTCCAAGAATTGGTACTGAATTCAGGAAATTCTAGTTTGAATTTAGCTTGACCACTATAGTAAGTGTATAAGCTCCGGTTGATATTGGGAAACATTTTTTCCGCTGAAGCCATTTTCTGCTCTAATAAATCTCCTTAAAAGGGCCGTGGGAGACAGAGCGGGTGGCAGCAGCAGGTGCAGCGTCAGGGCTGTGGCGGCACAGGGGCAAACTACTCCCTCTGGGTTGATTTTTAGGTCATTCTGTCTGCCATGCTCACGGCCTTTCACACTGTTGTCATTTTCAACTCACACACTGGGAAAAATCTGTCACATAACTGCAGAAAAGACATGCAGCAGAAAGCAGAGACAATAATTCATAGCATGAAAGGTTTTCTACACTCAGGCAAGACACCTAGACTCTTTGACCGCTTGGAATGATCCACCCAGAGATAAAATAATGCTCAAATTTCAGGTGGAAAGGCACTTTAACTGTGTGAACGATGATAAGAGCACAAACAAATTATTCTTGTTTCACAGGCTTCACGTTTACAGTGTCAATACAGCTAAATAAATAATCTCGCACAAATCCATGGGTGACACTTAATTTGCATTATTTTTACATAATCGTTTCTAAACCAAAACAATGCTGTCTTTGTGTCGAGGGTTCACCTTCTTTGTGTTAAAGGTCTGTTTTCCCTAGACTTTCCTGATGTGCCCCAGTGGCAGTTAGGAATTACATACTGCAGTAATAAGCATTTCCAACGTTCACCAGATAACGTTCACACAAAAGTGAAAAGGCCACAGTAATTTCTTTAAGAAAAAAAAACCAGATAAACGGTAAACTAAAAGTAAAACATCAGATGGCAAGTAGACACATGCTGCCCAAAACAAGATGGAACGTTTAGAAGAACAGTAGGTTATTTAGAGATCTGCCATGAAAGATAAGAGGACAGGATCCAGTCAGTGAAGGAAAAAAAAACTGCTACTGTACAGTTACCCATTTCTTATACACATTTTTTATAAGACCACCCTGGAGCAATATACTTGTTAACCGGTAAACAAATAAGAAAAATAATAATAACCCATTCATATCCAACCAATAAAGTTGGCATGATGAGAAACTTGCACAGAACACAGAATGTTCTGAATGAGAATAAGTATCTACCACCCATTTGATTTTTCATGTAATTTGCATAGTTATTTCTACTACTGTGTTAAAAAACAGAGTTTAATATCATATCAGTAATAAAACTGCCTTTTTAGCCATACAGTACCATTCTTTGGAGAGATTTCTTCAGTTTTGTGCTCAGACAGACTCAGAAAACACAAGGGATATAGAAAACTATCATTAATATAATTAATTATTAATGTACTAAATTTGAAATTTGACTAACAAAACAATTTCAGCCTCACCCTGTTAGTATTATGTGCCACTAAATCACAATCCAACTGAATAATATAGAGCAAAACGTTTGCTATAAAGACATAAGCACGAGTATTTCTACAAACCCCTCTCTTAGTTTTCGACAAGGAAAACTTTACTCAGTTACAGACGGAGAAATGATGGTGGATGGTAGAAAAGCGTGTTAATTCTATCTTCATATTAAACGGAGAGCACTGACTTCACCTACTGACTGAGTTAACTTGCCTCACACACACACTCACACAACACCAACGTGGCTGGTCGTTGGTTTCTCCAGTTAAACAATGTATCCCAGTATAGCTGCACATAATCACTCAGCCTTGCCAACTGCCTCTGAAAATTACAGGTTATTTTAAAAATGAAGACCTTGTACTTCGCCAATTTCATTAATTCGTTCAGCTCTAAACAGTCCACACTTACATACGCACACATACAAGCTTAAATAAATACATATCAACACAACACACGTACCAGTAGCCGGTAAGCTAGCTAGCCACGTACCTCATTCTCATCCTCATCGATCTGGGTTGGACAGCGAGCAGACCTCCTCAGCAGATCAGAGAATAATTCACCAAAACTAGGCAAATGTTAACATGCTGCCATTGTTGTGTTTGCCTACAGGATTAATGTCAGAAATGTCTGACAGACACTGTGCAGGCTGGCTGAGTGTGTAGTACGACCAGTGTTTCACTGTGCTGTGTTAATGTGGGTGCATGAATTTTTGTGTGTGTGTATGTATGTGTGTGTGTGTGTGTGTGTGTTGGACTGCCGACAACAGAAGGCTGGCTCTTTTTTCATTGGCTTTCCTTCTTCTTTTGCTTTCTTTACTGATTCACCCCTCAAACGCCAAAAAGTCTGAACACTGCCGCCTCCTGACTGCACAGCTATATTGTTTTTGGACCATTCTGCCAAAATACACTATGAACAAAAGTACTGAGACCCACCTCTTAATCACTGTATTCAGGGTGGGGGGGCTTATTCCAGTAAAAGACTTCAGCATACCAAGAATTTTGGACTATGTCATGAGTTTCCAACTTTATGGACACAGTTTAGGGAATGTCGTCTCTTCCAGCGTGACTGTGCTCCAAAGTTTAACTGGCTCGCACAGACCTCAAATACACCCTTTAGGATCAACTGCAACGGAGATTACAAGCCAAGCCTTCTTTTCTAAAATCAGTGTCTGACCTCATAAATGAATGGGCACAAATTTACCACAGAAACTCCAAAATGTCATGGAAAGCCCCCACAAACTGTTCTAGCTGTAAAAGGGGGCCAACTCCATATTAAAGAGTCTATGTGTTTCTATGCAATGTCATTAAAGTCCCTGTTGCTGTAATGTGGGGATGCCTTTGCCCATAAAGTATAGTACACAATTTGAGTTCCTTTTTAGAAACAATAGTTAAATGGTTAAAACTGTGCAATAGTTAAACGGTTAAAACTCTGCATCATAGGCACTCCACTCCCTGCAATCAGACTGTTCAACACACAGTAACTGTGGTCCTCTCTGTTGCACAATACATCCTCATACTACATATAACACTATAGCACACAACACTTTAAATTTACACTGCACTATCACTTTACACTGCACTGTCACTTTACTGTACCTTATAATAACTTAAGACTACTGCTGCTGCACTGTGTTGTCTTTCATGTCTTTCATG
>JBBPDB010000140.1:12125337-12152092 GCA_037974465.1 Brachypetersius altus
CTTTTCTTATCTGCGGAACATGCTGCTACTCAAATATGTTCTGGCAACTCAGATCTTTACTGTATATGTATAGTATACTTATATAGCTTACCCATTTGCACATACCATAGAGATATACTGTCTGCACGGTTTATCTTGTCTGTCTATATTATTTCTAAATTTTTTTATTCAAATCTTATTTTTTCTAAGTATTTGTATATACACTGCTGATCCAGAGCTCTCGCCATTTTGTTTCCCTTTATACCTGTATACGGTGAAATGACAAAGTTCACTTTGACTTTGACTTGAAATGAAGCATTAGGAGGCTGGCCGATTTAGGCAGATTTGTTATTCCTGACCGTTTGTTTTTAATCTGATCAGATTCATATGTTTAGACAAGCTAAAGCTCACAAGATTAAGAGATGCACACACGCGGATGTACGCACACAGACACAGACACACAAAGGTCACACCTGTGGGAAGGTCTTGTGAAGCGGTAACCAACAGCTTAGAGCCACCACACCTGCTAGTTGCTGCTGACTGGTCAGAGCAGTGTAGAGTGAGAGAGCTCCACCCTGGACATGAGATACAGAGGAGGAGTCACAATCATAAGGAGATATATAACAACATTTTACCCAGCAACTGTTAAGAATACGAAAGAACTGGGATAGGCAATGTTTTCTCACCTGAGAGAATCCGCCAAGAAGGACACGATTAGCCGGTATACCATTTTTTGTCTCATGATCAATGATGGCCTTGACTGTAAAAGAGGTGAAATGTAAAATTAATCAAAATTAATAAGTGCTGATAATGTCCACCGATTCTCAAGCCAGACAGCAAGACCAGGATTGTTTAAAGCAATGGTCACTAACCCTCCACCTGGACAACCACTTACCTGTAAATTTCATGTCCAATCCAACTCTAAGACACCCAACTGAATAATTCTGAAAGCAGCAATTTGATTGTTTAAAGCTGGGGTTGCCTTAAATTTGGAGCTAAATTCTGCAGGAAGTCAGATCTCCAGGAGTATGGTTGATAACCACTAGTTTAAAGATAGCAATTAGCTTATCTGAGTAGCCTACTTGTCACATCTTTGCTTTAGTGCAGTGCTACAGCATGATTTGCTGAAGTACCAAACTTGGATTTCTGACTGTGATCTTATAAAACTGGCCCAGATTTTTCAGCTTTTTCTTACTGTTCTCTGCTGCTCTCTTAATTCCTGCCTCATCCTCAGGTGATTCAGGGCTCAGGCCCATCAGGTCAAACCTGGAAAAGAAAACATTGACTGCTCACAAACAAAAACAGGCTGAAATGATTTTTTTCTACAAACATAATGTTCCCTTTCTAACTGAGGATATCTTACCATGAGGGCATGGTCATCTTCATATTGAGTGTTACAGGAATTCTAGGCCTGCAGGCACAAAAAAACAAATCAATTATACAACAAAACAACTACTCACATAAATAAATAAACACTTTATGTATGCATTATGTATTAGGTATTTAAAATTACCTAACTACATTACATTTGAATTTATGTTAAAACACAATCTTCAAATCTGCCATCAAAATACTGTAATATGCACATAAAGATATGGTTCTTCAAGTATTCTTAAGTAAAGCCAAAGTTTGTAGAACCATGACAAGGGTGGTTCTACGCATCCTTACAACAGTTCTTCTGGAATTCCTAATGAACATGGTTCTTTAAAGAACCTTTTCAAAAATGCTACAGTACCAAAAAGGGTTCCACTATTCTTATATATCTCTTGCATCTATTATCTATAACAAAGTTGGAACAAAACCTGGGACCTGACTGAAATAAGGAAATAACTGAATGGCACAAAAAATTTTCTCTCTGCAATTGTACTAATTTAGTAAAATAGACTATACAAGTAATGGCATTTAAATCATTTTAATCCTTTCATTTTTCAAAGTTTTACAGTTATAAACTTGATAAAGGTTGTTCTGGGTCTCACTGCAGTTATGAGTTCAAATACTTACGCATGTGGGCAGATGTACTTGACATATGGCAGCCTAATAGACGTCATAGCATCAGCCCAGCCTTGTCTGTACAAAGAAACAATTGAAAGTATTAGAGTGTGGGACAGGAAGTACGAATTAACAATTTTTAGAATGTGCAACAACTTAAAGATTGATCCTAAACAAAATTACAAACATTACAAAGTTCAAAAATAATAGGTAACAGGAAAAGAAGAAAATAACCATTCCGTTTTTAAACAAACACTCATGTTTAAACAGCAAAAAATCATTTGAAAATAAGAACTAAATTTAATTTAACCCAAGTGTAAAAATTGCAACTAGCTACTGGAGACAAGGATCACAGTAGCATGCAGATACATAATTACACATCCACACATGAAGAATTATAGTTTAATAATATAAAACCCGGGCTGGGTGGTCCTCAAAATGTTTTTAAGCTTTTCAGTCATTCAAAAGCTGCAGTCGCAATTTGGTACCAAGCAATGTCCAGTTTAAATGCTCCTTATTAGGGGCGTTCCGAGACTGCTGTTTGTATTTCAACACAGTGCTGACATTAATAACATGCTTATCAGCAACTCATTTTTAGATTTTGGATCACATTTGCTTATTGGTTCACTGATGCTACTAAGATGGACTACAAAGGCATTAAAACTTAGTACTGAACAATGCAGAAGTTCTGGATACTTTGAAGTAACTTGCTTAGTACACTAAAAGCACTGCATTTCAATACCCAGCCCAACTAGCCATTATTAATGATTACATTATAATCCATCTGTAAACCTAAAACCACCACCACACACCAACATGCAGAATGTAGAACTCACCCTGTATCACCCAGACCATGGAGAAAGATGACCTGTAGAGGAAAAACAGAACTGTAAAAATGGACATTCAGTAATGGTGTAAACTTTAGTCTTTTTCTTGTCACGTTGCCTTGTCTCAATGCCTTTTACACACCCACATTGGTTTCGGGGTGTAACAGAATAAAATTCCCGGTCCTACACAGAAAATTACAGTCTTAATATACTTTTACAGGCATTGTGAGAGGAAAACACATTACAGCATCACAAGGTACTGTGTGGGTGTTTTTTCTTTCTGTCTCTCACCGCAGCAGTCTCTTTCTCCGTCCCGGACACCGTCACAGCCTCGGCGAGCAGCGGCACAGACATGTTGTTGCCACACATACACTGTAAGGGGATGCTTTGAAACAAACAAACAAAAAAAAAAGACAATTACAACCCAGGCAGTAACATGATCATAAGTGACATCCTTTCGAAAGAACTGCAGTTCCACTCACTCAGCAGTTCTGGAACTCATTAACCAAGTCTATTAGGACAGCTTCCTAAATAATGGTGTGATCATAATCACTTAGCATGGCACAAATAGATAAAAGCCGAAGGAAAACGGTTAATCTGTAAACCTGGAAGGTGACTCATTTAGGCCAGTTAAAATTCTGCTCCATAAGCAAAAGACGGTCTATACTGGATGCAAAGCCATGCAGGAAATCAACTTGAGGTAATAAACAGACTGGTGTGAGTAGTTTTAGGCAGCAGGGCTCATCTATTTCTGGGTAAGGACTCTCTTAATCAATAAGAAGTGAAAGCCACTTTTGTTTGTGATGAAATTGGGAGTGGAATAAGTAATCGTGTCAGTGAGACCAGGCAACTTCCCCGTTTTAAAAACATTAAGTTACATTACACGGGAATCACGAGTGTTAGATTTCCTTTTACTCGGGACAACACAGATGAGGCAAAGACACAGTCCCTCCTGACGGCACTGAAATAAAGGCAGACGCACAAACACGTCTGAGAGGCTTTAGTGACATCATGAGCTCTCACCTGACTCCCATTACTCTCTACAGGACACAGGCTGTCCTGCAACAATTCCTCGCTTTAGTACTCTAAAGCCTGCAATATAAGAGGCAAAAACAGAGCCCTTCATCAAAGCACCTGCCCCATTGAGTCCAGTGCGGGTGACTGTTTTCTTTCACGAGTGAAAGCAAAAGAAAGAACTAAACAGTACACAAGGACAAAAAACAGGAAAAACAATGACAAGCGACCATGACCAGGGCCACGAGTCAGTCAATGGCTGCATAATCTTTAGCAGAACAGTGTGTCTCCCTTCCAGCCTGTTGGTGCGAGCTGTGTTGAGAGCATGCGCCACTGCTACAGTATGGCAACTCAACTAGAGCTACATTTAGGCTACTGTTTCTCACCGGAGCTTTCAGGTGAAAAGCGGTCTTGTATCGAGCTGACAACCTCTCTCGTGTGCTCTGGAGCCTACTTTTCATTTGGCATTCAGACTGAGAGGAGGGAGTGGAGAGGACACGGAAAAACAATAGAGAGAAACATATAGAGGGAGGGAGAGATACTCAGAGAGAGAGAGAGGGGAGGGAGCAGAGCAGCTTAGCTCAGTTTAGCCGGCTAGTGGAATTCATGATACATAAGCAAACCCGAGGAGATTGTTTCAGCTCGTTCATCCTCTCGACCGGCTTAATCTCGCTCCGCCCGGCCCCCTCCATGTGCCCCCACAACCAGAGCAGCTCAGCCACCGGCCCGGAGCGTCGTTTGGCGGTATTGTCTGGCTAAGTCCCTCGCTCCCCTCTCCACTGCTGCATTAGCCCACTCGGGCTCAGCGCTACCACCAGGTATATACACCAGGACCCCTTTTCAAACTCGCCTCTAACACGGCGCCACAAAGGTGAACATTTTTTGCATTTTGAGAGAGAAAACTGGGATTACAAACGACGACCCCACCAATGTAAGCCCCCACACTCACCGCTCGCTCTCGCAGCTCACAACGGAACTTCCGCTGCTCTCTGCCGGGGAGAGGCGGGCGGTGACGCGCGAGACGTCATCGTCAAGCACACACGCCCGCTCTCCAAAACTTATTATGGACAAAATTATTGGGACAAACCTGTTTTCTAGGGTTTGGGTTCAAGACATTTTGAACGCAATCACTATTTCAACTTTGTGTACAAAATTTGGGGAAGGCCCTTTTCGATTCCAGCATGTCTATGCCTCAGTACACAAAGCAAGATCCATCAAGACGTTTAGATGTGTTTGGTGTGAAAGAAATGGACTGGCCCACACAGAGCCCTGACCTTAACCCCATTCAACACCATTGGGTTGAACTGGAACAGAGATTGTAAGCCAGACCTTCTCGTCCAACATCAGTGCCTGACCTCAGTTTTCCAGGAAGAATGGAAGCGGTAATAGCTGTAAAGGGGGGACTTCAATGTCGTTAAAGTCCCTGTTGGTGTAATGGTCAGGTGTCCCAATAGTTATATATGCGTTAGGTTGAAGGTACAAACAACAGCCCCCACATTTGCTTCTTTCTTAGTAATTTATTATCTCCAATAAAGGTTACTGGAGTGACAGTCATGCCCAGTTGTCATTCATTGGACGGTTATGAATGACAACTGGGTGTGACTCCCCTCCATTACCATTTATCCTGTCCCACACTCTGTCATTCGGATCATCACTACTTTGCACTTTTTGCAACATCCATGTTTTCTGTAAATCTGTATGTTTTATTTATACTGTTTACATTTTTCTTTTTCTCCCGTTCTTACAATCATGTGTGTAATGGTTTCTGTTTAGTTTTGTCTCGTCTACGGCAAGCACAAATATCCCCTTGAGCTCAATAAAGTATTTCATCATCATCATACTTCCTCGCCAATAATTTAACTGACACTGACAATTTTTAAAATGTTAATTGTTGATGCCACTTTTCCACCCTTCTTTAAAGGAACTGCTTTCGAGATTACTCAAGGAGGGCATACATGTGTTTCTCTGTGAATATTTATTGACACACAAAAATAATTACTTGAACAAATATATCTGCATTCCTTTTGTAATATGTCTTATTACATATTTCCCTCTCTGAGTTGATATACTTCAGTGTTACCAAAAATCATCCGTTTCTTTTAGACACCTCACGCTCACATCTGGGGTCACGATATGAAGTGTGTCTGCGGAGTGATCGTTTCCACTTTGTGATCCGCTGGATTTGCTGCTGCCTCGTAGTTACAGATCGTCACCTCGTGCCTGTGAGCCTGCAAGAGAAACAAAGACAGCAAAAAAAATTTTAATACATTAATGGATAACATTTTTTGACAAAGGCTTATTCCTGCTGCCACCAGGGTATAATTTTTACATTCAGTTTAATATCTGACCTGTATGCTTAACAATAATAAATAGGAAATGGTATGGCTGCTGCTCAGTTTGCCTCTCCAAAACTGTACAGAAACCATAATGAAAGTCCTATTTTATATAAATTTTGTCCTATTTATATTCATTTCAGCTGCTTTTATTGTTATCAACAGTATGATGGTTAGGATTAAATTTAAACTTTGGGTTTTGGTTAGTGTTATGTTTGGGTTTAGATTTATTGAAGTAATTTATATTCAACTAATTCAGTCGACTTTAATAAATATGAAGCCAAATGTTTGTTAAAGACAAGGTGTGCCTCTACAGTTGGCTATCCAAATAAAGTGTTAACAGAAAAGCTAACAATATTTAATGTGTTAGGCCACAGTATCATACAACTGAACACTGGATGCATTAGTTGAAAACTTCACTTTCCTATGGTTAAATCATGCCTCTGCTAAAGATGCTATAACGGCTTCAGTAGTTATCAGGATCAGGTCAATATCAGAAAAAGAATAATAATTAGTACAATCCACTCCTATAACAAATCTAGTCTGAAAGACATACGTTTCCATTTCTACCTGTGGGCTAGTACAGTAGAATGATAGTCTGCATTCAGATGTGCTTCTTAAGTAAGGTGCTTAATTTAAAACTGCCTCATTTTAGAGTTTAGGATTAAGATTTCAATAATAAGTAAAATAATAATAAAATACACCATAATCATCCATCCCTCCCCGTCCTCACCTCAGAGTACTCTCCGCGTAACCCAATATAGTAGACACGAGTGGATTCGGCTCCAAAGTTTCGAGAAATATGAATGGACAAGTGATTTACATTGGAAAAGCGGGCAATCCTGTACAGAAAAAAATGAAAGAAAACAAAGGTAAAGGACTTCTGCGGTTTAGATGAAAAGTGGCTGTTTTCTCACATTAACGTTCCTAAATGTACTAAATAAATCTAAACAATGAATACAAATAACATTATACAGTAAATTTATACAGTAAATTGTGACCTTATGTAGAATATACAATAATCCCCTGCCTTTCGTGGGAGTTATGTTCCAAGAACACTTGCGTATAGTGAAAAGCCGTTGTGTTTTGATAAAGAAAATGCCTAAAAATGCCTATTTTTATAATGTAAACCCTAAACCCTAATGTAAACAATTTAAAGTGTTCTGCTTCCAGAACACTTTAAATTTCATTTTAAACTCAGTTTAATGCATTACCCTTAAAGAAAATGTAAAGGTAAAATCATATTCGAATTTAAATTGCCCGCAGAGATATGCAACTCGAAAGGTTGTGGGACAAAAGTTTACACCCGGATCGCATTTAAAAACAGACATGCGTCTGAATGCACTCCGGCTCACGTTTTTCGTGGAATAAAACCTGATCTACTCAGGCTAAAACTACAAATAAGGGTTCGTTGGAAAGGTCGCCTGGAGACCTACCAAACAGTGGAGTTTGAAGTGTCTTAGTGCTTTCCCCGCCCGAAATATGCAACTCAGAAGGTCGTGGGACAAAAGTATTGGGACACCATGGTAAGGTGAACAGGTCCCCTTGTGTGAAAACATCCAGAAAAAATATATTAATTGCCCCAAAAAAGCAACAAAAAAAAAGCAAATATTTGCAATTTCCACATTATTGTGGGGATTTCCGCGTAAATTAATGAGTTTGGTTCTCAAAAAATATCCGCGTGTGACTGACTCCTGAGCCAGATGAAACTGGGGGATTACTGTATTTGTGTGTTACTGGTCATTTCCATCAGAAACCTGGTTTGACTCAATCAGTCATTCACTAAATTAAATCAGGAGTTGTTAATAGAATCTCACAAATCCAAGCAACAGCTGGAAGATTCTAGGGGAAATATGGAATTAAACCTGAGCTCTCCTTACCAGCTCACAAAATATTAACTACTTTTTTACCAATGAAAACTATCTTGATACTTTATACTGTTTTCTTGTTTGTTTGCATTTATGCTAATGTTAATCACACACACTGAAAAAATTGCTTTAAACAATTTGCATAGGTGGCCAAGATTTACTTGCCCAAGATTCAGAACACTTACTTAGTTGGATACTCAAGTTCAGCTAGTGCATCCCTGTTGAGACGAAACGCTTGTTCTGGCTCTCTGCTTGTATCATCAAAAGACATCTGCGGTATGTTCTTGAATCTGCACAGGGAGAGATCACACAATGCATACTAATGCTACATCTAGTCATTTTAGGCAGGGCATTCCATTAAAAGCATGCTTACAGCCTCATTTCAGCGGGATGCGATTCATCGTCCTCTCCAGAAATTATAATGCCCTTTAGCTTCACACTTCCAGTGAACCTGCCAAAGCAACCAAGAAACAAGAAATGCAAAGTGAGGAAAAAGATAGAGGACTGTCTGTGTATAGTGAACATGGACATTTAAGTGCATTACATGTGAAAGAGAAAGAGAGAAAGGGAAAGAAGAGGGTTGCTTTCTCACGGGATATTGAACAGAAGCTCCTCATCTGCGTCACTCTCTACAAACTGGAAAAAGAAAAAGAGCATGTTGGACTACAGCAAGTACAATGAATTCAGCTTTTGCACTAACTACATTATGTACAAAGGTCTGCAGAGACTTTCTCATCCAGAATATTAACCAGGAATTTGTTCACGCTAGGTGTTCGAACATTGCTGTTAGGATCTGAATGCATTCAGCTAGAGGAGCATTCGTGAGGTCAGGTTCTGATGATGTATGATCCGCTCTGGATCACAAACAGCATTCCAGTTTAGCCTACTGTGCTCCATCACACCAGTTCCTTGGCTCCACTGTCAAAGGAGCTTTAGCCTTTACCAAGTGCTTGGCTTTGCATAGTAGTTAGGATGTTCGCCCTGTGATCAGGAAGTCGGGGTTTGATTCCCAAGACTGCTAAGCACCAACCATCCTCCCTGGGTGCTGTGTTTCTGCTGTTCACAATGTGTGGTCATCCATGACAGAATGGTCACTTTCACTTCTTGGCAGTCTTTCCACGTGATGTTGGGGGTGTTTCTGTGGAAAGTTTTGTGCTCATTCATTCTGTTAAGGATTTATGAGACCAGGCACTGGTGTGGGATGAGAAGGCCTGGCTTACAATCTCCATTCCAGTTAATTCCAAAGGTGTTGGATAGGGTTTTGGATAGGGTTGAGGTCAGGGCTCTGTACGGGCCCGTCATGTTATTACGCACAGAATTCATCCAGCCATGTCTTTATGGACCTTGCTTTGTGCACTGGGGCACCGTCATGCTGGAATAGAAAAGGGCATTCAGCAAACACCGGGACCACAAAGGTGGAAGCAATACATTTGCCCATATAGTGTATTTAAAGTCGGTTTCAGGTGGTGAATTCAGCTGCATTATGGCGCACCATAATGCAGCTGAATTCACCACTTATCAGATGGGGTGTCTGGATACTTTGGACTTGTAAAGTACGTTCAGGCACAATATCAGCCTTGGTGTATCCTCCGACGCCTGACAGTGAATATGCGAGATCACTGCAGTGGTGAATACAGGTGGGGCTGGGGCTGGAGCTGGAGCCCACCTCAGTGGACCATTTTAACGCATTTTAAGGAAAGAAACCAGGTACCTTTTCCCGGTCTGTGCGTTGATCCCAGGGTTTGAAAACGACTTTGCCGTCGCCGTCCCTGCTTTCGTTCAGACACTGCAGTTTCTCCAGATCGATGCGTCTGTACAGTCCGTACTCCAGGCCCCTCTCCGCGGGTTCATGATCGTCTTCGCAACAACCGTGCCCATGCCCATGCCCATGCCCGTGCCCAGACATAGCACGTGGTCTTTACGAGCCAGAATTAAGACAAAAATCTAGGTTTTACAACCTCCTGCAGTTGTACTTTCACCACTCTCTGACACTGTTGACAATCCGTAGAGTTTAAACACAGCCAGCAAAACTCAGAAATGACACCCCTAGAAGAAAGCAACACTACTACCAGTCCAGCGATCTGATTGGACAGAGAGCGAACCCGGTGTTACCAATCACGAGTAGCGTTTGCAGTTCCTTCGTTTATACGTAATGACGTCACAATATGGGCAGAACTCAAATGCCTCCTTGCTCCCTATGTAGTCCTCTACAAATGTAGTTCACTACAAATGAAACAATACATGTGCCCTGTACCTAAACAGTGCCCCAAAACCCCAAACACTGATCTGTTTGAGACTAGCGCCACCTACTGAGTTTACTCAGCAGTGAGGCAGAATGCACGGTGCCTGTACACGTTTTCAGTGCAGTATAATATCCACATTTGTAAAATAGATTCGGTTTTGAGGTGTATTCAGCTTTGACAGGTCTGAATTAATTTCATAGCATTGAACGTTACATTGTTCAATTCAAAATGTTACACCTTTTGCAATTTTTAAAAAAAACATAAGTGCTGAATTTCAGTACAGACTGTCTATACTGTTAAAATGCCATATTGTTTTAAGGTTTATTCAGCTTCAACAGGTCTGAGTTGGCTTCTTACTAGTGAAAGCCAAATAGCTATGGTGTAAGATTTTACCCCCTTTAAATGTATACATGTAATAACCAAATTTGCATTTTACAGTAGTAAATAATCAACTGGAACATCCAGTTTCATCTATAATTACCATTACCAAATATGCTGAAATGAATTATTAGTAGTTTCAAAATAAATACATATCATTGTTACATTTGTTTATTTGTTTACTAGAATTTACTTTCTGATATAAAAAATTTGGACCACAGGTGAACAAAAAAAATCCACAACATGCTGAAACATGAGGGCAAAATGTTGATTTTATTAAAAATGTCCATATAACATTTATTAAAATCTATTAAAATTACTATTTTTGATCCTCTTTCACTCAGGGCCAAGTTCAGGGAAACAAGGTCCACAGACTGAAAATAAATACAGTTGAGTAAAGGTGTAGGGTTCCCAACAACTGACTGATCATTCCTCTCTGCATGTGTGTGTGTGTGTGTGTGTGTGTGTGTGTGTGTGTGTGTGTGTGTGTGTGTGTGTGTGTGAGATTTCATCACTCACTGCCGTACATGTCATTTTACACATAATTTCCTGGACTGTGGTTAAAATAAAGCAGAAAAACAACAAATGCTTACAGTCTTACTACTTTGGGTGTTTTTCTTCATGAAGAGCAAAGTTACAGAACTCTTTGCTTGCAAAAGGAATTAAATATGCCAAAATAAACAATAAAATCCAATGTCCCATTGTAGTGTGATCCACTGAACAGTTTGTGTGTGTGTTGAAAGTGAGAAGAAGCCTGCATGCCATGGTAAGACTGCTTAGTGTATGTGTGGGCATATTTTCCTCCAGTTTTTCCAGTGATCTGCTTGGACACAATTAAAAAGCATAAAAACATAAGAGAAGAAGATGAGCCATTACATTAAAATGAGAATTGACTCTACACTCTCTCACTCCACATTTTCTCTCAGAACAGAAAACCAGTCTCTCTTCTTTTACCGTCGGGAAAATCTGTTCTTAAATGCTTTGATAGTTTTAGCCATCATAGGGGCAATTTCTGGGGAAAAAATAAGGAAAGGAAAGGCAAATTTAGATAAGCAATGTAAACAACCAAAGCTTCCATTTTACACAGACAGGGGCTCCATAAATGTACAGTATTTGCACAAAAAAACATTAGGGTATTATGAATTACTGCAGCATCATAAGAAACCAAGCATCTTTTAATATTTACTCACTTTTGACCTGTGGTTTATCTCTGGCACTATGGCCAGCATTGCTGCTAGAAGCAGAAGCTCGAGAGGGTTCAGAAGGACTGCTGTAGGAAGACTGGCCACATTCACTTGACTGACTGAGGGAGCTGTAGGACATTGGTGGTCTGATTCTGAAACAAATAATATAAAGAAATGCTAAGATAAAGTAAAATTATTTATCCATATTACAACACATTACATCTTACCTAGTGGATTTTCCTTGCAACATTTCACCAATAACGTAATCATGAAACCCACATGATTTTATGAGTGAATCGTCTATTACTACAAATAATAGAGTGGATATTTTAGAAGTGAACTGCTGAGTCCGAAAGCTATAATAGCATGCACTCACTTGACTGGAGCTGCGGCAACAACACTGGCGCTGGTAGAGCCACTTGTAGTGCCAAACTTCTCCTGTCTTCTCCGAACATCACGAGGGGGCTTGGCAACTGAATTTACATATGCCATCTTTACCTGTCGGCCTGTCAGGGATCAACACAAGTAATTTCACAATTCCACCGATAATTTCGTATGCTATGGTATTATAAATATGTTCTAGTGCTGACATTTTCTCAAGGAAAAGTGAACATAAAGCAACGTTTACAATACATAAAGGCAAACACCTTTGGGCTTGTTGGCATGAGCAGAGCTGATATTCTGTGTAAGCCTGCGCAAGCGCTCCTCACGTTCGTCATGTAGGCGCAGATACAGCTCTCTCCAAGACTCATACTCCTGAGGAGAGTTACGCTTGAAATCCCGCTGGCAGTGGCGCATCCACAGCTCATCTGACTCCTCCATGAAATACTTGAGAAAGAGTGAACACTTTTCATAGAACACATTTTTCCCCTTCATCTCAAATATAAGAATCATTACTGTAAGGTTGCCATGCTAAATAATCAACCCAGAATTCAAGCACTGTAAATACACAGCATTCAAATCTGCAAATTATATTTTGTACTATATGATCATGCTTGTGTGTACACATACCTGGTTACATTGTTCAATGCGGTACAGCTGTTCCGGTGTGCACCTTTCAAGAACTGGCTCCAAAATCTCAAAAGGCACACCACCAACTTCATCAATAGCTAAAGAAAAATCCCACATCTCATGTATTAATTCGTATGTAATGTGATTATGAGAAAAATAATACAGAGCATCAGAAAAATTCTCCATTTAAATCTCAGCATTATTCAGCATGCAACTCACAGTCAATATTGTTCTGCAGGACTCTAATGCACTGCTCGTAAAGGGTCATCATTTTGGGCAGGTACGCAGTCTTCGACCCAGAGTACACAACCATTTTAGAGTTGAAACGCCGGCCTGTGAATCCAGCATCCTCTTCTTCACATGATACGGGAACTAGCGGAATACAAATGGAAAAGAATATAAATATAAGACAAAATTAGAGGATGTCCTCCAGCAACATCAAACACTCAAAGTTTTCAAAGCCTTCAGTAGCTGAAAACCACAGAGAAAAAAAAAACCAACCTTTACGCCTCTGCGGGGATAGCGGGGTGACATCTATTGAGGGCAGTGGTCTGTAGTTGGGTTGAATTGCTGGCAAAGGGATGTCAGGCAGAGTTGGCACCACATCAACTACCTGAGGGGGAAAAAAAAGAAAGAAACAGCCACACATAAATGAAAAACAGTGATAAGTGTTAATAGGGCAATAAGCATTTGTGAAAAGAATTGTCTCTCTCCTACTGTAAAAAATAACTAAGTCCCATGTAGCTATGTATTTAAAACATCTTTAAAAATCCTACGTTTTAGTACATAAAAAGGAACAGATTAAGTTTACACAACAGCCTAAAAGTTTCCCGTTATCATAATCACTAGTGACTACAAAGATTCTAGCATCAGTCATGTTAGCTGGAGTCAGGGTGGCACCTTTCTGCGTTTCTCTGGCACAGTGTGTGGGGACACTGATGGAACAGCTGGCTCGGGCCGTTTACTGCGAGTTCCATTGGATTTGCTGGATTTGGACACTGAGGGAGCAGAAGTAACAGGCTGAGATGGTCGAGAAGGTTTCTTCTTCTTCTTACTAGGAGATGGTTCGTCATATGTAAGAAAGGATTCAAAAGACATAGTAGGAGCCTCATACGGCTCGTCCTCATCATCCCGCACAGGTTCTGGCTTCTCCTTTCTTTCCCGAGGCCTGCCTGGAAATACACAGGATCACAGGAAAGATCTTACTTTCATGCACCTCAGCAATCTACTTTATGCCTATTCTTTCACTGCCATGCGTATTAAAACATCTGCCTTGCATTACTATTGCCTTTGATGCACTTCATGTTCAGTACTTTAGCTTGCAAACGGTTACCGTTCAATAAAAACATTAATGAGACTTCATGTTAAAAGCCAAAACAAAAGCTCAGCACTTACCATCACTGCTTCCCTTCTTTTCTTTCCTACTTTCATGTGAAGTTGAGTGACGACTGTGTTTTGAAGAAGTGTGTGTACCACCACCTTTTTTATCTCTCTCGTTGCTGCGTAACTGTGTCTCACTGCCACCACTTTGAGTCTGAGCATGCTGCTTGTATCTGTCCTGTTCCCTCGAGGAGTGAGAGCCATGTTCTCTTGCTGGCTCTCTGTGTTGCTTGCTGTGTTTAATTTCCTTTGGAGGAGGACTAGGTGGTGGCTCCTCCACTGGGCTCTCATACTCTTCTGACTGATAACCTTGTGCCCTGCTGTCCTGGGGACTGTACTGCTGAGGGGAGGAGTCATGGTAGACTTGCTGATATTCTTCTTCTTCCTCTTCCTCATCTACAGGTGGCGGCTCCTCCGGTGAAGGGTCCCTAACCCTGTCCCTGTAGCCTCTGGTCTCGTCTGCCTGTGAGTGGGAGTGTCCCTCTCTTGGATTGCTGGGTCTGTCGAAATGTATATTGGAGACATTAAAAGGGTTACCTTTAAAGTTTGTAGTAGACAATACAGCCAGTAATAATACTCTGTACAGCAGTACACCCCAGAAGCTGGGCTGCTCAAGTGGTTTAATAGTGTCTAGTTAGAATATTTTGTAATCAGTTAGGAAAAAGTCACTTCACTATTCCGCCTTACTGTAACTAGCACCTAGAAAAAATGGCCATTTCCTTCACACCTGTGGTTTAATTTCAACTGTTTAGATTTACAGCACCTCCATTAAAGCCAACACTCACCTATCCCCAGTCTGAGGGACCAGCTTCTTCCACTTGGCCACAAGGTTTTTTGCTGCTTCCCCTGCGATGTTATGTTTGCGTAGAGAATTTACAGTTTTCCCAACACCTGTTTCCTGTAATTACAGAAGGAGGATATCAGTAGGTCTTACAAATGTATATTTCAGGGTGTCTGAAACTGAAAAAGTTCAAATTATGAGACATCCATCAGAAAAATGGGGCACAAACATAGATTATAGATCTGATCGTACCACAAGAATGTCCACAGTCATGGGCAGCTCCGCCAACCTCTTGAGGGTCTTCAGCAGCTAGAAGCAGGAATGACCAAGTTATTGTCCAAGACAAGATAATTACTGAAACCGCAGGGTAGCCAAATACATGCCTACAAAGGTATGTAGACTACTTGCAACAAATATACAAACATTATAGAAACAAAATATGTTCACAGGCAGAACACTCATATATATAGCAAACATGAATGAACGTGCAGGTAAAATGACACATTGACATCCACAGAGTCAGTGCTGTGGCCTGCGGAGGACGGCACGTTAAAGGCAGTTAAAAGGCTCTTTTGTTTACTTAGGGACCACTCCGTTTGAAAAGACACGAGTTTCGTAAGAAAAACCTCGTCAGATTCTGTTAAATGTCATCAGACTATTGGTGTAGCAGTAATTAGTTCCTCTAGCTTCTGTAATCTTAGCGTAGGACGTCGTCAGCTAAACAACATCCTACCACAAAAAACACGGCCTGTCTGATCGGTTCAGTTATCAGCTGCTATCATCACACACGCCTGTCATTCCGCACAATTAGTACGAAGTGCATGCAGTGATAAAATGGAGCGCATAAGGAAAACATTACGACGAGCCACCCTAGACTTCTCGAGTTAGAGGAGTCCGTTTTGGTCTGGGACTAAACCGTCGCGTAGGCACTTTCTCCACACGGGCTCGGATTTGTCTTCTCCAACGTCCACATAAGCTACAAACACAGAGCAAGCCGAGCTGCCACACGCCAGTCCGGACTTTCTCAAGTTCAAACAGGGGGAACTCTACCTTTCGAGGCTCCTGGTTCTCCGAGAGCCTGGACTGCAACTTCTCCACCACCTCCAGCAGCTCCTCCGCCATGTTTCCCAGCTGCTACATAGTGCCCGGAAGCCGCTCTGACTCGGACTGTTCACATGGAGACTCCGGAACCAGCGTCACCAGGCAGCACAGAAAATAAACACAGGTCCAGCTTATGGAGACCCGGAGACCCGGAGACCCACTGTCACACAACTGTAATGTCACACAAAAGACCACCGTCTAAGTCAAACAGCTGTAGCGTCCTAGTCTACCAACAGTTAGCCTCAATGTCTCAGCTCTTTAAAGTGACCAGTTAAAGGAGTCCAAAAAAACACAAGCAAAAATCAGAGCTGGCTACTTCTTCGATATGTAAATATGACCACATTTTATCTATTTGTCGTCTATCACGCTTTGACTTTGTTTACAACAATTAAAAGTGATATATTTTTAATCAGAATCAATTGATATAAAATCTAATTAGTAGGACACTACGCACTAATTAAGTAATGTAAGATTTGTCATATGTGAAAAATGGGCAAAGATGTAAAAAATCTATATAGCACAGAGAAGTTAGTTATATTAAAATGAAAATCCAGACTTCATCCAATTTCAAAAGTGGATATCAAAAATTAGTGTTCAGATAATGTAAATAAGTAATTAAGTAAATAAATAAATTCAAATTCATTTGAATTACAGTTTAGCACTTCTCACATTATCATGTAATTATAAAAATATAAAATAAAGCATGGTTTGAATGGCTATATGGTTTGTAATATTTAAGCCCACATTGTATGGGTTATTATACAATTTCCAGGATTGTTTTTGTTTCATCATATATGCTGTTGGCAGTGGGTTTCACATGTAAAAGAAGCATCAATATGTTTACACGGCTTTGTTTACATCTCATCAATTATACAGATTTTTAAAAGGTGGAAAAGGTGGAATTAATGTAGTGATGCAAAATATTGTGAATAATAATGAAAAATCATTGTACACATGTTTTACAACAACTTTTTGAAGGGTATATTACTGGTCTATTACAACTTATTAACCTCAGAAAAAGCAATATAAATATTAATCATGGAATCGAAAGATTAAATACATCTTACATATGTAGTCTAATGCTTTATTAAGACTAATTGATCATATCTCTGATATAACTGTGATCTTACTGTTGTTTTCAGTTGGTTTTTAAAGGTTGATGTTGTTGGGCTAAGCTCTTTTGTAAGAATGAATGAACATGATGAATAATGGATGTAGATATGAGGGCAAATGCCAAATCACAGCTGTGGCTACACTCAGTATACTGTAAGGTTTCTCTGTCTTTAGTAAAAACACACGAGAACAACGTGCTGGCACGACTGTAAAAACAGCGTTGCCCACCTCTTTCCATTTCAGGTTTGGGTCAGGGGTGCAGGCTGAATACGAACTATGTTTGGTAGGGAGGGGTGGCTGGCTGTATAAGGAGATGGAGGTACAGGTGGGGCTGAGGCCTTGTAGGGGTCATGTTACAGGGCTTCAGCTTGACTCTGCCTGCTTCAAACTCTGAAACTGACAGTGCTCTGACAGACAGACAGAGGACAGAAGGGTAGAGTAACACGGAAGAGGAAGGAAACAAAGGGATTTTGTTAAGAAGTGAAAGAAAGCTGAAAGAGAGAACAAAGAGGGAGTTAAGCAGTGGTAAAGAGAGCAGGAAAATAAGGTAACATTTTCACCTTTTCATTTATGCATGTCTGTTTGCCTTTGCGGGGCACAAGGCTAAGCAATAATTCATAAGACTTCATTCGGTAAATAAACCCGGTTTAAACACAGAATGGACACTAGTGTTCTCACAGTCCAGAAATGGGAAAATTAAGCATTACAGATGCTGTGCTGCGATCTCATTTAACAATAGATTTATTTCTAAGGTTTCAACAGCTACATATTAGGACAACTTTGGGACAGCATGCCTTATAGTATGAACATACTCTCAGTAATCCATATCAAAATAACTTTCAGTGAGGTTGGCTAAATTTAAATCCACACAGTGTGGACCAAAAACACTGAATGACATGTAGTGAGAAGCTTGTTACACTTCCAGCTTTGTGAGCCCAACATGTTTCTCAGTCTCTATAAATAACAGGCAGAGATGTAGCAGGAATGCTGCAGCTGAGGGAGGTGGGCCACACATACACCCAGCTTTAGGATCCAACACAGACAAACACGACAGCTGCCAAAAGTCACTGAACCCACCTTCAGCCACGTTTCATCTCACCTTTCCTTCATCCCTTCTCTTTATCATTTCAGTTTCCACTCCTAAATTCTCGCTCACACCCCCTCCCAACTCAATCAATCTTTGCTTCACTCCCACTTACCCCTTACCAATATATTTAATGGGTAGTAACATTACTACCAGACCAGGCAGGGTCTCAAACCTATCACTTTTCATGAGCTCCTCATCTAGACTTTCATTGAACAAGCTAAGCTCAACCTTTCATAAACTACTATAATCTCTTTGCTGCTATCTGTGCCTCTCATTATACACAATAATTCATTTTCACTCCAGTTGTCTGAAGTCTTAATTTTGGTTGCAGTCTCACTGTTATTACACTGTTATATGTACATCTTCACATCATATCACCAGATTCCTAAGTAGTCCCGAGTTGCTGGCATGGAATTATAGACATTATAAGAGACAACATGACACTGCTAACCCATATAATGATTATAAACCTATACACTAGCATTCAAAAAGTTGGAATCACTCTTCAAAAGAATTAATAAAAACCAACATAAACACCAGTTAGTAGGTCAAGCGGAACCAAGAACATTTAGATGTGTCAGAGCCATAATAATCATCTTTTTTTAAAATCTGGAATTCATCCAGTTGGAGATCAAATGCCAATAACTTTACAAATTGATTCAAATATATGTCACATTTTTCTCTAAATTTCTCATGTCACATAGAAATACCTTTTGCCATATGGTTTGTAATTACAGGGTTTGTAAATATGTATGTAAGAGCCAAAGCTGAATGTAGTCAAATTTTATAAATATCTATTTAAAATAAACAATCACAAGTTGTCTTCATTCTCTGTTTCTGACTTATTAATCAAATCTGCTAAATGTAGCAGATCTTAGACTAGGTCATTCAGCCACAAGAGCATTAGTGACGTCATGTGCTGATGTTAGATGATTAGTTCTGAATCACAAACAATACTCCAGCTCAAAGATATTGGATTTGATGGGAACTGCTCCACAGCCCAATGCTGGGGGCTTAATTTCCATTTGGCTCAGGTTGTAATGACCTTGAGCTCATATGTGGCTGCTGAAGTGCATCCCATTTTATTATCAGTGCTTTTCTATTGAGATTACACAAGCTGTGTGTGTGTGTGTGTGTGTGTGTGTGTGTGTGTGTGTGTGTGTGTGTGTGTGTAATACTTGTGTCAGCAGTGGATACACCTCAAAGTAGCTGAAGTCACTAATTACAGGGTATGTCTATGGCATCCCTTCGCCTAAACAATGAGTGTGTCGTTTAGGCTCTGTGTCATTACAATAATGCAATTATACCACTTGGTGACCTTAGGTCACATTTAGCACCTAAAGAAACACCTTCCGTTTGACCACAGGTGTGAATTTGTTAACATATTTTCCACATTTGTTTTCCACATTTAAATGGACAGATCCAGTATCCATGGTAACAGAACTTAATCATATCTGTATTTTGTATGAGAGATGGGTTTCCACAACAATAAAACCCCATACACACCTGAATGTAAGAACGAAGATAAAACCTTGTAGATAATGAGAGGGATGTTGAAGAGGGGGATTCACATGGGAACATGGCAGGGGCAGATGGCAGCGGGAGGGTAATTTAAGCAGTGTGGCCCCAGCAATGCTCTCCTGTGGCTTTAGAATATTTTTAGTCAGTGACTTGATTGCACCTGTCTCATAATCTAAGTATGTCTGTATGTGTGTAAGGCTAATTGTACACAAACAGTGTTTAGACATTAGTTCAGCCCTGCCTTGGTATTTGCCTTATTTTAGTGTATAGGTTACAAAAACACGTGGATGTTTAAGAGAAGGCTGGTGGATTTCCTTTCACTATGCATACCTTGGTCACTAAGCACAACTGACCTTTAAGAACAACTAACCTGACTAGGATAATTAATCTAGTTTTAAAAACTTTCTTATTTTAAGAGAGATTAACAAGTTCAATGTTCTCACTGTACTGGCAGATAATGTTTTTGATTCTAGTACCTTTTCTTGTTTTGTTTTTACTGTTATTTAATTACAGTTATTTTTTACAATGATTTTTGCTGTGTGTTCACCACTGCATTTTCTATGATTGTGTATAGAACGCATATTTTTAAGAACAAACGTACCTTAAAAACCACATGCACCGTTTCTTTTATTTCAAGACCAAGAATGAGGGATGAAATCAAATGTGCTGTTCAGAGCACAGAAATACTGAATTGCTGCCATTTTTGTGTCTTCTCAGGTGCAGTAGGAACTGACCACCCACTGACCACCTGGTAGTTTATCTGTCAGTTCCTCCCTTACACAAAGCCTCAGTCACTTAATGAGGCTGTAATCTGTCAAGTTGTCCATCTGTTTCTTTAGTCTGTCAGTCACTCAGTACAAGAAAGCTCCGGAAAGTGAGTCTGTCCATTAAAACCTTAAAAACATAAAAATACATTAACGCTGTTGTCTGTAGGTCTGACAGAGGATTAGGCGATCTTTAATGACTATAGGCCTGTGATTTAAACATCACTGTTAATAGTAACTAATAAAAAGAACCAATTAAACAAGCCAAAGTGTCACCATGGCCCCAAAGAAGAAGGCACCCCGGTCCAAGAAGGCCACTCCAGAGCCAGTGCAGGTGGACAGTGGAGTGGTGTCTGAACCAGGAGTCAAGAAACTAGAATTACCTCTAAATGTTGAGCAGCTGAACCGTCTCAACGGGATGCCCCTGCCGCCCCCGGTGATCCGCCCTGGGGAGAGGGGCTTCGGCCTGGGGGGTGAGATGACTCGGCCTCTGCATGGATCGGCTCTTCTAGAAGAGCTGAGCCGCATGAGGCAGGAGCGCTTTCTCACTGACCTGGAGCTGGCCTGCAAGACCAAGGCCTTCGACGTTCACAAGCTGGTCATGTCCTCCGTCAGCCAGTACCTACGTGAAGTCCTGGCCAAGGACCCAGGCCTGAAGCGCCTGGAGCTGCCCACCTTATCACCACTAGGTAAACAGCCTCATAACTGTAGTCTGTTCAAAATGGTGCTCAAATAACTATTTGAAAACACCATACTTTAGACACCAGGTCTGTTCCCTGCAACTGCTAGGTTAGGGCAGGGATAAAGTAAGTAAAAATAAAGAAGGTGGGAGGAGAAGTAGTTCCTGTTCAACTCACTGATTTGCTTGTTTACTGTTTTCCCCACAAGTTTCACAAAAAGGTTCAGATTGAATTGCTGTTTACAGAAAACAACTGGAATTAATATCATCCTGCAAGAAACAATTCTCAAAGTAAATACCAGGATCAGAAGAATCTGTAATGCAGTATCAATCTCCCACCTCTACACTCCCAATGACTGACACAGGGAATAATGTAACTAGACAGGTTAAGAGTTGAAGTAACTAGAAATTTGTGTTTCAAAGTTGTTCAGCTGTTTGTTTCTAATCATTCTATATACAGTACTCCAGTCAATTCCTTCTCCTTTATATTCAGGTCTAGCCAATGTCATCACTTTTGCTTACCTGGGCCGTGTGCACATGTCCCTGTACACTATTGGCTGTACAGTATCTGCAGCCAGCACCCTGCAGATTCCCCACCTCTTGCAGATGTGCATGGACTTCCTAATGGCGGAGCTAAACGTGCACACCTGTGTGTACGTGTGGAACATTGGCACAGCTTATGGCCTTGGCCCAGTGCGAGATGCTGCCCGACGGTATGTGCTGGAGAACTTTGCTCAGTTCTCTGAGACATCCCAGTTTACTCAGCTCACACTGGAGCAGATCACTGCTTTCCTGCAGGATGACAACCTTATCCTGCCCTCTGAGGTCACCACCTTCCAGGTCAGACCATGCTTTCTCACCGCACTTCTGCTGCACCACATATTCCTTACTCTGGATTTACTACATTCTACCATTTGAACGTCTGAAATCAACATTTCAATGTTCAAATATATTAAACATAGATTAAATATATTAAACGCTCAAACATGGTTCTATATAGTACCAAAAATAACTTATTTTAATCCTTTTTGGTATGTGTCGAACAATTTTACAGTTTCTAATTAAACTACACTGATTACTGCACATTAGAAAACAAACAATTCATATGAAACTAATACAAACTGGAACAGTACATTATACTGTATGAAAAGGTACACCCATGCAAAAAACTGGGGACATATAAAAGGAGAAACAGAGAGGGAGAAGGGGATTCACAGAACCATGAAGAGTGAATATAGAGTGAATATAAATACTTACATACTGTATATAGAAATAGAATGGGTGGGGACAGAGAGAGAGAGAAAGAGAGAGAGAGAGAGAGAAGGTGGAGATAGAATGCTATGCACATCATAAACTATATAAAGTAGTCTAAGGCAACTGTGACTCTTAATTTGGATCACTATGTTTAACCTTTCTTTGGATACAGGTGGCTATGAAGTGGCTGGACTTCGACCCAAACAGACAGGTTCATGCTTCTGAGCTTCTGTCTCACATACGTTTTGAAACCATCCCTGCCAGTGAGCTGGTCAGTGAGATCCAACCAGTTGCTCGCATGATGCAGGACCCTCAGTGTCATCGGCTGTTAGTGGAAGCCATGAACTACCATTTGCTCCCATACCAGCACAATACTCTACAGTCCAGTCGCACTAGAGTCCGTGGTAGCCATACCACCCTGCTCACCATTGGGGGGCGTCCATCCCTCACTGAGAGAGCCTTGAGCCGAGAGGTAATGGGCCTACACTAATTCAGAACAGTGACTCAAGCACATATTTCGGTTATACAGTTGAACAGTTTTCCTCAAGCCCTTTTTCTCCAATTTTGACAATTTTTAAGCTTTCACAGGGCATAGAAACTTCAAATTCAAAACGGCCATTTAGCCCAGACAAAAAGAGTTCAGTGACAAGAAGACTTCATCGGTTTGGTGCATAAAGCAGATGGCACCAATTTTATGTAAAGAGCCACTGTGACTGCAGGCTTAAATTTAAATCAAACTCAACACTTTAGATGAGCTAAGCTCCAGTTGAACCTGTAGACAAACCGGCCCTTTGCAGGTAAGACTTTTGACCCATGGAAATAATAGAACAGCTGTTGGTGAATCTTATGCATATATCTCTGTCTACAGGTGCTGTGGAGAGACCCTCGCGATGGAACTGCTACATGGCGCCATCTTTCCCAGCTTCCAGCTAAGAGCTTCAACCAGTGTGTTGCTGTAATGGATGGCTTTCTATATGTAGCAGGAGGAGAGGACCAGAATGATGCCAGGAACCAGGCCAAACATGCTGTCAGCACTCTCTGCAGGTAGACTTTACAACACTATGGGTAGGAAGAAATTGACTAGTCTTAGTTCAACCTCTTTAGTAATTTGTATTTCCATACCCTAAAGCTTATTATTTTGCCGCTTAACACATAAGAGTGAGGAACAGAAGTTACCTCTGATTCCCTCCTATCTGTCACTACCTGCAGATATGACCCCCGCTTCAATACCTGGCTGCACCTGAGCAGCATGCGCCAGAAGCGCACCCACTTCAGTCTCGTGGCTACTGGAGGGCGTCTCTTTGCCATCGGTGGCCGGAACACAGATGGATTACTGGCTACCATCGAGAGCTACTTTCCATCTTCCAACAGCTGGCAACTCCGTGCCCCCATGGAAATGCCTCGCTGCTGCCATGCCAGTGCTGTGCTACCCTCAGGTGACATTCTGGTGACCGGTGGCTACATTAACTGCGCCTACTCCCGTTCTGTGGCCTGCTACAGTCTAGAGAGTGACAGCTGGAGCGAACTGGCACAGCTGGAGACCCCTCGCGGCTGGCACTGCTCGACCACACTGGCCAGCAAGGTTTATGTGGTGGGTGGCAGCCAGCTGGGCCCAGGGGGAGAGCGTGTAGATGTGCTGACCACTGAGGTGTTCTGCCCAGAAAGCGGTCAGTGGAGCAGGGCTGCCACCTTGCCCCTGGGAGTGAGCACTGCTGGCCTGTCCTCACTGGGTGATCATTTGTACCTCTTGGGTGGCTGGAACGAAGCAGAAAAGCGCTACAAGGCAGCGGTCCAGCGCTATGATCCAGGCACTGATACCTGGTCTGTTGCCGAAGACCTGCCCGAGCCCACAGTAGGTGTGTCCTGTTGCGCCCTGGCACTGCCCCCTCGCCAAGCTTCACGCAGGCACCGCAACATGCCAAGCCATGACGAGCAAGGCAGCATAACTGCATGAGAGGAAAGATAGGAGGAGGAGAGGATGATATTGATTAGTAGAGAGAAGAGAGCAAGCGGCAAATAGAGGAGGAGCAGGCAACAACTAGTCAGTGAGGGTTCAGAAAAAGAGATGGTCGGGCGGAACCGTATTTAGCTCCTTTATTGATGATATCACTGTTGTAGTCCGGTATGAAGGGAGTTTAGTGTTACAGGGCCCACTTACTAACAATGTGAAAATAACAAGGGATGCACCTCATTCTGTATGTGTGCTTTCGGAGTGAATGGGAGGTGATTGAGACAGTGAGGGAATGAGTCAGTGAGGAAATGAGTCAGTGAGGGAATGAGTCAGTGAGGGAGTGAGCATGCCTGTGCTTGTGTATGTGTGTGTTTGAATATGTGTGTATCTGAATGTTAGGATGAATGAGTTTTAGAAATTGAGCCATAAAATTCTTTGCAAAATATTACCGTGGCAATCACAAAGGGTATAGTAGCATCAAAATGTATTACTATTATTGTGAGATACCTATTTATCAAGTGATATTTTCAAAGTAGTTTAGCTCAATAGCTAAAAAGAAGACAATATTAATACTAAACCTCAGATATGTACAAGCAACACCAAAGGAACTCTTGGAGAAAGTACCGCTGACCACATGTGAGTAGAAGATGGTGATCATTACCATTTGAAGAACATCTCTATCGCTATTGAGCCTCAAGTAAAATGAAGCCTGATTTAATGTAATCCAAAGTCTACTCTTTTGTTTGGCTATGGAAGCATCATGGAAGGTCTTCCCTGCCTGCTCACCTGTATCTATGCAGTGGTCAGTCTCTGCTGATTCCAAGCCTTTGCTTATGTGGAACCCTGTTCCTAAAAAATCTTAAGAGAGCCAGTGAACTTCCTAGAGAAAGAAAGTTGTCCTGAGAGAAAAATCTGAAATGTGAAACATTGGTCAAGAAAAATGTCTTCAGTAATGTGAAATACTTTTTTGTGCAAATTTCCCCTTGGAAAAGAAATGATCAGCTGATGCTAAAACTTTGTAAAAGCAAGAGTTGAATGGAGAGGTATATGTAGGTGATGCAAATGACATATGGTCTCTAGGATTTCACTGAATAAAACAAATAAAAAACAGAACGTGTCGCGTCATCATTACAAATGAGCACTGTACAAAATAACATCACTCCTAAATACTAATGAAGAGGGGAAAGAATGGGATTGAGAAAATAGGCCTAATTGTTGTGTCATGTTTCTACTGTTCAGTCAGCTCTGGGAATTTTCCTGTGAGCTTTTTTCCTGTGTGACTTTTAGGAATAATTTTGCAGGCCTTTTCACTCTAAGCACTAGATTTTAGACCAAAATACACTTACATAGATATATTCACAGATTTTGAGTGAGACAATATATCTGCATGTCCACAATACTGGATCGTTCAAGACCCACAACACAAAAATGTAAATACTTTTAAGTGAAGTGAAACAGCTGTCCTTTTCTTCCTTGTTTTTTTTTCTTCAAAATGCATCCAAAAGCTGCACCATTTGTGTGTCAATGTTTTTCACAGATCTACAATCTTCAAAATTCAGGTTAATGTATCCAGCTAATGTCCCAACCTTAATATTATGTATTGAAAACATACACATTAAGACCAATGCTGTTTTTAACACACGTGTTTAATAATAGACAAATTAACCATCAGTGCATTACAACTAATATTAAGAATTATATATATATATATATACAGTACTGTGCACAAGTCCTGAGGTTCCTGAGAAAATTAGGTAACTGAGAAAATGATGCTTAAAAGCTGTTTACAGTTAATACAAACAACTTTAACACAGTATATGTAAAAACCTCTTTCCTCACAGAAGTCCAGTTTTACTTGCAGCTCCATTAAATACATGGTTTGGCTCTTGATTATGGAATTTTATTCATTCAAACAATGACTGGAGGCACTGAGCAGAAACCTGGATCCAAACCTGTGTTCTTCTAATCAGCTCTCAAAATATTCACTACTTTTTAGAAAAAATAAATCTTGATACTTTTTACTGCTTTGCTTGTTTGCCTTTATTCTAATATTCAGTTGTTTTTGCTGGTAGAAAGAAGCACACTGCTGAGATAAACGACTTCAAACAATTTGCACAGGTGCCTTAGACTTCTGCACAGTACTGTATACACTCACCTAAAGGATTATTAGGAACACCTGTTCAATTTCTCATTAATGCAATTATCGAAACAACCAATCACTTGGCAGTTGCCTCAATGCATTTAGGGGTGTGGTCCTGGTCAAGACAATCTCCTGAACTCCAAACTGAATGTCAGAAT
>JBBPDB010000140.1:12157217-12170157 GCA_037974465.1 Brachypetersius altus
CAGTTGCGGAATTCTTAAGCACTGATGTACGTCGCTCTGGATAAGAGCGTCAGCTAAATGCCGTAAATGTAAATAATGCAGTGTCTAAAAGCGAACAGTAGGTGTCGCCAAAACACCAGTTGGCGTTCACATGGGGGCGCTACAAAGACGCACCCGACAAAAAAAGCCAGCATGCCTTTCCCAGTCCTTCAGAGTTTATTAATAGCAGCACCGGCCGTCATACCTCAGCTGCCTCTTTCTCAAACTTCTCAATGGTTCTCTTGTCGATTCCCCCGCATTTGTAGATCAGATGTCCGGTGGTCGTGGACTTGCCGGAGTCGACATGTCCGATGACCACGATGTTGATGTGTGTTTTTTCCTTACCCATTCTGGTGATTTACTATGGAGAAACAGGGACATTTCAGAACATGACGCACAGGACCGGGCTGGAAATCTGGTGCCAAAATGACTGAGGCAGTGATTTAATCGAGCCAGTGGCTTTAGTTCTTTTACATTAATAAAGTGTGAACAATGAGTCAGACACCCTCCCATACACCCACAGCTCCACATCCTCCATGTTAAGCCCCACACGGCCATGTTGTTCCAGCAATGACACCAACTTCACGGTCCGTCGCGTCATTTCAGTGGCGAGAAGGGAACGCTATTTGCTTTAAATTAGAATCTTATCGACATAACAGGAGAACCCCGTCAAAGTATGAGAACCGAATCTAATTTAGCTTTAGATGAGCAATAGTCATTAAAACCATTTTAAAAGGAGCAAAGGGCTCGGTTCTCGTAATGTCCTAATACCTTTTCCAGTTACTTGTAGCCGTCTCCCGCATTACTGTGGGGCCGTTTTGCCCACCCAACAACTTACCAAGGCTGTAAGCACTGCTCCAAGACCCCCCAAATATCGCTGGAGAAAAAAGGAACGAGTCATCCCACCCATCCATATTTATACCGGTTCGGTTACGAGGGGAGGGAGAACCCAGACACTGACACCGTGGTGCCCTTAAGTGAGGGGCACCATTGGTGGCTACATGAAGCTCAGGACATGATTGGATAAAACAAGAAATCACACTCAGCCCTGGAGAGCAAGACCCTCCAGCAGCCAAGAACAGCAACACGTGCTCCAACAGCTGCTTTAGAGGGTCGCAGCCAGTTAGCTGTTCAAGAGCCCCTCCCCCCTCATGTGCCTAAACAGACAAGACAATATCTTCAATTTTTTTAATACCTTTATTAGTTTCAGCAGCTTCCTTCCAATTTAACTGTGGCTGGTGCAGTTCTAAACCATTCAAACGCAAATTAACAACTGAAATAGGCACTCAATCAATAAATGAAGCCACAACAGTTATCCATTCTAGACTCCTTTCCTGCGAAAATTTTTCCGATGAGTTTTAATCAGCATTAACCAGTCCTTGAGTAGAGTGCCCAGATTTAGAAAAATTCCAGGCAGCAGGGCAGAACACCCCACAACCTCTGGAACAGCTGGAACGAGAATTCACTTGGTCTTGGCAGCCTTCTGTGCAGACTTTGTGACTTTGCCAGCACCAGCAGCCTTCTTCTCAACAGCCTTGATGACTCCGACGGCAACCGTCTGCCTCATGTCACGCACAGCAAAACGACCTATAATCAGAACGTACAAGTGTTAGCCTTGCCTGGGTGTCAGGGAAAGAGCACAAAGACTACATGCACCATGGCTTTCGACACATGAAAGACTTACCAAGAGGAGGGTAGGTAGAAAAGCTCTCCACACACATGGGCTTGCCAGGGACCATTTCAACAATGGCAGCATCTCCAGACTTCAGGTTCTTGGGGTTGTCCTCAAGCTTCTTACCAGAACGACGGTCGATCTTCTCCTTGAGCTCAGCAAACTTGCAGGCAATGTGAGCAGTGTGGCAGTCCAGCACAGGTGCATAGCCCTGGGAGATCTGACCAGGGTGGTTCAGGATGATGACCTGTAAAGGAAGGTGAATTTAGTTTGTTTCCTGAACTCATGGGCCTTAGGACAAGCCAGCTGACTTCTGTTTGGGGTGGGCAGAATAAGAGACCAACCTGAGCAGTGAAGCTGCCAGCCTCCATTGGTGGGTCATTCTTGCTGTCACCAGCCACGTTACCACGACGGATGTCCTTCACAGACACGTTCTTCACGTTGAAGCCGACGTTGTCACCGGGTGTAGCCTCAGGGAGGGACTCGTGGTGCATCTCCACAGACTTTACTTCAGTGGTCACGTTGACGGGGGCAAAAGTCACAACCATGCCAGGCTTGAGGACACCTGTCTCCACACGGCCCACAGGGACAGTTCCAATACCTGAAGAAGTCAGAAGCCATGTGAGCAAGAAACACAAGTTGCAGGGGTGTATCAAGCTTTCAAAAAGCAGGGGTGTTTTGGGATTGGGAAGCCAAATTATAAATACAATGACCCATGTAGCATCATTTTAATCTGACCGAAGTGGGGCTGCGCAACATCCCTGCCAAGCTGGCATTTGAACAGGTACCAGGAAGGTCAAAAATGAAACACCAACCTCCAATTTTGTAGACGTCCTGCAGGGGCAGACGCAGGGGCTTGTCGGTGGGGCGGCTGGGGGGCAGGATAGCATCCAGGGCTTCCAGAAGAGTGGTACCGCTAGCATTACCCTCCTTACGCTCGATCTTCCATCCCTTGAACCAGCCCATGTTTGAGCTGGGCTCCAGCATGTTGTCTCCGTGCCAAATTGGGACAAAAGCAACGGTGGCAGGGTTGTAGCCAATCTTCTTGATGTAAGCGCTGACTTCCTTGGTGATCTCCTCAAAACGAGCCTGGCTGTATGGGGGCTCGGTGGAATCCATCTTGTTGACTCCAACGATAAGCTGCTTCACTCCCAGGGTGAAAGCCAGGAGGGCGTGCTCACGGGTCTGTCCGTTCTTGGAGATACCGGCCTCAAACTCACCAACACCACCAGCAACAATCAGTACAGCACAGTCAGCCTGTGAGGTACCAGTGATCATGTTCTTGATGAAGTCTCTGTGTCCAGGGGCATCAATGATTGTGATGTAGTACTTGCTGGTTTCAAACTTCCAGAGGGCAATGTCAATGGTGATACCACGCTCACGCTCAGCCTTCAGTTTGTCCAGCACCCAAGCGTACTTGAAGGAGCCCTTGCCCATCTGAAGTCATGGAATAGAACCAAAATTAGTTACACTGATGAGTGGGAGGAGGTAAACAATCTCAGAAAGTAACCTTTACACATTGAACAAATGAAGGCTGACAAATTGGTAGAAATAAGCTTTAAAAGGTACAATTTGTTACTTCAATTCTGCTCTCGGGGCAGGGGGGGAAAAAAGTCCTCACCCCCATGAAGTCATGGGACATAACCAAAATTAGCCTTACTGATGGGACTAAGGACTATGAAATTTGATTTGAAGTTTAAAGCTCATTAAAATAACTTGTGGTGACAAGGGACGTGTCAATCCTTGGGACAAAAAAAGTAGTCCCATTATCAGGGTAAAAAAAAAAAACACTACTAAGGAATACAAGCATAACTAAGCAAGAAAACCTTAAGGTCCAAATTATTAAAATGACATGCAAGAGGCTACAGGTCCACACGAACACCCGAGGTTATAGCACAATTAACCCCATAGATGGAAAGGGAAAACGGAACACAAGCATAATAGAAAAAAGGACTTCAAGTTCGTTAAAACTATTATGGTGGTTTAAGAAGCTATAGGCCCACAGTGCTGACTCGGGAGAGGGAGTCTGGGAGTCTGCGCAAGCCCCACCCCCTCCCACACCCAGCCGGCTCAACCTCGGAACGCGTGCTGCGGGCGCCATCTTGGCTCAAGCCAACCACCAACTTAACAAGCTTACGAGTCTCGAAAAAAAAAAAACCTTGTATAAAAGTGCTCACCTCGGCGGCCTCCTTCTCGAACTTCTCGATGGTTCTCTTGTCGATGCCCCCGCATTTGTAGATCAGATGGCCGGTGGTGGTTGACTTTCCAGAGTCGACGTGGCCGATCACCACGATGTTAATGTGGGTCTTTTCCTTTCCCATGATTGCTTAAGTTTCTGTTTTTCAAACACAAAAATGAAGCCCGTTAGTCAGTTCACTTCATATTGTAATTATATTCGACTTCGTGGTGAATTGAGTTATGTTAATAACGTGTTTAAGCTGGAGGGAAAGTGTAGAAGAGGTCGCCGGCTAGGCCTACGCCGCAAGCGACACGTGTTTTTAGAGCCGCGCAGGATTAAGTTACAACCAAATGCCAAAGCGAGAGAGAGAAATCCATCCTAAACCCAGACATCTGCTCGGAAAGGCATTTTGAGCAGTTGTTAGGAGGATGGACCTTTGAGCTGCTTCAGACAGGCCGGGGCCCGCTGGCTGGACCCAACGCCTTTGTTCTTTTTCCCGGTTCCCATCCCTTGTTCAGACAGGGTACACTCTCAAAAGGAGGAGAAAAAGGCTTAAACTCTTAATCCCTCATTTACAACGAGCATCACTATACACATCCAACAAAGCAAAAATCTTTTCAGGCAGTTTAACATGCCGAATTTGTAAAAACAAGAATTTTTTTTAAAAAAATAATTGCTAAAAGTCAATAGCTGATAGAAATAGGAAACAAAAAGAAGCAGAGCTGGTAATAGGAAAAACAAAGAGTACCATAAGGAGGGTGGGAAGAGAAAGGCCACCTACCAGGGTTTTGCGATTTCTCCGCAGCAGCTGCTCCCCTTTGCCAGGTAACAGAAAGAGGAAGAAAATGCCCTGGTTGCGGAATTTATACGCGGGGAGGCGGCCAGTCCGGGTCTCAACCCCCCGCTTCCTCTCCCCCTCCCTCTACCAGCCGCAAATCACACTCAATTCACAGCAAAACTCCCCGCCTCGTCAAGCTAGCGTCATCACGGCTGAGTCAGGCGGAGTTCAGAAAATTTAAAAGAAAACTCAGTGATGAGGCCGTGGAAACTGTCACACACAACAATCACATCAGCATCCCTCCGTATTAAACACATTCAGAGCAGATCATCGCGTTCTGAAGAGAGATGAAACTCGCCTAGTGTAATACTAAATTATCCTGTTTTTCAGAGGACACGATGTCTGGATCTCTCTGTGATTTTTTTTTTACTGGTGCATTATTACTGTATTTCTTTTAATGGTCTGCTGTTAATTATTAATTATACTTATTTTTGTCCTCTTTGCTCCTGTAACAATGCAAATGTCCCGTGGGTCTAATACAGGGTTATCTTATGTCATCTTATCGTTTCATCTGTTGGACATGACGCTGGAAAATGCAAATGTTATTATGAGTGATTTCTGATAGCACACGGTCTGATCTTGTATCTTTACCATAGTTGTTCTGTTTACATTACCATAATAGATTATGGACACCCAACCCTATTAACCCATATTAGTTAACAGAGTTTGTGACAAAGGAATACCACAGTTTATTCATATCATAAATAATTCCCTTCTGAGATATGAAGAAAGACATTTAATGTGTTTTCTTGTTAAACAGAGAAGCTTACTGACTCAGGTTTCTTTACAGCAGTGGTGATAGGAACTCACTGTCATGATGTTTGAAATATAGTAATGCTATTTGGTATATAAATCCTCTGCATGACTAAAGAACCTACACATGTTCTTTGAGTTTCTATAAGTAATGCTAATTATTGCAAAATAGGGTTTTCAGTTACAACACCCCGCATGTACTTCTGCACCAAAACCATCAGATAATGTGTTTTAGGCCAAACTTGTGAACGCTGACTCAACACTAAAGTAGAATAATGCCTCAGATATAAGGAAATGCATTTGTAATTATTTGATATGGGGAAGCTATTGGAGACATTAAATGTCTGGGTTAAATCAGCACATTCCTCACAGAATTTCACCTGAATGTCCTTTTCTTCATCTTAATGATTTCATTAAGGAGTTCCTTTTTAAGAAGTCTTTTTGAGTAAAATTTAATCTTGATAGGAGGCTGTGTGTAATGTGTTTATTTCATTCAGCTGTGAATGCCTACCAAACCAGTTTAGAGACTAGCTTGAAGAACAAAGAACTGCAGTCATTGAATAGACTGGTGACTTCTTAGTGCCGAAACTTCTTATAGATGGTTTGATCCCCACGCATTGTACTTAAAAAGATAAATTTACATCCAAATTCTTAGCTGATAGCAGGTGATGCAACACCATTGTCTATGGCAGATCTCCACCCAGTGCCTGACCTATTCACATTCAGATTTTATCTGCAGACAGGGCACCAGGGTACCTCAGGGAACTTAATCCAATCAGTCCCTGATTTTATGTACATTTGGAGTCTTCAGCACATCACAGTTTGTGTTTTTGCTGGCAGGCTACAATGTATTGGTGGTCCTACATTAGGCCTAGGCCCTTGGGATCTCCATCACTGTTAAAAGAGCCTATTTCAAGCAGCTGACATCCTATTGAGACTCCTATCAACTCACTTTTCCTTTCCCCAATTCAGGTAACAGATGCTTGGCCAGCACCTGCTACTTTCAGTCAAGCGCTGTGGTGGGTTTGGCGCTAGTGCCACATACACACACACACACACACACACACACACACACACGCATGTGTACACTGAAGGGCTGGACATTGACACAGTGAACACACTGGCCTACACATTCCACTGTGTGTAAAGAGAGTAAAAATTTACTAGTTACTAGAAAATTACACAAATAATCAGATTCTGTTTGTTGGTACTGTCTTGAACATGAAGCAAATTACAGGACTATAACTATAATTGAATCTCAAATTTAAACGCACAAGCATATTCTAGTTAGAGCATGTATGAGCAGTTTTAACTGTAGATTTGCCAGAACAAGATTTGTCTGCGAATGGGATACAGGTCCAGAATCAAGCAGTTATTCTAAACGACTCCTCTTATGATGAGGCAGGTCAGGACAGTGAATCATTATTGACATACTTGCATACAGTGTGAGGAGGGACTTAACCTGAAGAACCAGATCAGGCAACCAGTAGACAACACACACTGTAATTCAAATTTTCATCATAAAACAACCTGAAGAAATTTCGCAACCCAGCACACATTATTTGTAGTTAGCGGTACTGCCATGAACTGACATTTCAGTTATAAGAGGATACTGCTCTGGAGTTTATACATCAACATTACACATACAATGGATGTGTATGTGTGTGTGTGTGTGTGTATGTGTGCAAGAGAGAGAGGGACCAAAACAGCAAGCAGTGGGCAGTAAAGTAGTAACGCTAAAACATAACCTGTTCTGTGGCCCTTTCTTGGAGCAGCCCAAAGCATTATTTTACACACAGCTCAGATAGCTTTTTTTTAATAATAAAACCATTACATTTTAGATATTATCTACAACACACAACCACTTCATCAATGAACATTTAAGCCACAGTGTGCTTGGTGTGCTTTTACATTCAGGAAACAATTCAAGTAAGCAGAACGGGCCTCTTTTTGGATTACTGTAAGTTGGCCTGCTCAAACGGCTGAAAAACATTAGGCATGTAGGTGGGCTGCAACACTGGCTTTCAGAGTCTCTTTCATTAAGCCCAGATTTAAGTTGGGTGTAGTGTTTAGTTAACAGGAAGCTAATCTATATGCAAATGATGTCTTGGGGGTCATTCTGAATCCCTAAAGATGAATTTCCGGCTGAGACAATTTACAGCAAAAAATCTGTCTACATGTATTTACTGTCTGTAAATTATTAGCAGAAAGCTTTGCATACAATGTCACGTAATATGTAGGGCAGTGAGTCAGGATAAGGAGAAAGTGAAAAAGGCAGGGAGTCATATGGCTTACACTGATAAGAATTTGCCACAGTGGTGGAGAGCATTTGCTGGCTCATATTCCAACCGGACTTTCTCCCTCTCTCTTGCTCTTTCTTTTGCTCTCTCTATTTCTCTCATTCTTTTCCAGAGCAAGTCTACAGAAGCCTGCTGGTTTCCTTCATATTCACACGGTTGTGCTCACGTATTAATCGGCAGGCCACACCTTCCATGCTGCTGGAAGACACCAGAGCTCATGTAACCTTTGTCCACTATTAGCTTTTGGTGCCCTAAACTAAAAACTAGGCTTCTCCACCCTGCCTTTACGACTGACAGTCCGGAGAACTTTAGCCAATATGCTAGCTAACACTAATAGCTAACACAAATTATTACACATTTCATTCTTAGAGTACATTAGGCTTCTGCCTTGGAGTATTTGACTGAGTATGGGGGAGGTGCCAGGGAACTGGATGTGTGTCAAAGGCTGGCAAAGTTTCAATGTTGAGTCATGCAGTTGGAGAGGAAGGGCCTCGGCTTTCCCCCCACGGCTCATACAACAGGCAGAACATGTTGAAAAACATGTTGAGGTCCTTCCAATCTAAATCTTATTTTCATGAATTTCAATGGTAGTTATCGTATTAATGTTAGCGTCAACATTAAAAATGTGAATGACTATTTGTTGTGCAGTTACATGTCTGAGTCATGAGCCCATGTGATATCTGATCAAACTGTACCCTCTCGAGGCAACCACAGTAACAGTTGATAACACTTAAATGATTTGCCATGATCTTTTAATATAGAGAAAAACATTATATTATGTAATAATACAAAAACCTTTATGCCTACAGTTAAGCCTATAAACTATATCCATAAGCCAACAAAGGCATCAGATCAAATGAAATTCCAAAGCTTTGCCCAGAGACAGCTGTTCCCCCACCCCAAGCATCTCATAACCCACTGCTCACACTTGCTAATTCAGTCACATTAACTATGCATTGGGGTGTGATGTTTGAGGGCAGTCACTCATTTGCACGTGTGAACTCCTGGTGGATCCGTCTGAGAACCTGAGAGTGCAAATAAGGCCTATTCATGTGGAAAACAGGTACCCTTTTCCATTTGTTTCACAAGTGAGATGTGGATCAAGGATCAAGGATCAAGACCAGCACAATAAATTACACGGTTCTAGTTGTTTTCTCTCCATGTTTGTATGCTATTTTTATTTATATATTAACTTGAAAATGGCACAACAATGATACAAATATAGAGCCGCTGACATTTAGGGGCGAAAAAAGTACTAAAGATAAAAACATATAGTGTATGAAGTGTGTAAAACAGAAACACAAACATAGCAAGTCAAATTAAATAACTAAAATAAAAAGAGAAAACTAATATTTTAATTAAACTATTATTTTATTTTAAATAACCAGGTTGAGGCAAGGTGAGACATATATGATCCACCATGATTAGCATGCCAAGCTAAGTAAAACATGAGCACAGTTAAAACCCAGCACAGCAATGTAATTAGTGAGCTCTATTACTGCATGTTTGGTTTGTTGAACCAGGTGGAACCGACAGATAGCTGATAGTTGTTGTAAACTATTACAATGGATTACAATGTATTTAGTGTTATTTTTTTGTTTTATGTCAGACCAATTCCAACACAACTTCTCAGGTTAATGCGATATGAACAGCATTTGTGATTATTAGTTTCATTTGATTACAGTTAAAAAGCATAAGGTTTGAAAGGGCCAGTTATTTTCAAAATAATGCAGGAAATTGGACCGAGGCAGTACTCAGAAGCTTGGGATTGGACTTTCACCACCACTTCTCTTGTCCAGTTTCCTCCTGCTCTGCTTCACTTTCTCAATATTTCATCAGACCCAGTGTCCTCTGTGAATAGTTTTGATACAGAAGCAGTGTTATTTATGTGTCTGGCCCATGCTACATTATATAATAAATTTGGATGGAGAAAAAAACTTTTTTTTCACACTATAAAGGCTGAGAATCATGCATTGTAAATACTATTCTCTGTAATGTAAAGCAGATTTTTTCTTGCTTAATAGAGAAAACACGTGAAGCACATAAAATGTGAAAAAAAGAGAAGAAAAAAAACCCTCCAGCATGGTTATATGCATATTAAAGGTCAATGTTAAATTATGAACAGCACACAATGTTTAATACTTGCTCAGAGTATTTGTATCTTTATTTATTCTCAGCTTTCACACTCCTGCAATAAAAAATAAAAATAACCACAGTAAGTCATGAGCCGCTACTGCTAAATTCACATCCGGGTCCTTCTGGTGACGCATGCAGGTCCGGAGGCGGGGCCGTGCTGCAGTTCACGGCTGGTGATTTTTAAACTCCCGTCTTACACATAAAACTACACAGACTGCACTTTTACAAACCAACGCATTCAAAACTGTGTCAAGTATAAATTGATGAATAAATGGATCACAAGAATAAATGGATCATTTTTTGATTAAACGGGCTGAACGGTTTTCACTGTTCTTTCAGAGGCGGCTGCCCTCTGCTGTCTCAGGCTGGAACTGCTCGGTGTTAATCGTGGACACGTATTTTACGTACAAAGAAAAAAGTATTAGGGCACGTGTTTTTCAGGCTTTGGGCTAGGCTATTTATTGTCAGTGAATGGCAATCTTATATCAGCGTACCAAAACATTTTGGACAATGCCATGCTTCAAACTTTGAGGACACAGTCCTTTTCTATTCCAGCATGACTGTGTCCAAGTGCACAATGCAAGATCCATAAAGACATGGTTCAGTTCAGTATGTAAGAACTGACTGGTCCGCACAGAGCCCTGACCTCAACCCCATCCAACATCATTGGGATGATCTGGAACGGAGATTGTGAGCCAGACCTTCTCGTTTAACATCAGTGCTTAAGCTCATAAATACTCTACAGAATGAATGGGCACATATTCCCACAGAATACTCTTGGGGGAAGCCTTCCAAGAAGAGTGGAATCTTTTTCTAGCTGCAATGGGGAACAGAACACCATATTAAAATCTGTGTATTTATATAGTGTATTAGCGATTTGATTGATTTAAGATTACTTGTTCTAAACTACACATTGACAAAAGAAACATTTGCCCTAAATCCATCACAGTAATAGTAACTTCTTAGGACTACTGTATACATGTGCCGTGTCGACTGCAACATCCCTGTGCCCAAAAGCAATCAGTGAAACTTTATTGCGTCTTCTTTTCATGACTTCGTGTAGAGCCCACAACCTCGCTAAATAGTACATGATTGGAACCTCACAAAATATAACACAAGCAAGTAAATAATCAAATTTCCCAGCTATAGCATTCTCAGCAATACTATACTTATATTATTACCCTTATATTACACGTTTTATATGTAAACGAAATAATAAAATGCTGTTAAAAAGACTGGTACTAAAAAGTATTGGCTTTTTATTCTGGTACACATAGTGGAAAACACATTAGAAAGACCTTGTGTGTGTGTTTAATAACTGGGTTCACTTAATATATGGACAGATTTGACTAGTTTGTATATCCACAGACCTACCAGACTAAAATCAAGAAAAGAAATCAAGTTTTTTTTTAGATTTTACATCTATATATCTTGGTTAGAACGAATGAAGGCTGCAGCAGAATTTTAGCATCACACCATAGACAATCTCCAGCTACTCACTCCCAGAGCAACCCACTGTCCTCAAATAAATCATAACAGAGAACATCTTGACTGGTCAAATTGACTTGAAATCAGTATGAATCACATTTATTTTACTTGTGTCTTTCTGTGTGGCCTGGTACCCAATGACTCTGATAGACAACCCTCACAAAGGTCCCCATATAGTGCATATTGGTGCATATTGGTGTGTTTGTAAATTTGAGCCAACTAAAAGAAAGTAAAGGCTAGCTTGTCTGGTCTGATCCTACAGAAGAGGTACTGTAACACAAACTGTTGAAAAAGTTCATGCTGGCTAAGATAGAAAGTTGTTAGAGCACACATTGCATTGCACCTATGATCATAAGAACTGGACTATGGAACAATGGAAGAAGGTAGCCAGGTTTGATGAATCGGGGGGGTGTGGATCATTTACTTGGGGAAGAGATTGAACCACGATGCACTATGGGAAGAAGGCAAGGAAACCTTGGGTTGAGAAATTGCTTGAGGAACAAGACAAAAAGATTAAGGTGTTGACTTGGCCTTCAAATTCCCCAGATCTCAACCCTATCGACTATCTATGGGATGTGCTGGAGAACCTAGAATGATCCATGTAGGCTACAACTTACAGGACTGTGGGGGTGACAGATAAAACAGCACACTTCCAGAGCTCTTAATGGGTTAGAGCTTTTTTGACTGACAGCGCAAGGTGGAGCTACCCAATGTCATGCAGGTGGTTTTAACATTAAATTAATTGTGTTTCACGTACTGAAAGTTTAACACTTTCACACTGTGAGACTAACTGAGCTACCATTTGTTGTATGGTACATGGTTAATGAGAGCATAAGAGAAATGGAAGAAAGTTGCTTCATGACTACAGTGTCAAACACTTGTTCCTTTGTTCTGTGTTTCAAAATGTTTTAATTATCTAAAACAAAATGCTGGTAAACTGTCATCTGGACAGTTTTAATTTAGCATGACATAATGCTAATAAAAATGTATTTTTTTGTGTTGTTTGATAAGCTGATGAAAATGAAACACTTACAAGTTGTAACTCACATCTCTGGAAGCAAGTAAAACCACAGTATAGATACGACTCAGGATTGAAACTGCTGTAGAAACTGGCACAGAAGTGCTCACATATGATCCCTTTTTGAGGTAAGAAGTTAAACAAATGGAAATTTCTACAAATGCTTATTCACTATTCACATTAGCGATACAATCACATTTTGATGAATATTTATAAGGACTGGTAAATGTATCTTAGTAACAAATAGATAAAAGAGATGAATACATGAAATCTGTTCTTGACTTTTAGATCGGTTTTCAATATAAACAACCCTGATACATCATCACTGTATATCATGCCACAATCGACGAAAAACAAAATTCAAGTGTTTACAATTGGAACTGTGATGTACATTCCCATTTTCGTCTTAGGTCTAAAACAATCATATTACTAAACAGGTAATGTCCTGTACAACAGCGGTTCCCAACCTTTATTTCGTCACGGACCGGTTTAATATCAGAAACTATTTTCACGGCCCGGCCTTTAAGGAGTGGCAGAT
>JBBPDB010000140.1:12171477-12187302 GCA_037974465.1 Brachypetersius altus
TAAATCCAATGTGTACTCGCAGCTTTATTAACAGCATTTTCATAACAACGAGCCGACAACAGAACACGGGTAACATCTATGGTTTTTTTCTGTGCAGCCCGCGGACCGGTACCACATGACCCCACTGCTTGGGGACCACTGCTGTACAACATTGTTACATCAAAATACCATGACATGAACAATGACATTTTAATGGATTAATTGCTTGTCCTAGATTATGACCTGAGCAGTACCATTATCTGTGAAATCTTTTACCCAGTAAAAGAAAGTGTAATAAATTAAACCCCAGACAATTTATATTGCTTCATTCTCTTATATCACACCATGAAAAAAACTGCATCCTGATTTACATTATACTCTTCATACATAAACAAAATAATAAAAGTATAAAAATTATAAAAACTTGATTAAACAATTTGGACTATTAAAAAGTGTAAAATGTGCTTTGTTCCCATCATTTTTGACATGTCACAACATGCCACTTGTTACAGTTTCATCTTTCAAACCAACGTGTAAAATCAATACCATCAAAGTATTAGTGGCATTATAGTTTTAAAAACCCATATAAAATGCACAAAGGCCCACATAGGAACAAAGGCCCACATAGCATCCTGAGGAACTTCAGTTCACCAGCTAAATACTGCTGAATAGAGCCCATTGTCACAACATGTCTAGTGCTCTCTCTCTGTCTCATCCTCTGCCACTGCCCAGCGTTGGATCTTTCCGGTGCCAAACAGTATGTAGACGAACGCTCCAAAGGCACTCACCCCTGCGGACACACAGAACACCTTCCTCCATCCCATCAGAGAGTGCTGTTGTGAAAAAGAGAGAGTACCTTTTATTTTTAATATTTCACCAAACTGGGTGCTTACTGGCTATTGTTAGTATTCTGCAACAGTAACTTACATCTTTGGCAAGATGCCCCATTGCGATTGGCGCAAGCACTCCTGGGATGGTCCCGAAAGTGTTTGTGATCCCAAGCAATACACCTGCATACCTGATTACACGATTAAGGGAAAGAAACAAGAAGGACAAAGAGGAAACATGATAGACACAGTTCTCTTGCAAAAGGCTCGGAAACCATTAAGAAAGGGAAGTAGGAGTGAGCTGTAGCACTGATTTTCTTTCCCATTTCTTTTGACAGCAAGTAACACAAAAGCAATTGCGATTATTTGCATTAGCACTTTTAAGTCTTTATGTAATTTTGTGTACACAAAAAAGCTCATCTATGTAGTGTATAAAGTAAAATCAAGCAAATATGGACATCTAAAAGTGTATTTGAATGCATTTGTATTAACTGCGAAAGATTAGATCATTTAATGGAGTGAAATAACTCCAAAAGTTCTACCATCAGGCTTGTGTGTATAAAAAACAAAGGGAGAGGGTAGAAAGGTGGGTAGTTGTATCTAATAAGTATTTGTTAACAATTGTTTGGCACTTTTTCGGCATCAAAAACACATTCGAATCCATAAGCACGTCAATAAATTGTATTATTTATGTGCAAAATCTATGCAAATAGTTTAAGGCCATTTTTCTCAGCATGTGATGAAGTGTGTTTCTTCTAGTAAAATTAACACTATAATAAATGCAAACAAACAAGAACGCAGTAAAGACTTTCAAGAAGTATTTTGTTTGTAGAAAGTAGTTGATATTTTGTGAGCTGGTGAGGAGAAAATAGGTTTAGGTCCAGATTCCCCCTCGATGCCTCCTGCAGTTGCTTGAATTTGTGAAATTCCATCCGCTACTACTGGTTTAATTAAATGAAGGACTGATCGAATCAACCCAGATTTCTGAGGTTTTCACAAGGAACACATTTATATACTGCAAATAAAGGCACTATTTACTATAAAATGTTACTTGTACTGCTATTTTAAACAGTTTTTAAATATTATTTTTGCAGGTGCAACGGTACTATATGTAATCCATGCAACGGAAAGGCCCAGGATGACAGTGATATTAGACAGTATCAATACCTAGGAGCAATATCGATCTGGTTCATGAAAACTCCAGCTGAGCTGGCACCTCCGATAGTGCTGGACAGAGTTAGAAAAGTTACAGCCAGGACACCACTGCAGCCTGAGAAACCCACAGCAACCAGGAGCCCTGCTGGTGGCAGCATACCTGCACAGACACAAAGCAGTCATTCAGAAAGAGGACAAAACTGTCTCATGACAAACAAAACTGACATCAGTTGTAAGGAAATGCTGACCTGCAATAGTGAAAATTTTGCGAATAGCTGTTATGCTCAGCAGCTCCCTCTCCAGGAGGTTGTCTGCTATCACACCTGAGAGAACAGAGAAAAACCAGCCTCCCAGGTAGGGCAAAGCAGACAGAAAAGAGTTCTACAGAACACACAGAGAGAAAGCATGAGTTTGGGATCATCATGGGTCTGATCTCACTTTTATACAAACGTTTTATTAAAAGTTATCTCTAAGGCATGGCAGAAAGATGCCCCTTTTTTCACTTAATAGCACACATAACTGCCTGGAGTTTGCTAGACAGTACCACATGTTTGACTAGAAATTGGTTCTGTGGGAACTTTATTCACACTGCATGTTATGTGTCCCACGGCTGTTAATTCATCAAAGGCCATAAGAACCTCATTAGGGTGTATGGCACCATAGACAGGATTAGGTTTTACATGAAAATCAGGCACTAAAATTTTGTTCCTAGGCTCTGGAGAGATTCTGAACTGATTCCTTATTCTGTATTGAGAGTGACACTAATAGGGCTATTGTTCTGTTAAAAAGGTTTTTGTTTTGGTCAGTTTTAGCTAATTATTCAAAAAGAAATAATTATATAACTTTACCATATGTTACATATCTACATAAAACATACCCAAGTTTTACATGACCATTTTCTAACCTCTCTTTATCCTTTTAAACTGAGCAAGCTGTTACAACGCCCTTAAGACTGCTATATATAAATGACCTGATTGGCTATTCTGTATTGTGCTGTGTTCTAAAAGTCATCTGGGCTTTTTCTGAAACACTTTAACCCTCTGAGGTCCAAGGCCTTTCTTGAACTTTGCTATGCCTTTACATTTTTATGTATTTCATCTAACTAAAAACATCTATGAAAAAAGTGACACTTATGGTTATATTTGGAAAAGTAAAGGCAATGTAATGAAATTAGACATTATCATGAAAGTGCAAAGCTGGTCCTTTGTAGGCTGAATAGGAGGATGGAAGTGTGTTAAACCATTAATGGATCAACGTGAATGTTTTACAGTAATTTGAAAGAAAGGAACTTTCCATAAAATAGGTCTGTATGATGATCGACCCAAACTATAGCACCTCGACCAAAATGTTCAGCATCTAACCTGGCGTAGGTCAAAGTGCAGCACTGTGTCCATGTAGGTAGGCAGTGAGGTAAGAAGAGTGTAGTAAGACCAGTTAGAACACATCTGTGTGATGTTAATGGCCCAGAGAGGAACCGAGAGCAGCATGGGCAGAGCTGGCACTGACCAACCGTGAGAACCACCCTGTACAAGAGAAAACAATAGTTTCTTTTATGGCGATGAATATGCTGATTATAAGATACATCTAGATTTATTAAGACAGTGTCGTATATAGGCACACGTAGTTAAAACATTTATTAAGATAGTAGATTTCATTAAGACATACACACATAATAATGTATACCCAGATTTTAAAACACCATAGTATAAATACAATTTAAAAATTGACCTCAGGTGTCATCAGTGGATGTACAAAGAAGTGGACACAACAAAGCATTTAAGCTTCACTGACAGGTTTTATGTTAAGAATTTATGGAAGATCATTTTATACCTCTGACCCTATAGAGGTGATAATGTATTCTTTTTCCTCCTCACTTATTCTTGGATGTGTACGAGGGTCATCTGACACCAGGATGAACCATAGTACTGACCACAGGCACCCTGCGCCCCCTGGTGGTGAAAAGTGAGAACAGAAATTCATTTCCAGGTCCGATCCCAAAATCGGTTTCAAGATTTAGAAAGATATTTTACATTTTACTGCCAAATTTCACTAAAATATCTTTCATCAGTGTAGAAAGTGTATGATGCTCCAAATAAGTTAATGATGGGAACAATTTTTTTAAATTAAAAAAAATTGTTTTCGTGCCACTTTAAATCTTTAAGATGTAATAAACCAAGTCATTTAAATTGAAATTGATATGATGTAAAATGCTCCGCTATAGAAAAAACAGGGAATCTGAATTATTCACAATGGTAATTGTGGAAACCAGACAGGAACCGGAGATCCAAGAGTTTAATGCTGCCAAAACGATCAAAGAAATGTATTACATTTATTACATTGCCTCTCTTTCAGGACATTGTTTAACAATGTTTCATTAATGAGGTTTTGACATAAAACCTTTTAAAAACATACAATTATGATGGTGGGGCACAGGAAAGGTGGTGCAGGGTAAACTAGTACCTAAAGAAAGCATTTTCTTCATATTTACTACCATTTTAGTGTTATGAACATGACATGTAAACATTCTGAAGAGCAGATTAGATGCACTGGGCTATTCTAATAAAAACTAAAAGCCCTACATTGTAGCTACTGTGACCGCTGGTTCCCATCACCACCAATGTAAAGAAATCAGTGACATTTCCATGTGATGCACCATTACTAAATAATTTAAATACGTACAAACCTTGTAAAAGGGATCTTCCCTTAATATTAGGATTGTAAAAACAAATATGTGGAAAGCAAATAGCAAATAGAGTTTAGCTGGGTTAGGTTACAAACATATAGATGCATGTAGCTATTTACCGCAACAGTAGAAGACTGCTGGCCAGCCCAGGCTGTGACAGATGAAGCCAGTGAGAGGAAAAGCGACGAAGGCACCAAAGTTCCCCCCGGCTCCTGAGAGAGTCATCAGACGAGCTCTCTCCAATGGAGGGGCCCAACATGCCCACATGGCCATCATGGCAGGATAAGTAACACCCTAATCACACACAGTTCAGCCTTCACTCATTCTTATGAAACAAAGCTGAATTGAGCAAGCAAATAAAAATGTGTGCCATAAAATCAGATATGTCTTAACATACTAGAATCTTTGAATGGGTTCTCACCTCTCCAACTCCCTCTAAGGCCCTTAGAGCAAACAACCAATTGGCTCCAAGCTCGGCTGCCAGCGGGGTGAGCAGGGTGAGAACTGCTGTGCCCAGAACTCCTCCGCCCAGAAAAATTTTCCCACCAAAGCGTCCAGACAGGTAGCCCCCAGGGATCTGGGTTAACAGGTAACCAAAGAAAAATGCACCAAGTAGCATTCCCTGCGTTTCAGAATCCCATGGATATCGTGGCCCCTAGAGTGAGATTGGACATGAAAAGCATAGATAACAGCGTTATGGTACCTCAACAAACTCCTCACTGCAAACATATCATCCTGAACATTACAGTTGTATTTCTATACATTTAAAATAGCTTTTTCATCACAGTGCGTCTCATTTAACAACCAGAAAAGAGGTAATTTATGTATATCAATCATTCATTAAGGTGCAATAACATAATAACCCCAAATAACCATTTAAATAAGGGGCTATATTATATTAGTTCCATTGTATTACTGTACATTTTCGATATAATTCTACACATATGCTGTGAGAATTGAAAAACTCTTACCCCATCAGGCTCATCTGTGCTTTGGTTGCTGCTGTTCAAGGTACCAGAGGATGCTGGGCACTCCTTTGTTTCACTGCCATTCACATTTGGCTTGGCACTAGTTCCATTGACCATGGCGACCATGGCAACACTGAGGTTGACCCGGAGACCATAAACCACTGCGAAGCCGAGGAACATCATGGAGGCCAGATTGTATCGTACAGAGCAGCATTTGGGAGGCACTGTCACACAAAGAACATCAACATCACAGTCAGAACTGACACTTAAATTCACAGTGTTATATAATCTGTAAAATTTGCACAAAAGACTAATTTAAATTTACATGAAGATGCAGTTAGTCTTTCAGGAATAAAACTTATTTCCTGAACCTGTTTGCCCTGTCCATCCTCTCTGTAGCAGACAAACCTTTCTGGTAACAGATCCTAATTAGAGGGGTTGTTTTCTAATCAAACTAAAGTACTTGGGTGCTTGACAAAACGGCACTTTAAATATGGGTTTATGAATGTTGCACAAACCTGGTTTAATATAATACCAAGATCAAACTAATCTTAAAATAATCCGCTTTATTCAACTCTAAGGCACATTATCTGCATGTTACCTCACAATAGGCTGAAACATGATACTTGATTAGGAAAAAAAGCGATTTAGAAAATGTTGCTGAAAAACTCAGTGGCCACGTTAGCTGGATTCTTGGTGTTTTTTAAACTTTCACTAGTGGAGTGGACTGTATCCATTAACAAATGGATGATGTAAATTCGTTTAATCTATAACAATCACACTGCTTATTGATACAAAATACGATTAATTTACTTTTAGTGATTCTACACAAGGAACATATTCTGAACATGTATTAAATTACCTGGATGTGAAACGAAAAACTGAAATGACTTCTGACTATATTTTTAGTATTTATTATACCTTAGTTTCAACAAAACATACTTTTCCTGAACATGGCTTACTTGACGTTTATGGAAGAAAAATAATGTGTGCTTATTGTGACTGAAAAGAATACTGCACATTTTCCTGGGCTGTATATCAGGGTCCTCAAGTGGGGAAGTGAGATAATGACCAAAACTGATACTTGTTCAAGCAGCTGCTTATGACAGATTTGTTCAATTGAAACACTGGGGTTTTTAGGAAAAAAAACTGTGGATATGCATAACTAAATAATAAAAGTGTGATTACATTTAATTCAGCATTTTTAGTGTGTTCTTAGTTCAAACATCAAAAGTGATTTGGCCAATAAACTACATCTGGAAAGAATAAATGAAATTTTTCAGCGAACCATTCTTTTAAGTAATGCAAAAACAAACCCACATTTATATATTGCAGCTGGTGGTCTAGAGGTTAGGGTGTTGCCCCTGCAATCAGAAGGTTTGAATCCCAACACTCCTAGTGTCATGTCTGAGATACGCTTGCGCCAGGTACCGTCCCCACACACTGCTCCCCGGGTGCCACTCATTTATGGCAGCCCACTGCTTCACTTGGTAATTGAGTTAAACGCAGAGGTAGATGTTTACATTGGTCACAGTGTGCTTTATTTAGAGTGTGTTTTATATTTTGGTAGACAAGGGTGTCAATCTACTGTCATCCCAATTTAAACTTGGTCCATAAAGTGTTCACAAGAACGATTGCTGAATATTAAGAAAAACACATTCAAAGACCAGAAAGAAGAAATGTCAGAATAGGGGGCCTACCTGGGAGCTGCTCTGCTTGTTTTTCCAGCAGTGGGGCGTTCTCCTCACTCCCTTGGTCCTCCGCAGCAGTGTTAATAGAACAGCCATAATTCGTTGCCATGGCAGACGGTCAAGCACAGTAACAGATCTCTGCTCACCAAAGCATTGTATCCACAAGTCCTACATCAAAAACATTCCAGATAATATTATTGATCTGTCAAGTGAGACAAGATCCAAAAAAAACACTGAACAACCACTACTGCACATACAGAAAGTTTACACCCAGCACTACTGCGCATAATGGAAGTTTACATACAGTTCAAACCATATTGCATTTGTTTTACAAAACTCTCTCCTGTTTGTTCCCTGTTTGGTAATTATGGTGGCAAATGTCGATCTGAAAATTCTTCTGAACCCTTTTCACTGTGTACACAAATACAGTCACACTTCCTCTTGCGTGTGGGGAGGGGGAAACTGCGGTTGATCTTATGACATAAGTAATCCAAATCTAATCCTTACAGTGTGCAGTTTCACATCACACACTTCCCAGTATTTATAAGACAATAGTAAACTGAGGACTAACTGTGTGCCAACTTTAATAGAGTGCTGAAAATATTTAAAAGAAATGTATGAAACAGTGTAACTTGTTTTATTGTTCTTTTATCTAAGCAAAATTAAAATGTGTACTACAGCAGCCTTTTTGGAACAAATCCTTTGTACATCATTTAAGAACTGTCAAGAAATTTCATGATGACCAAAAGAAATAGTTGACAATTTATGATTAATGCTAAAAAAAAATTTCTTGTGTATATTTGGAATTTTCTTGTTTTCTTGATTATTATCTTTCATGCATGGTGTTTGCCTCGGTGGCCCGGACCTACATTTGTGTAAAAATTGACAATTCGCAGTGATGACTGAGCACATACTACTTTGACCACACAAAGCAAAGCAAACGTGACACCAGTATTATTGTTGACTGATGTATCACAAGAGTAGCACATGAGTTTCGAACCGAAACTATAAACAGCTGATAGCAACACTGAAAACCTCTCCAACAAGAAATAACGATCAATATACATGACAGTGCCTCCTCTACCAGCTGATAACACGGACACGGACTTAAAACACGCGACTTCTCTCGGTCCCAGAAAACACCTTTTAAATTCTTATTATCCTTCAGTCAGCAATGCTACTTCCGATCATTTAACAACATTAACATTATCCAACAGTTACGCGAGACAAAGATTATGAGACTTATGGCATAACACGATATTTTACCACAATGCTTAATGTCAATGGCTCTGAGATTACAAATATGAAACCGGGGTAAATAAGAATCACTTTGGGGCAATTATCATTTGAGAATAATAGACTGGTGTAGGTAGTTCAGCCTGTTTCTCTTACCCGGATATGTCAAGTTTTAGATGAAAGTAGCTGGTACGGGCTGAGCGAGTAATAAAGAAGTGTTTTCATCATCAGAACAACATGATAAAACGTACTTTGTAAAACCCTCTAGCCCTGCTATGTTGTGAAATTGGACTTGAACCGGCTGAAAGCGTTCAAATGAACCAGCACAGTTTCTGCTGATGTCTAAATCATTTCCTTGGAACCACTCTGTACGGATGTGACTTGTAAATCGTAGCAACCGCGGTACTCGCCTTGTTGTTCTCGCTCTCTTTAGTCACATGATGAACGAGAAGCTGTGACGTAATACATTTGCTTACCTAATCTCTAAATAATAAGGACTGTCCGATCCAAGTGTTTTTCATTTCATATAATCAACACATAGTCTATAACACCATTGTCGCCACCCTGCAGAGCCTCCCATTTGTTTCGGTTCTGTCATGTGACTCGTTGTAGGAAGGCAAGTTACAGAGTGAGTAATGTTCTTACATTTTGGAGTATTTTCTTATTGGTGTTATTTATGTGTTTATGATAGTTCAGATTTGTCTCAGGATTAGTGAAGTGAGTTATGGTTTCTCAGGCATAGTAACGATATCAAGGCATAGTAAGACTAGGCAAACAGCTTGTTAGATGTTACCTTTATGAAGACAGCTCATTTAAGCTGCGAAGACAGCTGAGAGCATGTCCTGGCAACAAAAGGCGTCAGAAGCAGAGCTGTTACTCATTTGTCGCAAGGAAATATTTCCAGTTCCTCTCTGGTTTGCTCAGTTCTTCTTCCCTCGTTGAGATTTTGCTTATAGCTTCCTCTTTAACTGTCATATGATTTTTCTGTTGCCTTCCTTGTCTAAGAGGCACGTTGTATATCCTTCACCTCTGCAGTACTCTACAGTTGGACCAAACATGGAACTGCACCTGATTATTGGGGCTGGAGCTTTATTTTTGCTCTCAGGCCGAGTGCAAGGGTCCAACGACTCCACACCTTTGGTTCTCTGGCATGGAATGGGTATGATAACAAATGTTCATGATACACTATACCAGGGCTACATCAGGATGTCTCTATCACTGTCATTGTTATGACTAAAATTCATATTAAATGAATGCTAGTGGCCTAACATCATACACATGTTCAGATTTAAGATGATTTTACATTTTGTGGTCGAGGTTTGATACAACTTTTCATTATTTGATATGGAATGAGTGTGATGACGCATGTTCATGATATGTTCATGTTCATGACAATAAAACTGGCAGTTTTATTGATGCACATCATAGTACTGCAGTCCTTCTGTCTTTCTGCATGATTTGTTACACCCCCCCTTACTGGTAATGACCACAGTTGAGCATAAATTATTTAGAGGGTGGGCAGCACGGTAGTGAGAGATCTGCAGAAGAGACTGAGTGGTGTTTCAGCAATGCATTTTTTAATTGTAGTATGAAACCATGTTCACAGTCTGTTGCAATACTGTGCAGAAGTGAACGAATTATTATATTATCTTGCTTTTCATGAAGAATATAGACCTTGCATAGACTCTGTTGTGTCTGTCTAAATAGGGGACAACTGCTGCAACCCTCTGAGCATGGGCGCAATTAAGAAAATGGTGGAAGAGGAGGTTTCTGGTATATATGTGCTGTCTCTCATGATTGGCAAGACTGCAGTTCAGGTATTCCAGTCAAATATTTTGATGCATTCTGGATCCTTGCTTTGCTGAATTAACATGGTATTATAGTGAACTCCCTTTCTACTACTCTGTATTTCAGGATACAGAAAATGGGTTTTTCATGGATGTCAATGAGCAAGTGGCCTTTGTATGTGATAAAATAGCGCAGGACCCTAAGCTGAAGGCGGGTTATAATGCAATGGGTTTCTCGCAGGGGGCGCAGTTTCTGTAAGTGCTGTTTCACTGGGTTCAAATTACAGTACTGTAAAAGTGACATAAGGACACTCAGAAACCATTTTCCTTTCCCTTATTAGGCGGGCTGTGGCTCAGAGATGTCCCAATCCTCCAATGAAGACTCTGATCTCAGTTGGCGGACAGCATCAAGGTTCTGAAACAACTCTTCACTCATTCCTTATACGTTTAGATTTGTGCTCCATGAAACATTAAATACAGAGAAGAGATCATTTAAAAGCATAAGGATATATTACAGTTATAGTCTGTTTTTCTAGAACAACAAAGGGACCAGAAAGCCTCAAGGTCTTTTCAAGCTGATGTTTTACAAACTGAAAAAAATCTAGAAAAAACCCAAGTTTAGAATATGTGTCTTACACACACACACACACACACACACACACACACAGAGGGAGAGAGATCTAAGCTCCCTTTTCTGTGCTGCTAAACCTTTTAGCAATTGGCATTTTCCTCTGTGAGACAGAATGTCACTGGCATTCACTTTCATTGCTCACTGCTGCGTGTATAAATGTGGTAAAACCAGCACTCAAGATTCAGATCATGAATCAGGATGGGTGCAGAATGCTTATTCATACAAAAGGAATGAAAATATGAATTCTGCTTCTGCTATTTAATGACTATTATTGATAAATCAGTAAAGATAAGTCATATATATCTATAACTTTTTTTCTCTGCATTGTTTTGTAGGAGTGTATGGTCTTCCTAGGTGCCCTGGAGAGAGCTCTCATATTTGTGACTGGATCCGAAAGACACTGAACTCTGGGGCCTACACAGATGCAGTCCAAAAACAGTGAGAATGTGGCCTTTCTGTCCAGTTATTTCAGTAATCATGCACCGAAAAATCTAAACAGTAATTTAGAAAACATGTATCCATACATGTACCTATTTTTTCAATTTGTCTTTTTACAAAACAGGCCACAAAATAGTACTAACTGTTAATATTAATATTAAACTTTGATTATTCTTGTTTAGCTTGGTGCAGGCACAGTACTGGCATGACCCCCTGAACGATGACCTGTACAAGCAGCATAGTCTGTTCCTTGCTGATATAAATCAGGAGAGGGTAAGTTTGTTTTGTTCAAACTGATTTTTCTCACACTGTGATGAAAGGAGTTTCATTACACTAATACAAATGTTATAAAATGTAACACACAACTAGATTCCTAGATTTATATCATTTTATATTGTTGTTTGCGAACAAAAATATTGTTTCTGTCCCGGCTTATTCACTGCTGTTTCTTATAGGTGGTGAATGAGACCTACAAGAAGAACCTTATGTCTTTGGAGAAGTTCGTCATGGTTAAGTTTCTGCAGGACAGTGTAGTGGACCCTGTAATCTCAGAGGTAATAAATTCCACCTTAAAATCTTTTCGGTTAAGTTCATCACTGCAGGTCTTAATCACTTTCTCCTTTTCTTAGTGGTTTGGCTTCTTCAAAACTGGTCAGGCGAAAGACACGGAAACTTTACAGGAAAGCCCACTGTACAAAGAGGTAAGCACTTTTCTTAAAATCTCCATGTTTTCCAGCCCAAGCAGATGAACTTTCACGCAGGAGAGAGAACAGCGGAATGTACAGAATTCACTTTGCAAAAGTAAACCGCGGCTCTAAAAGTAACCCAATTTGTCTGGATTACAAAACGTACCACTTACACGGGTAGTTCCAGACAGTGTTTTTAATTCAAACTAAAGCTCTTAAAATACATTTTCAAAGTGAAAAATCGAAATCATTTTTATATTCTAAATAATGCTATTACTATAAGAATTCCACCCATTTGGACTAGTATTGCTGCTATAATAGTCTGCTGGTATAAGTATCACACTCTTGCACACCCATTTAGAATGATTTTTGCCCAGTATTCTCGAAGTCTGGTTCACTACACCTTGTGGCCTGAAAGATTCATTTTTGTCTCATGAGTTCTGGCAAACTCAAGGCATGCCTTGATGTGCTTCATCAGTAATTGATTCATTCTAGCCAACCCCCCTGTACAGGACAGTTGTATGAAGAGCTCTTGATCTCAGCCACCTTCCCTTTTGGTCACTCTATATGTCCTTCAATATGTCTCTGTGCCTCCCTCAGAAGTCCATTTCTTCCTCAGACACTTTTTGGATGGCCTTGTCTAGGCTTCCATTTCTTCCTACCTGATCCACTGGCAACAGTAGTATTTTATTTAATAGCCTTTTCATATATTGTGCAAGTCGATGACTTCTCAAATGAAATAATTAAGCATTTTGAATTGAATCATTTTAATTATTACACAGTAGAAAATATTAAAGTATTTTTTGGAATCCAGGTCAATCAGGTAATTTGTAAGGCACTGCAATTCCACCCATAGAAAGTCAAGGCCCAAAAGCCTCCACAAATGTGCATTGGCAGGTGAAATTAGAGCTTAGAAGCCATTAAAGTGTCCTGTTTTGTTTTAAAGGATCGTCTAGGATTGGCAGAAATGGACAAAGCGGGGAAGCTGGTGTTTCTTGCCAGCGATGGAGATCACTTGCAGTTCACTCGCGAGTGGTTTAATGCCAAGTTACTTCCATACATACGCTAACTCCAGAACATTCATAACAAGACAGCAATATGCTCACATGCGCAACTGTTGCACATTTATACTTATATCTCTGAATCTAATTTCATTTTCAGACTGATTATAAGCCAGTTTTATTTTATTGCACTGATTTTATTTTTAACTAGTCTGTTTTATGATTGTATGCTGTTCAGGATTTAGAACATACCAGTACTGTAAAGTACTGCTTTCTTGTTTCATCTCATCAAATAAATTGTAAACTTTAGGAACCTAATTCACTGGTTTTCATTGTGCTACTTTTGTGTGGTTGGACTTGCGAGATGTGGGGGACATTTATGTATACAATAGGAAATAATTGTTTATTGGGGATATAATGATGTCCATATAGGAGAACAAGGCAGTTTCTTGGAGGAGCACTTGATGAAAGGTGGCAAAATGTCCCAAATGATTCCATTAGGAAGTTTACTGTAAAAGCATTTTACTAAAAAAAACAGCTCTGTGTATTTTATAACTATTCCAGAGTTGCCTTATGTACGAAATGAACAAATGAAATTAAAAGAATTCAGGAAACCCAGAAGTGCACAGTGTAGATTTTGCCCCTTCGCTGCTGTTTTCTACCTTTTAAGGTAATAAACAGTTTACATACTTTACTTTTAAAACATCTTTAACATACTTTGGGGTTATTAAGGAGTGAAAATGTAGACAAAAACACATTACATTTGTAATCTACATTCTTTTTTACTTTATTGAAAAATCGTACAACTTGGACGGTACTTCGCTTATCCACCAGCTTATTTATGTGTAAAGTAGTAGCTGTTCCAAACATACCAACCAACACACCCTCCAATAATCCACAGCTGGTCAAAGAAGATCTGTTTACTCTTACAAGTTAAGCTGCACTAAATCTATTTTGAAAGGACTTTATGGAAGTTGGGTGCAGCTCCCAGAAACAGGTTTATCAAGGACACCTGCATTCTAAACTCTCTTCACTCCTCTTTTGACTCCATTAGCTGTAGGAGTGTTTTATCAGTGTTTTCTGCATGTTGGAACCCCAAGTAATTATACACATTTACAAATACTTGTACAAATTTGGCACACGTTTAAAGATGAACAGGCTGTGGTACAGAGCACTCCTCCGATAAAACATCTTATTCACAGATTATGTTCAACTGAGGTTTCACCAATTATTCTCAAAGTAAAAAGTGTAGATTTCTATCAAATAACTAGAATTTCAGAAAATAAATTTCTAAGCAAAATGCCTTGATCAAGAAGTAAAGACACCATCCAATTTATTGCAACAATTTTAATGATATATTCCTCCAACAATTTTGGGCAGGATTTTAATTAACCAGAAGAAATAATAACTAAACCAAAAAGACAAGTGATTAAAAAAAGGAAATTCCACATGGCCTGAGTGCAACAGAGAGAAAATGAGTCAAAATGATGGAAAAGAAAGTCTTGTGAGGGGCATTTACAAATGTATTGAGAAAACAATGTGTACTGTTTATTGACCATCACAGGTGTTCTCTCAACAACCATCAAGAGGCAGCCCAGGTTGGCTATGCCAGCATGGACAGGGTCATCAACAGTAATTCTGTAACCGCATGAATATCTACCATCCAGTTTTTGGAACAAAGATGTTACGAGGACATTTTAAATATCCCTGTTCTTACGGTACCTTTCATTCTCGAAGATATGATGGCGTATTACTTTACAGTGCTATAGGGAATGTGCTGTGGAATACAGTATGCAAGTTTTGTTCCTTCTCCAACAGTCATAAACATTATTTTTGCTTCGGTGCTGTGGTAGAAAAGACAGTGGTCCTGCACATACTTTGTTCTTTTCTCTAATTGGTGCTCTAATGCGGGTGAAGACACAGATCTTGAAGATATAATTATATCTAGAATGTCACCGTCAAGTGGTAGCATGATGGTTGTCTGAGGAGGGGGTGCGTGTGTGCTTCAGGACTGAATTGCATATTTAAGAACAAAAACCACTAGAACTATCTCCCCCCAACCCCAGCATCTGGCCCCTGACCATGTAAAGCAAACGAAAAAGACATCCAGTCATTAAAAGTCTGAAGGAATTAGTACAACTAAGGAGTCATATCTTTGCATCTTTTTGGCTGTTCACATTTATTTTCCCAGCATGGGTGGAATGCTTAAAAAAGTAGCAAAACAACTTGATTGTTGGCATTTAGTTTGGAAGTGCTATCTAACAATATCAAATGGAATGAAAAGTTAATCCCTGGCCCAGGCTGAGGGACTGTGCCACAAAAAAGCGGTCGTCTCGTTGGCTGAAGGAAGGTGCAGCCACAGCTGTGATTGGCTGATAGGAAGTGTGAACATGATTGGCATTTCAGTCTCGTTTGTGGTTGGCTGGTCGGTCGGTCAGTCAGTCAGGCATTGGTTAAGGGGGTGGTCTTACAACTGACAAGGAGCTTCTCTATCCTGCAATCTCAGTTGCTGTAGTGACCAGCTTCTTGCCGTCCCATACAGTTTTGAATTGTTCAGGAACTGGAATCTCAGTCTGTCAAAGGAAACAAAACAATCAAACAAAAAAAGAAGCCACCATATACTCATATACACAAGTCTGAACACCACTGTTTGTGAAAATGGACACTTTACATTTACATTTACGGCATTTATCAGACGCTTTTATCCAAAGCGACTTCCATTCCCTAACTACAGGGGACAGCC
>JBBPDB010000140.1:12187607-12202891 GCA_037974465.1 Brachypetersius altus
CCATTCCCTAACTACAGGGGACAGCCTCCCTGGAGCAACTAGGGGTTAAGGGTCTTGCTCAGGGACCCAGTGGTGGTGCTGGGGGTAGGATTCGAACCTGTGACCTCTTCGTCCGGAGGCAAGTATCCTACCCACTGAGCTACCGCCACCCCACTTTATGGACACATGGCAAAATGAAATTAAGAAAACTGTTAAGGTACTGAATTTAACCCATGGGATAAAAATGAAGCCAAATAGAATACATGTTATAATGTTTGCACACGCTCCATTGCATGTGTAATTTTTACCCCAACATGTTTGTCATCAACTAAACAGTAATTGTGCATTAAATTGTGCAGAGGCATTTTCACTGAAGAGGACATGTACCCATTTTCAAATCAACAAAGACTGGAGCGAGCAAACCTTTACATACACCTATATTTGCACATTTGTTTATTAGGCATTCCCCATATTGACGGTTGTCACTGTAACTTACAAATTCTCCATCTTTGCCAGGAACCAGCACATTCATCTCTGAGCTCTTGGCACTGACGATCTCGCATGATAGGGAGTCCTGACTCAGGTACACATGGCAGCCATCAGTCTTGTTGATGGAGATTGTTGGTACCTTGCCCAAAACCTGCATGCACAGGAACATTTTAAATACATGGCAATTAACAGCCAAAGGATATGCCAAGAATGAGCAGAATGCGCAAGAATACGCACCTGGACTTTGACATCCTTGCAGTTGATCATTTCAACAATACCCACAACGTCTTCAAACACGAGGCCCATTTTCTTGCAGTTGTCTAAAGACAAAGTTACAACCTTAAGTGTCAAAAATATATATTCTTTTTGTGGTGCACACAGTCCAGGACAAAACATTCAAGCGAGGGCAGTAATGCGTTCTTACCTAGAGTAATGGAGTTGATTTTTCCCTTTATTTGCAGAGTGCTGTTGTTGCACTTGAAGGCATAAACCACCTGTTTGAGCTCTGTGTCACTGATCACAAGGCCCTGAGCTCCCTCTTGGTTCTCCTGTTAATTACAATAAACAAAAAAAGAGGAATAAAAGTTTAGACATTCCAGCAGTGACTTCGAAGTTCCTTGAAAAAACAGCTTTTTTACTCACCACTCTCCATTTTTTGCCATCAAGCTCCAGCACAGGGGGCAGTGTGCGGGCAGGGCCAGCGGTCACAGCTGGTTTGGGAGCAGAGAAGGGTTTGGGGCCTGTGTGCACAGGACCTGTCTGACTCCTCAAACCCGGGTTTTTGTGGGTCTTCTGGTGATCAGACACATGTTTCAGCCCTTAGAATGTATGAAAGAAAGAGAAAGTGTTAAACATATTAATGACACTTGGCTTATCCGTCAACCAAGTCGAGTCATTTTATTAAAGTTAGCTTTAACAGTCAACATGACAATTAAACAAAACAATTTTCTGGTAAATTCAAGTGTACAACAAAAAGTGGGAACAGCTTATATATAGAGAGAGTCACCAACAAAAACAGCTGTCAAAACAGTACCTTTAGTAATGTCTGCTCCCTTATTGAGGGAAGCAAAGAGAGCATTGCGGCTGGCGTCACTCGAGTCTCCACCTCCAGACTGGCTCAAGTCCATGGGTGGAGGAGGGGGGCCAGGGGGAGGAGGAGGAGCGGCTCCACCGCAAGGGGCACTTGGAGCTCCTGAGGCTGAAGCAACAGGACCCTGCAAAACATACAAAGTAAAAATGAACCTTCATAGCAAGAAAGCAGAGAGATTTACAAAGCCAGCAGCAGAATAAAATGAGAGTATAACCAAACACTACGACTCACACTTTTGCTCCACTGAAGTCCAGTGGTGTGATGCTGCTTGATATAGGCTTGCAGTTCAGTCCAGATGGACACATAGGCCTTGACCCAGTCCACGTGTGTCTTATCCCTGCAAAATAAGGCACAAACCACCTTGTAAACAGCTAGCAGCCATTTTTGAGGCATGACTATAATGCATTATTAAGCTTACTTTTCCTTGTAATCCTTGAGCACACGATTTGTGTAGAACATGGCAGCATCCTGCATCTCTTTGACATAAGGACCTGGTTTAGGGGCCTAACAAAAAGACAAACGTTCTCAAAATTCTTGCTTTGTGGTATGAAGAGTACACCTCTTGTTTTAAAATAAATAATTCAATTCTACAGTGTATTAGAAATAAATATTCATGAGTATAGTGTAATGTTAAGAATCCATCACTCTTTCAACTATTTCTATTTGGTTTATATATAACAGACAAATGCCTCAGGCCACTTGGATCAAACACTGGGTAATTGTTGGCAGACCTGAAAAGGGGAAAAAATGCCAGCACACTGTCTCACTGTAGAAGACTGAATAGATGGTCTGTTTCGATCAGCTTCATGCTAGATTATATAAATGACATCCCATAAACACGACAACCAGACATACACAAAGCTGACAGTTCCAAGCATGGCAAGCTCACCATGGCGACCCAGCCGAGGGCAGGCACACTCTCGCTGACAGCGGAGAGGTGGTTGAAGTGCGGAGAGGAGCGGTTCTGCTCCCGGAAGGACTGCACCTGCTGAATCACTTTAGACACTGGAGCCAGCAGAGATGTCAGGGTGGCCTACACATGTGAACAGAAGAGGCATTATAAATTAAAGGCATTATAACTGCCTTTAATTTATAAGAGGCATTTATAACTTTTTCCTGTAATACAAAACTCAAATGGATCAGAATTTGCAAAACCTTATTTGGAAAGAGAACCTCAGATGAGTTTTCATTCCATTATATGCAACTACATTTTCATTAACATCATCACAAACGTAACCCCAACACAGCAATACTAATCCTAACTCTGGTCCCAAAGTGCTCTAAATAAAATCAGCTGAAAGAGCCCCTGCAGAACATCTATAGAGGCCCAACTACATAAGGTGGGGCGAATCATTTTACCAAATCAACCATTGCTTACATCAGAAGGCTTCTGGGAGCAGGAGGCTGTCACTAGAAGCTGCCGTTGGCCGGAAAAACCTTGCTTCATCAACTCAGCCTGCAAGAAATAAATAAATAAATAAAAAGAGAGAAGTAACAATAATCCAGAAGGAGAATGTAGAAACACGTTAGAGTGCTGATCTTTTGGGATAGTGGCACATACATGCTTCAGGACGTCACCGCCTATTTTCTGACTCAGGGTGATGTATTCGGCCACAGGGCCAGAAATGAAGGCATCGAAGGCCTCAACGTATGCGGACACAACTGCAGTAGGAAAGCAAAATGTTAGCAGATCGGAAGCTGTGAAGCACAAAGACTGCTGACTTTGCGAACTAAAAACAGCTTGGGTTTGGCAGCAAGATGACATGTGGATTCCAGCAACACTAATCTGGTGAGCAGTTGTTCAATAATAAATGGTCCTGTAATGGATGAGTGATACCTCCAGAACCAACAGCAGAGCTGCCTGCTCCCCCAGGGCCGGAAACAGCCTCCAGGCGGCCCACAGCCACCTCCAACCGCTGCACCAGACTCGCCAGCTCTGCCATGCCTATCAGAGAGAAAGAGAAAAAGGCCTTGTTCAGACAGGCAGCTCAACATTTTCAGTACTGTCGATCTGAGCAGAACAGTTTGACTGGCACAAAGACAAAACTCTCAATCTGATCCAAGTTACGTTTGGAGGGGATTTTAAATGTGAATCAAATTCGGATTATTGGACACATAACTCAGTTTAACCAATCCAATCAGGCTTCATGAGTACCTCGAGTCATGAGTACCTCGACCAGATGAGGTTGGGGGCACAGTGCGACAAGAAAGTTGGTGCTGCACAGTTCAAACACAAGGAGACAAGGGTTTCAACAGACACAGATAGCGGTGATTGGGATTTAAGCTCATAAATGCAAGTTTTGTCTACCTCTCCCTAGTAAACATGCTTATGCTTTTGTTGTTACTACAGCTACTAACATGAATATACTATAGCTAATTAAACTACAGACTGACTAAACAAATCGGATTTGGTCATCTGAAACTCAAAATCTGAGCACTTGAATCTGCAAATCTAATTTAGGACTTGGTGGCAGTTTACCATTACTGATTCTACTGATACATATTTCAGTACCAATGCTACTTTCCATTATTCGTTGGAAAATATAAAGACGTCACATAAAAATATGTAAAAAGATTCAAGAGATCCCTAGGTTTTCTGCCAGCTACGAAAGAATGCATTAAGGCTACATTAATACTGACAGCATAAGAAAAAGAACAAAAGGCCACGTCATCCCACATGATTAACTTCTTCAAACAGTGAACAGGTGGGCTTCTGTAGTTCCAAGATGAAATAAATTATAACTTGCTACTTGAAAAAGTATGTAGCCTCACATGCCCAAGTTTAGGGTTTACATACGAAGCCTCTTCCGTAATGTCTACAGCATTAGAAAACAATGAGTCACCATAAAGGGATATGAACATCTTTCATCTGCACCCGAGAAACTAGAAGTGTTTCTACTCGCCCAATTGCGCAAAGAGCTTTCGAGCAGCAGGGCCTTTATTTCCCCAAGGTCCTTCGTCTCCCCGAGTGCACACTGCCTACAGACCAAGATTATGTAACAGAAACCTGATCCACCAATCCCAGTGGCTGACTCATAACCTCCACCTGAATGACTCCACACAGAAAAACACAGGTACGCAGCTGTGCTACTGAATCACCTGCTCCTAATTAGAACACCTTCTATTCCATAGGGGGGAAACCCATCCTCACATTAATGCAACTATTAACAGAGATAATATTAACCAGTTCCATTGTGCAAATCAGGTTTCTCTAAATGGAACATTACTAGTATATTGCTGCATAACAATGTGTAGTATGGATCACACAGCATTGGATCAATGCAAGCACATCAGGCTGTCAGAAAATCAGTCCTGTGCAGTTCTTCTATATACTGCAGGACTTGTCCTCTTTTTAGCATATTAAAACATTTATTCAGGGAAATACATTGAAAAGTCTGAAATGAGTAAGTTGCAACAAAGTCAATCAGACAATGGTCCTCATTCCACACGTTTGCACTTTAAAAGGGAACCAGAGCAAACAAACTTGCATAATCAAATAAGTCCAGGCAAATGGGCTCTGCTTACAAGCTTAGAGAATCTTCTAGAGCAGGGATTCTCTTTGAACAACATAAATGCAAGATATCCACACTTCCTTTATTTACAAGTCGGCTGTGTCACGATAACACCAGCTGAACATTAGCACAAATTGTTGATAACGCTGCAATTACACATCTAGTGCAGTCATGAATGCAGCAGTGAGATCTCAAGAGCAATGTGCACACACTGATCTAGGCAGGCATTTGCCTTTAACACTGTGTCATCTCAAGAATCTGTGACCCGCAGTGCAAAAATCCATGCCACACCTGGAAAACTCCGTGTGCAATAAAGCTTTGATCGAGCTGCAAACCAGCAGAAAGTTTTGGGGACACAAGCAGCGTAACTGAATGCTCCCAACAGGAATATCCTCAGGGTAAAATCATGCCTGTAGACATATGAAGAGCTAGGATGCAGTCTACAGCGTACTGGACAAAAGCAGGTCATTTCTACTTCAGCACTGGGAGAATTAGGCCAGATCCCATCCTCTCACAGTCACTGCGGCTGCAGAGGAGATGTCTAAAGCACAGACACTTTAGACACGCAAGCTGTGACCAGACGATAATAGGATTTAGGACAGTAGTCACAATAAAGCAAAGCAACTGAAAGCAAAAGGCACATTTAATCTAAATTAACCTGAAGCCATTCTACTTAAAACACCTAAGAAAATGACAGCTGGTGGCCTGGTGGTTAGGGAGCTGCCCCTGCGATCGGAAGGTTGTGGGTTCGAATCCCAGGGACGCCTGTGGCACCACTGAAGTATCCTTGAGCATGATACTTCACTGCCCACTGTTTTACTTAGTGAATGGGATAAATGCAAGAAAGACTTCCACATTGTGTGCTGGTGCTGCGGGGTGTTTACAAGAGGACACTTGTGTATAAAACACAAAGCAAGACGGGCTGCAGAGCTGGAGTGTGCAGAGACGGTTCCCTGTCCCCTTGAACGGCACCCTCTGTCCTGTCTGCAGACATAACACGCAATTTTAAACTAAAAACCCTTCAAATGGACTGTTACTTTGAATTCAGACTGTGTCCGTGCCCTAAAAACTCGTTTTACCGTGAGGGATGACAGTCCGGGCTGTGAGGGTGGAGGAGGAAAACTCCGACTGGTCTGACCCAGGCCACCGCGTCTCTTCTCCTCAACAAAGCCACACAGTCGTCTCTAATCAGAGAGGACTAACACACAAATACGCTCAAGTGGCGTTTCTTACCTGCGCTTCGGGTCAACCGTTATTACAGTCCGAGAAAGCTGTTTTTTCCTTCCTTCCAGTGGGTGTGTTATGGTCCCCGTGTTCCGTGTCTCAGGTCTTCCTGTCTGTGACCGCTTCCGCCCTGCCTGTGCCGAGCGCTCTGCTTCCTTATAAGGGCAGAGAGACAGGGAGACAGAGCGAGAGAGCGAGAGAAAAAGAGATATCCTCACGCTAAAGCGAAGGGTGGGTACATGAACAGCGATATGTGTTGGGCAGATACTGATGTATTTGGAGCCCTTTTATTTTAACGCAGTGCCCTATGAGTGTGAAAACGTCATCAACGTGACAGCAAGGGTGTGGACTCGAGCTCACACAACAGATGCCCACGTGACGTCAAATGTATGGTTTACTGCCTCTCAAAAAAAGAATATAAAGGTAGTGATAACAGAACTAATGTCTTGTTCACATCACACATAGAGCAAGTGATTCCGTTTTGGATTGTATGTTTCATACCAAGTCATGACCACAGATTGTTCCACATCTCAGCTACCCTTGGACAAAATATATAGTCTGCGTGTTCAGACTTGCTGTTTCTAGGTGTAGGTCCCTACTGACTTGCATAGTGGCTGCATAAGTTACATACTGGTTCCAGGACACCAACACTGCACAGAAAGTGTGATGAGTTTGGATCTAGCCAGGAGAAATGAGGGGGTATAAGAGAATGGGAGATGAGATGCCAGCTGAAAGAGATCTAACAGAATGATTATTAAGACCAATATCTAGATACAATATGATGTGATCTAGAGAGTGTGGTTATGCTTATTATGTACGTGTTCCGTTGTTGCAACTTGTTTCCAAAAAAAGTACCAACACCAACTAACATTATTTTAACTGTTACGTAGCTTTAAAGCATTCAGACATTTTCTCCATCATATCATAATTATCATCTCACATTAGAGTAGGCTCAGGAAAAAAAAGACAATGCAAACTTAAAGATTTGAAACTTCATTTTCATTTAAAGATAAACCAGTTTCATCTCATTGAGTCACATGACATAGGGAATCCTTCACTAAAAACATTGATATTCAAATTAGGAAAATCCACCTTTTTTTCTTCATTCTCCTCCCAAAAGAGGTCTACATTACCCATTCATGCATTTGTGAGAAAGGCATTCATATTACTTGTACTTGGACTCACTCAGTGATTCAATGTTTGCCCTAAACATCCTGACTTGTGGACACGAATTCAAGTAGTCTAGTTAATATTGGCTCATTCATCACGAATATGAAGAACGATGGAAAAGTAGTGTCTATCAAACACAGATGATCACAAAAGCCTTTATCAAAGGCATTCTTAAACTGACTAATGAGAATCAGCATGTTTCAGCAACCAGTGAGACCAGACAGGTATTATATGTAACACAAAGTGCAAGAGAATGAAGTGACCAGCTAAAAACAACGCTAAAATCAGACAGGGCGTAAAGTGGTCATCAAGGGTCAAACAGTGTATTGAAGGTAGTGTCGGGCTCATGGTTTAGACACACAGCTGAGGGCCAAAGAGAGGTCCAGTGTTACTTCCAGTGAATTTTCCAGTGTGAGACAAGTCATCAAAAAACAAAATAAAACTAAATTCTCCTCTTAATCGTCACAAAGCTAGGCAAAAGCAGACTTCACTGTTTGCTGGTGAATTAAGTAGCACGCACGCACTCACAGCCTGATAATGCATGCATTATTTCCAGTAAAATAAATCTTACACTGCACAATCATACATGCAGTCACACAACTTGGCAGAGATGGGTGCAGCACTGAGAACCGTACTCTGTTTGCACTATTGCCGCAAATGTTGGAAAGCTGTCTAGATTTGACGGTGTAGATTTCGGGGCAGTGTTTAGACTGGACAGACATGGTGTCAGCCAGACTGGCTCAATTATCCTCTGGTTTGTAACATGTCACTGGTGTCACTCTCAGAGAGAAACTTGGTCATGCTCTAACGTGTTTTTTTTAACATCTTGCCACTGCTTTATGTACTCTTTCTCCTTCTGAAGCAGCTAATACATTCTTACTGACTCTGGGTATGGATGGCTCTGTGTAACTTATTCTCTTTTCTCACAGAATAAAGGCTGCAGTCAAGGAGCATTTGCCTTAGTTGCAGAATCAAACCCGTCTTTTGGCTCAGATTGGGCAGAGATTCAGTCTGCGCCGGCAATGGAAAATGCTAGCCATCAGTTTTAAAAGGTTGCCCCCACCGACGAGTCTCCTAAAGGACATGCCAGTGTGTGGAGTGCAAGTCTACATGAAATACAGTGATGCGTTTGGTCCATGTTGCTATAGCAGCTCCTCCCTCTGTTTTTTGGCTCTGTGTGGCCCTTGGCCATTGCGCAGGGACCCGTTCTGTGGCCGCAGGAGGTGGCCCCGCTCTCTGTCAGTCCAGGGGACACCAGCCTGGCCATCTTCACTATCTAGGTCAGAGTCTGAGTGCATGAGAGCAGAGGAAGTGGGAGCAGGGACAGGCTTTAACCGGCCTAGATGAGACAAAAAACAGAGTTTCAACTCAATTGTTATAAGAGATCTTTTAAAGGTGTGTATAGTTTTAAAAATATTATTACCTGCTCTAGGTGGGTGTAATTCCATGATCTCCTGGTCATCTCCCTCAAGTATTTTATAACGACTCTTTCGTCTAACTTTTCCTTTACGTCTGCATAAAGCAAACACAAACACATTACCTTTTCAAATGTAGACAGCGGACATTTTGTTAAATAAATACAAGCTTTAAAGGATGTCATCAACATATAAAAATAAAATATGCAATACAGATCTACACATAAAATACCTGTACATTATACAGATTGTGTATTCTTATTTTATATGTAGACCTGTACTGCATATTTTTTGTAGTGAGATCCCTTTAAAGCTTGTACTTGATGAGTAATATAATCTCATACAGGTTAGTACAAGATAACTCAGTCATAAACCTGGTGTCCTATTTACACATTTTTTGCATTTTTTCTTTTCCTACATTTATTGTCAAGTTCCCTTTTGAAAAATGAGTCTCTTTTATTCACAAAATAAACACGGTTTAAAGAATTGATCTTGATGCAGGAGTCACAATAAACACAAAGGAGTATATTGTGACATGATAATGTTGCATTCTCCCCTTAAGTATCTTCTCCTTTACCTGTTACAACAACAGATGAGCCCCCAAACCAGAGTTGCTGTGGCAACCACGATCATGAACGATGCTATTGTCACATACAAGACACTCCATTCTAAAAGAGATGAGAAACACAGATATAAAAACATAATTAAACACAATACACACTTCATTCCCCAAATTCTGCAGATTTCTTTCATCCAGCTCTTATGAAATCAAGGGAAATTAAGAGTCTGCTGCAGCAACAGTCTCTACTTCAGGGGGAAGTTGTTCTGCTCTACAGTACTGTGCAAAAAGCACATACACAAATTGTTCAAAGCTAATGATCTCAGCTTTCAGGACCTTTGCCAGCAAAGACAGAAGTTAATATTACAATAAATGCATATAAGCAAGCAGTAAACAGTGTTTTACAGGTTTAATGTTATTTGTTTTTATTTTAATAGAAATGAATTTAATAGAAATGTATTTAACCCACTGCTCAGCTGAATAGTTTTTAATCTTTAACAAAATGCTTTTGCATTGTACTGTACATTGGAACACTGCTGTGAAGATGTGAGCTGCCAAAGATTTACTGAAATAAAGAACTAATGCTGGATTTCTGGATTCACTCATAACTAAGGGGTGGCTATAAACTTTTGTATAATGTATTTTTAGCATGGATCTTCCAAGTTAATTTCTCACCACAGTTGCTCTCTGCATCCCCCAGCTGAACCCTGATGAAGTTTTCCATCCAGAAAGGGTGGCACACGCAGCGGTGGGTAAAGGAGTCACACTCTCCATGGCTGGAACAGTTCAGCTGGCAGACTGAAGACACAACAAAATCACTACAAGCTAGTAAAGCCAAGTGCACAATAAAATATTTCAGCCCTGATCACAAACAAACCTACCAGCTTGGTGACAAATCACTACACATGTGAAGCCTATTCATGGAGTGTGAGCAAGTCTTTAAGCTTTAATGTATTCAAGCATGTTTAAACATAATAGTGTAGTGTGGGCATCTGAAGCAACAATGAGCAGTAGCTGATAAGAGTGCGAGAAAACTCTTAGAGAACAAGCTGCAAGCAATCAAAAGAACAGCAAGCCCTGCAACAGTATTACTGGAGAAAAGATCCATGAAAACTGACTAAAGCTACTAATACAACTGGGTCTGGAGTGAATGTTCAAAGCATATTTCTCCTCTGTGCAGTCAATGAAAACTCAAATTCTGTATAGTCAGGAAAGGAGTCAGGGCTATTCATCTTTTGGGAGATGATTAAAAATAGCATTCATCGCATTTCTCAAGATCATTTGAGTTAAACACTTCTCACATTTATTTCTGTGAGACAGTGGGATTTTGTCATCAGGCACACTTCCCAGGTGAAGATCATGCCGTGAGAGTCAGATTTGTTATTGCTGGTGAAGTGAGCACTCTGCTTGATGTTGAACAAGTTATGTGATGAAGGTGATGTTGTCAGAGCAGTATAGAGATTTTGAAAGCTATGTATTGTCCACTAGGGTTCAAAAAAATCAATTCACAGTTTATTTGATGTGCTTGTAAAAAGATAACAGTACTCACTGACTGTGTCCACTCTCCGGGCTTTGAAGATGAGGAAGTCATTTTTTTGCTTATGTAGTTTGTTACGCAGGCCTGTGGCAACACTGTGGCCAGACAGGGGTGGCTGCCCGGGTCCTCCTGACACCAGGAATACTAAACGGGTGCTAAACCATAAACAAATACAAATGCATACATATATACACGACAGAATGTAGAGAAGAAATTTAGTTAAAGGCAGAATCTGTTCTTCATTTTGGTCATTCATATGTGGTCAAAATAATTTGGGAGTGGTATGCTAAAAATATCAACATTATTCCTTTATAAAATTCTGGCAGAGTGGGCCGTGGACTGACCTGCGCTCATTAAAAGCACTGATCTCTCGTACGGTGATGTCACTGTCCAGTACACCAAGCAGAACGCCCACCTGTCGCAGCAGCATGTCCCTCTGCCGGTGGGACACCTGAGAAATGGCCACCTCCAGCACGAGTTCCACAAGGTCCCGCTCCCACACGTCTATCACCAAAGAGAAGGGCTTAAAGATCTTGTAATATCTAAAGAAAATCAACTATTTAAGACCCAAAAACAACTTTAAAAACTGAACACTAACCTGGGCGGACCTCTACGGTGCCTCTGTCAAGGTGAGTCTGGCCCTTGCTGTCTGTCACAGTCAGAGTGAAGCTATACTTGCCTTCCACCAAGTTGCCAAGTAACAGCACTGCCTGGTGGTCAGAGCTATTCAGGACATCCTACCCAAGATGAACCATGAAGAACCCACATTCACAATTTACGCTCACAAGTTGCATAGTTAAGGTACACACATGTCAAATCACACAACCCGCATAACAATGTAATTATTTTAACTTGGTAAAGTGATTCAACGTTATGCAATCTTCCACATAGCCTAAAATTCAGTCAATTACCAATGACATTTGGGGTCACATACTTGCTTTTATTTACATTTATAACATATATGATTACAGTGTCATACAGTAATACCCCATAAGTGTGTACGATAATTCAGTCATACAATTTATAAGACTGTAATTGGTGTACACTCGCTGCATTGCCTGTTAGCCACATTGGCTCAGCAGATTCAGTGCAAAATCAAAGAAGCAAACTTCATACACCAAAGATTTATTGACTGGTCAGCTTAATTTTAGTCAAACTACTGTTTAAACAAACATGGCACTAGAACAAACTTTAAGGACAAACAATATTTAGTGATGTAACTTCTACTGGTTTCAATTACTGCCACATAATCAATCCAATTATCATTTTTTGCTAACGCCTACATAGCCTTTTCTGTCAAGTTTATAATTTCTGGCTTACCCCAGCAGCTGGGCTGCTGCCATCCCGGGTCCAGAGGTAACTGATCCCTCCCTTATCATCAGAGGACCGGGAGCCATCTAGGACTGCAGTGCGGACAGGTAAAGTGATTGGGGGGCTGGACTGCACTCTGGCCACAGGAGGCTTGTCAAGCTCTGATGTTTAGGAAAAGGAAATAAATTTACAGTTGGGTGTAACATGATTTGTAGGGTTTCCCTGTAAATAAACATTAATGAACTTTGCCAGCCAAATTGAAAGGCAAAATGACAGAAGCAGGGAGCTACACACCTTCACGGGCAGTTACTGTAACTGTGTCAGAACTCTGAAGGTCCCTCTCATCAGTCACCGTCAGCATGAATGTGTATGATCCCACCTGCAGTCCTGTCACTGTTGCAACAGCGCTGTCTGCATTCTCAATCTTTACTCCGCCTGGGCCACTGTACCACAACAGGAAGGTTGCAGTAGATTTATTGCACACTACACATTTTAGGCCTATACACAATTGCTATAATACTCTTCAGGCTACTATTCTGGTAGCACTGTCTGCCCAGTACTGCATTATGAACATTGCTTTAAATTGTATGGCAGGGATCAGCTGACCCCCAAACACACAACCATTTTGTCCCTGTCAAATTACACACAGCACAACAGTAGTCTTTAGAAATCTCTATCAACATGTATTCTTAAACATTTTTTCCTGATGTACTATCAAAACTGCATCATTTCAGTTATTACATGTTATCAACTTATCAATTTATCAACTGCAATACAAATCACCTAACCATCCCGTTTTTAAAATGATAGGATAATGACACACACTCACACAAAATAAACAAGGAGATAAAAAAGCACCTCTGCTGTTGAGGCGAAAAGCATTTACCTGTTAAAGAAAAACCCGAATCTATCTCTGGGTATCTCTGAACATTCTGAAAACACTATGATCTTTGCCCATACATGTAAGCATTTGGTTAGGCAGATTTTGTTTTTACTGATGCAATTGCTGAAGACTCTGAAATTGTTAGTTTATATATTTGCCAAATGTCTAAGTACACTCTTAAAAATCTTTTGGTTCCCTAAAGATTCAGTATTGCAATACAGATTTAAATACTTGAACAAATGACTTTAAAAACTTCTTTATAAAATATGGTCCTAAAACCTCATAATTATCCAGAGGGTTCTTTCAGCTTTTTAAAGGTTATTTACACCAACACATTCTCTAAAGAACCATCCACTGAGAAGTTATTTGGGGAACCGAAAGTGGTTAGACAACGGCATTGCTAAAAGAACACTGGCACTGTTGAATTTGTACTGATCACATACGGAACAAAGCCGACTTGAAAAAGAAAAGCCAACAAGCCTTGTATCAGTTACGCAACTACCTGAAAAGTTATACAGAAAAAAATCAAACTGTCCTCCAAAAGAAGGAATATGCAGCAAAATAATAACTCACACATCAAAGAGACGCAAACTTATCTTTTACCTGCTGTTGGAGAAATGTTATCCTTATTAAAGTTTCTTTCATATTAAATCATTATTGTTATTAAAGTTCATATATATTAGTGAGTTCAAACACACATGAAATCATTAGGAAACCTTTGAGTTTTATAATCCTGTAACCTCTCTGTCTTATATGTTCGCTGTGAGGACGGTCTTCTCTGTCTCTCTGATAGAAGGACGGAGCGATCCAGCTGGAAGTGTCCGGAAATGGAGAAGAAACACAGTCTTTTGTTTTGACTAACCTAACGACAACTATGTTACGCACACATTGCTTGCTGCTAGATAAATTGGAAAGCACACACTTAGTTTTTTAGAACAACTATTAGACTTGTTCCCTTGCTGCAAGATAATAAAATCATTCATTTATACTTTCATTATGTCTAGTGGTGAGCTTCCTTTTATTAAACCTTATCAAAGTCCTTTTTGGGAATTTCTTTGACACCTGCCTTACCTAAACTTTTAGTAAATTATTGGTATTATTTGGAGTTTCAGGTAGTAAGTAATCGAATTGGTGCATATTTATGCAAGGCTATAGCTTGGAAAATACAATCAACATAAACTTTATTCAGAGACCATCGGAGGACTACTGTTGAGCACTGTATACAAGAAATAATGTAGCCAATATTTAACTGAACTCAACTTAGTTCATAAGAAATTATTTAAAACAAGTAAGTTTAAATATTTACATTTATATTTTTATATGTAAAAAGGCTTACAGGTCTGGCTTATAACTCACTAAACCACTCTCTCGAGGTTAGTAGTCAGAATATTCTCCACAAGGAGGGGCAATAGGCACTTAAGAAAATATCACGGACCCACCCCAGACTAGGATCAAGAATTTACTGAAGCATTCTTAAGTAAAACATCATAAATAGCTAAGAATATTTGATATCATTATGTCTTACAAGATTTAGGTGTCTTTTCCACGGCAGAGTTACCAAAAATACCATGAGCTTAGATAGTTTGGTTGGTTCTAGTGAAAATTAACATTTAAAAATGAAAACAAATCGGAAAGAATCAGTAAAGAAAATTCATTATGTACCCATTATAGCCAATCACTCTGGTCTGTAATTAAACAGTTGCCATTAAAAGTATCAAGCATGTTTTATTTTGCCGTAGCTGTCAGGTCCCGGCCAGGTTACTATTGTTTTAGGTTTATACTAGTGCTGCGAGATTCTTATCGCGCGATAAAAAAAATATCGGCGTTAACTGCACCCCCCCGGACAGAGTGAGCTGTGTCTATACTACGCAAGCTGTGAAGAAGTTCACCTGGATATTTCAGTGACTGAAACCTGGATATTTCAGTGATTTTCACGACAGACGCTTCCGCTTGTGTCCACATTAAAGGAAATTATTATGTCCTATATTGTCGTTATATAATTGCGTGGAATGTTTTTAATGGGCAAAAATACTTAAAGAAATGAAAAGTTTAATTTGTCTCGTCTTTTTTTTGCTGATCCGAAAACTGATCCGATCCGTGACTTAAAACCATGAT
>JBBPDB010000140.1:12207120-12230658 GCA_037974465.1 Brachypetersius altus
CACAGTGTGAACAGCACGAAATACTTCCTCTGCATTTAACCCATTCACCAAGTGAAGCAGGGGGCAGCTACGAACACCGCGCCCAGGGAGCAGTGTGTGGGGACGTTACCTCGCTCAGGGTACCTCAGAGGTGCCTAGCGGTCTTAGGAATCAAACCAGGACTTTCTGATCATAGGGCTAATGCCCTAACCACTAGGCTACCAGCTTAAGAGTGGCGGTGCACCGTTCCACAAGACCTTCGTGGAAGAGTCAGCAGAAAAAAACTTACCTACGTCCCCATGATAGAATCCAATGTCAGAAGTATACAACAGAACATCTACAGAAGCCTGATGTGTTTTGGAAACAAGTGCTGTGGACTGCTGAAGTTAAAATATAACTCTTTGGCCACAATCGGCAAAGGCATGTTTGGAGAACAAAGGATCAACATTTCATGAAAAGAACACCATGCCAACTACTAAGTATGGGGTGGATCGATCCTGCTTTGGGTTTGTGTTGCAGCCTGTGGCACAGGAAACATTGCATGGGTAGAGGGAAGAATGGATTTCACTAAATACCAACAAATTCTAGACTCAAACATCACCCCATCTGTAAAAAAGCTGAAGCTGAAAAGAGGATGGCTTCTACAACAGGACAATGATCCTAAACATACCCTGAAATCCACCCTGGACTATCCCAAGAAATGCATGTTGAAAGTTTTGGAATGGCCATCACACTGCCCTGATTTAAATATGGCTGAAAATGTGTGGGTAGATCTTGAAGGAGATGTTCATGCAAGACGACCAAATTATATTACAGAACTAGAAGCCTTTTGTGAGGAAGGAGGTGTTACTAAGTACTGATTGTGTACGGTGCCTAAACTTTTGCAGAGTGCCACAAAAATGTTTTTTTTATTTTTTTTTATTTTATGTCTTAAGTTATGACATAAAAATGACCAAAATATGTTATTTATCGAGGGGTGGTCAAATTTTGCATAAGACTGTAAACATGAGACATAACTGGAACCTTCAGGTCTTTCTAGTGCCACAATACTATCTTATCATCATTCATGTTTTTTGGTCTAAACAGATAACCATCAGACCAGAACGTTCTGGGAACTCAATTTTCCTGGCTCCAACAGATTTGTCTTAATTCATTAGCTATTCATCAAACCTTTAAGGAGTATTAACTAGAGTCTGGCAAGAGTGGTGTGTCCCTGAGACTGGGAGCAGGAATGGATGAGTGGCAAATTGGTTGAAAGGGAAACACTTTCAACTTTCTACCTTAAAAAAATTTAAGTTACAGTTCATACTAATGTAATAAAGACTGCACCAATATAAAAAGTATATTTTGTGTATTTAAACATAGGAGGGCAACAGATTAATATATAGCAAATAAATTGTGAGAATTTAAAGCACCAAGTAAAAAACTCCAATTTAACAACTAATACTCACGACTGCCATCGATTACAGTGGAGCTGGTTGGCAAAGAGATTTCCTGGTACTTTGGTGATACCACAGCAACAGGTGGCTTATTTACTCTTGGCTCTGTGGAAAGACACAACAAAAACACCTTCACAAGAGACAAGAACATGAGAACAAGAGCACAATGCAAACCATCAAAAAATGTCAAAAACTGAAATTATGTTTACTAGGGCTTAAAGAGGAGTGTACTATACATAGCTAAATGGGTCACACTGACCATGCAAACATGTACTAAACCCAGTCACCTGGTTTTACTGTAACGTTGACATTGCCTTCTCCGTGCGCACCATCACCATCCACAATTACCTCAAACTCATAGAGACCCACTGTCAACTGAGGAGACAATGAAATATGAAAATAATAATCTTTGTCTTGAAATTTTTGGTTCAGTGAAGGAGAGTAAATTAAGCAGTAACCACGTTTCAAACCTTGCTTAGTTTTAGTGTCTTGCTATGTTTCCCTTCCATTTCTCCGCTATAGTCTTTAGGGTGGGTCTTCAAACGCCAGTCAAAAACATAAGTAGTACCTAAAATCAGAAATACATACAAATCAACCAATAAACATCTTTCCACTAAAAGACAGTAGTGTCATATTAGAAATATGCATAAGTGATGCAGAACAAAAGAAAATAAAAGTTAGAAGACGCTACCTGGAGGTGGTGCTGGAACTACATAAGCATTAAGATCCACCTCATTGAGTGGCAGCGTGACCTCCACATTGTTACCAGCAGATACCACCAGCTCCTTTACTAAAGTGGAAAAATAAACAGGCTTAACAAGATATAAATTACCATGTAATTTTACATCACATCAATCTAGATCTGGTAATACTGGACACACTAGAAATACTGCCTGTCTAAATCAGCTTATCCACACTGAAATGTATCTTCCTACCAGCCGGAGTTGGTGCTGGGGTGGAAGAATAAGACTGAGGCGTGATTGTTGGTGACCCAGCACTGTTGTTGGAAGCTGAATGATCCACAGTATCTTCTGGTGATGTTGAGTTTTGCCATGAATCTTCTCTGCTGACATTGGTGGGTTCGTTCATAGTTTTATTGGCCAACAAAAGATTGGAGGAATCTGTTTCTGGCATATCCTGTTGTAAAAAATAAGCATAACCTTATACAGAGATGAAGTTTTAACTTGAATGAGTGTCTGCTATGTTGGGACAACAATGCTACAAACCACTTGTCCACTTTCACTTTCATATCCAAACACTAAAGAAAATGTTTAATCAAGTTACATACTGAATTGAATCTAAACTTATCACCTTTGTTGGTAATTGTTTGTGGCACATGGCATCATTCATAATACCGATGAAGTGTACCATGAACTGAGTCAGAAAAGCTCTTGCTCATCAGCAGCACCAGGCATGTGTATACAACACATGCATACATTTCTCAATGAATAATACAGACCACACACCTGTACATTCTCTGTCCTCTATCCATATACTGTTTCATTTTCATTTTATATTCTGTAACTCATGCAGTCATACATTTGCACTTTATGTAGCCCTGTGTAATGTGCTGCTGTTGTGTGCTGCACCATGGGTCTGAACATTTATCAACGATTCTACTTAGGAATGACAGTAGAACCAATAGACTTGACCAAATTTACATCAATACCACTACTACTAATAATAATAAAAACAATGCATTGTTAACTAAATCTGTGTATTATTGTTTAGTTATATTTATAGAAAATGTCTTATCTGGGTATCTTGAACCCTTTTCAGGGAATTACACTTTTAGTCCACTTCCCCGGTAAGGTTTGTCTCCCCACTCAAGCTGCAGGTGTTTCAACATACATGACTGCTGGTTTGGAGATCTGCTGCCCTGGTAACACCTGCATTCAGGACCTGACGGGGACTTCTCGGCCTTATTCCAGTATTCTTGCTGATGAGCTGCAGGAGGCCCAGGGACTGGCCGTGAGGCTGCGGCAGTGATGTGATGGAGCAGCCCCTGGGTCGGGAACATCTCAGAAGAATGCAGTATCCCCCCAGGCTCCAAACTGCGCTGCATGAGGGCTCCAAGCAGCATGCCTCCCAGCACTGAGCTCCTCCACGGTCCACCGCCAGTGGTCGCCAGCCTAGCCCAATAACACTGCTACAGGAGATCCCCAACACTCCTCCTGTCACTCTACATAGGCTTGCCTCCACCCCTGAGAACAAGAGGGAGAATTATTGTGTCATTTTAATCTACAAGACAGATAAATGAGACTTAAACAACACTTTGGGCTGATAAATATGTGTGCTTTAAAGCAAACAAATGTTTAAACAGAATGCAGTTTATTAATATTAATACATTTTGATATTGCATGTATTTCTCAGTAATGCTTATACAGGTACATTTGTTGCCAATTTAAACACTGACGTTTATATAAAAGTTCCAGAATTGGTACCAGAATTCAAGTGAGAATTTCCATTTCCTCACTGGAGGAATAATTACCAACATGCTGGAGGGCACATGCTGAAGAATTATTTAACAGGCAGGATAAAAATCAATACATCAAATATAGATTTTCTGGCAAAATAAAAGGTAAAACAAAAACAAGCAAACAAAATAAAAAGGTCATTCCATAAGAAACAGAGAACATGGGTTTTAATACTGACATTTATAACATGGACATGTACAGTAGAAGCCAAGGGCAGAGACTGAATTGAGGATTACCAAGATATGCATTCTCCTCAGTTCTTTTATCACATAGACCAGTAAGCAGACACTGGGCCTAACGTTCCTCTTTCTTTAAAGAGAGGAAGTGATGGTCCAGGAAACAGACAGCATGCTAGCCCACTGCCTGCAAAACACTGCTGGTGACATGATCGCCATAGCTACAAAAGTTCAAAAGCAGGCATATTCTAGGATGGTGGAAAGCTCTGCTGCAGAAACACTACAGGCAGCAATAGGCCCTAAGGGTTTCATTTGTAGAGCAGACACACTGCAAGTCTGTTTTGCAGTCCCCCACCCCCTGAGCGAAAGCTTCTCTTTACTGCTCTTTTACGCACAAGGCAACTATTGTGCTCCCTGCATTGTACTCCACAGCCGGGGTACCAACAGTCACTCTGACTGTACCAACCATTCATACACACTCTAGAGTTGTGACAATATACTCATAGAGGAATGGCATACAAAGCTGATACAGCAAATATTCTGTATTTGGCAACACAATAGGAAAAGGAACCACATAAATGCCTCCACAATGCCTGTTAATACCACAGATACATTATGGTTGCATTTCTTGCGCAGGGAAATGTTTTTGCAAAACAATATTACTTACCAGCAGGGGGGCAGAGGCAGAACAAATAGCCCAGGGACAGGAGGATCAGATGATGAGGTCTAGTCCAGAGTGGTAAACTACAACTAAGTGTGTTTTTTATTGCATAGGGCATCTTCTCATTAAGAGGAACAGTCTAGATGTGGGAGAAAGTACATTCCATATAAGAAAATGGTACATGATCAAATAACATACTCATAGCAAAGCCACCCTCACACATACACACACAATAACACATACATTTAAGATACTGTACTCAAGATACTGATTTAGTTACTGCCATTTTTACTGAATGCAAATTAGCATGGTACCCTCAGGACCAACAGGCTTGAGAAAGCCTAATGATTTCTGGGAACCAAAAAAATGAATGCAAGTTACTTTTTTTTGGAATCTTCTTTTTTTAGTCATCTTCATGGCTGCAAATAGAGTCTAACAAGGTTTTGGTTTTAGGTAAAAGCAGGATTTTGCTTTTGAAGATGGTCATTCTATACTTATTTCTGTTATATATTTCAAATAAAACATACAGTGTCTTTTCCAAGGCTCAAACATCTGTGTGTAATCTAGAACAGTCAAAAATGTCAAACACGTACACCTTCATGAGCTTTGCTTTCACATAGTGTAATAGTCGCGGTTTGCCACTGAGAGTGTCAGAAACTGAATTAACAAGTCTGTTTGAGCTCACTTTCAGCCACATTATTTGTGGCAAACATGTGACTGTTTAGCCTTGAAGTTTGCACAACAGTAAATAGAGAATATAAGATTACATTACTTTATATGTCTAGTGCAAAACTAAAAAGTAAATTCTAAACAACAATCCATCTTAACAGACTATACTTGAATTGCTCCCTTAACACAGACATCAATGCTATAAACTTCTGCAATAGAAAGCCCCTTCTCAGCCTCTGAGTGCTGGGTGAACATACCTTTCTCCAAACACAGTGCACAGGTTGAAGAGACAAAAGGAAGAAAATGGAGAAATATGCCAGGTGAGACGCAAAGACACATCAACACCAGCAACTTTTGGGTCCACAGCAGCATTGCACTCCAAGACTGTGATACATCTGTTGGTATAACAAAAAAAGAAAGAAGAGGAAATGACCCTCACATTCCAAACACACAGTATACTGGCAGCAACTCTTCAGCATACTCTGGAGAGTTTAGGGCAGAACAAACAAGCAAATGGTTTGTATAATGTGTTTGGTTAATTAAATGTGCAGCTTGTTTAAGCGATATACCCATTGCCACTGCTAGATCTAGGCTATGCTTAAAGGTTTCAACCCTTCCCTTACATGTTTTGAATAGCTTCACTGACAATGTCACATATGTAAACTAAAAGATGAACACATATACATTTGAAGCCCTTGGTAACATCAGAGTGCCTGTAATGGAAATTAAATTTCGTAACTTGTACAATAATCATGAAATAAACATGAAGACTGAGTGACAGCAACTGCATGAAGAGTGAAGATGAAAGACAAGAACATCTGTTCAAAAGCTGTTTGCTCTTCTCAGAACATTTATTCACATCGAATGATGCAGGCCCTAGACATATTTATATTTTACCTTTCAGCCTGTGTATTTTTATAGTGACTGTGATAAAAACTGGTTGTAGATCAGCACTCCTACTCCTGTGGTGGCTTGTGAAAACAGACTAAATGTTGTCTAAAATGGCAGACTGCAGCACTTAGCTATAAAGTTAAGTTTTGTACATTTTCATAACTCACAGTTGTACTGTGTCCTAAATCACATCTGCGCCACTGTGGAAGAGCTAAAGGCTCTTTGATTGGAGTGAGAGTGAGGTTTAGGGAAGTGTTTTGGAAGCGATTTGGGTGATTATTTCCTTCGTGTTTGCACGCATTATTTACCCTCCCCCCTGCAATAACCAAAAGAATCAATATTTGGACTCCAAAGATGTCTTGGCTGATCATCTACATCTGGGGCAAGTGAAAAATTGTGTGAATTAGATTTTGCCAATCTATATCTTTCAGAATTATACTTTGAAGTATGTAAAACTGAATAGACAATCTCTTTAATCATTATGTAAACACTGCCTGCATCTTTTTAGAAAAGACTGGAGAGGCATTGAAATAGTCAACTTTTCCACTTACGGTTTACCTTTGCACCTGATCGACTGTTATCAGAGCATGTAAGAGAGGACAAGTAAAGGCCATTTATTTCACAAACTTGGAAAACATTTTAAAGCCTTGTAGAGCTCTCATTACACTGATGAAGATAGCTTGCTCTATTATACTACAACGATGCACCCAAATGAGGTTTTCTTCTTCTTCCCACACAGCAGTGCAATCTGTGAGGTTTCCAGAGAACATTCTCAAAAATCATGATAAAACACAGCCTTAAACATGGAATATCTGCTAAGGAGTCTATCTGTCCATGGTGAAAATCTTGACCTGAAGTGAAACTGTATGCATGAACCATATTTCCCTTGCAGCGATAATAAAAGACAAGCAAGAATACCATAAGCATTGACAAAATTCCACAAATCCAGACACCCTTATTTTTCCTCAGCTTGTCTTATAGTGCTCCGTATAATTTACCAGGCAAGACAGGCACGGTAATGTTGAATCCAAAATGCCAGTTTAAGCGGTAGTATTTGATCTAAGTGTATAATTACGTGCTCCACGTGTGGCTGTGAAAAACAACCAGAACACCATTAACTCGAATCCCACACCGAAGGAGCAACACTTGCTGGTCATTCACAAAACAAACTGGAGACTGATCTCAGATCAGACATCTTCCGTGTTTATGCCAGTCACCATCATAAAACTGATCCAAGGTCAGAACTCCTACTCGTAAGGTGGTTTGTATTCACAGAAAGACCACTGATCCGGGTTCATCCGGGTTGGCAGCCCTCCTCCCGCTTCAGCAAGCATCTAAAACACACACACATATTCCTGCCTGCTGACTGCAGTGGTCTGACAGGTTCACAGAGCAATATACACAGTACTCACCACTGCAAGCTAGATTCTCGTATCAGGAACATGACAGTTATAAAACATAATCACCATGTCCTCGGTCCAAATAAAACACTGACACACGCAACACGCAAGTGAAACCATCGTTACTATTGATAGCAATCATAACGACTTACAATTTAGTCTATATATTTCAACACAGCTTGGGTGGTCTGCTAAAGAAAACTGAACGCGTTATATTTTTTCAGACCTGGTGTTTCTCAACATTAATCCGAGGGCTATAACTGGGCCAGCTCGGGCTGACAGCTGTTAGCTGTAACACTGTAACACAGTATATTGTGCAGGTGTAATAGTATAACAACCACTATCAGTCACACACCGCCAAAACGATGATTCTCACCTCCTCACAGTCGTTTAGCTAAGCTGTGACAGCCCAGGTCCATCTCTCCAGGGGCTGAGCTCATTCTGAGTGTGCTCCAGGACCTGATCGAGGTCAGGCATTACTCTCACACGACTTGCACCTTCACACGGAAACACACGGCCACGCTCCTCCTCCTCCTCCTCCTCCCTCCGCGACCACCCCGGTCCTAATAGCTCCGACAGACAGTTTAGCACGTTAATGTACAGTCACAGAGTTGTGACAGAATGAACCAGAGTTACCCTCCTTTAAACCTGTCGAGATATTACATCGCAAGAGAGCCATTCGAGGGATTTGCTACTAACAAACATGGCGGAATTAGTCAACAACCCACTAATGCCGGTTTTTAATTGCGGTTTTTATGAAATAACCTAATGAGACCGTAAATACCATGGTTTATAACTACATTATGGGCATTTTGTTAATAATTTAAACCGCGATGTTTTAACACTTTAAACGCTGAAAACGAACTAGTGCTGTTTCCACGGTATGTGGCGCCCTCTGTTGATTGTAACAGAGGCGCGCGCGTCAGTCCCCGAACCATCTCGTGCCGTCTCTCTTCAGGTGTGCGCGTGGCACTAACAGACCTGTGTTCAAAGGACAAACACTATATGGTCAAAAGTATTGGGACGACTGTCCATTATACCAACAAGGAGCTTAACGAAATTGCATTAATATACATAGACTTTAATATAGAGTTGTTCCCGGAGTTGGTCAGCCTCCACTCTTCTTGGAGGGCTTTCCACAAGATTTTTAAGTGTTTCTGTGTGTCCATTCATTCTGCTGAAGCATTAAGACTGCCGTTCAATAGAAATAAAGGGAATGGACCAAAACATATAAACATTTGTTCATATAGTCTATGTTGGTGTGCTTGGACCACTGTTGGACTGCTGGGAAATGGCTGCAACTCACATTGATTTCAATCTAATCTAATTTTGCATGGATGATTGCATGGTTCTTAATCAGTTTTTGTTGTCTTAGAGTGAACGTTCTGAGACAGCTGACTTATTCTGAAGAATTCTAAAAAGGTGAACTATGAAATTAACAAGACTGCTTGGTTTTTACAGTTCTAACTTTTATTTCTCTTGACAGAGTATCACACAAGAGCATATGCCAGTCTCCTCACACTTCAAATGCATCCAGCTGCATTACATCACTGACTGGAGTGGCCAAAAGCACTTGCACTACCTGTTATTGAGCCAGTCTCAAAAATAACACATTGTAAAGTGTAATGCCATCTTTTTGGGAGCTGGAGCACACACCACCTGTGGGTGTTATTGCATGCTTAGATTGAAAGACAAGAGGAAAAGGTGAATTTAGACATGCCCTCAAGCAGGGTAGGGCATCGTCACTGCTATGAGACTAAGCTGAGCATAACAAAATGCCCAGTCAAGAAGCAGGTTAAACTGGTTAGTTTTACAGACTTGTGATGATAATAAATACCTGGGCTTACATCACACCCAGACAGCCTTAATAATTACTGCAAGTAATTAAATCCTACAGGCTAATTTGCTGAAATAAAAGTAGTTTTCAGCATCAACAATTATTTTTATCTTTGTTGATGATTACTGGAAATTATTCTCACCAATCATATATATTATTACTTTATGTCTTCTTTGATATTGCAGGTGAGAGCCACTGAGCTCATAATGCCTATTTTGCTCTGACGTTATAAGGCATCAAAGTAGCTCTTTTCCCGTGTATGTATTCCAACTACAGACATGCCTTTCACATGAGTAGTAATCATTTTAAAGCTATGTAATTAATCCCATCAGGTAGGCCTCAGCTACATACCTGAGCAGAAAGAAGTTCTGGTATAACTTGTATCAGTGAACCAGCTTCTAGCTGTAATGACAGAGGGTGATCCTCCTGAGGCCAGAACCTGAATCAGGTGTTTTTTTGGAGCATATCGTAACGTCATCAAGTTATGTTGCACATTTTCTTAGAGTGGTGTCCTGTGACAGCATGAATCACTGTTTATAGTTACATGCTGTTTTAAACCTGCAGTTTAGGTTGGAAGTGTTGAGCCGTTTTCTGGAACCAGAAAATCTTGAAAATAAACAACAAGAAAAACTCACTTAAAAATAACCTACTTTTTGGAAACATTTTCTTGTTTTAAGAAAGCTTTAAAAGTCTGATTTTAGTACTTCTGGTTTTGGTTTCTATTGTACTTATTTTTTACAATTATTTTTTGCACTGGATGGTATTTTTCCTGCCACTGGTTACTTTCCCACAATGAAAACAATGTTCTGGTTCTGGAAGCAAAATGAGCTTAAAAACATGCTACCTCTCAGGTTATGACAGCACCAGGAACTTCACTTTCAATTACAACCACACTCATCAGTAAAGAAGCAGAGCATCATTAATAACAGTAACTGGCACACATGCGCATACATGTAAATCTGTTTGACACCTGGGAAAACATATTATGTAAGGTTAAAATCTGCACTAATCACACATCATATGTCATTATCGTGTGCATTTTAAGACAGCTGCACCAAATTTGATAATAATACAACAGACAGTTTATCTTCATGTCATATGATGCATTGATATTAAAAAATATAGAATATAAATTCTGAGCATGTGAAGAATGTTATTCAAATGCAAAATCTAGTTAATATTGAATGAAAAAATACAAAGTAGAAATGTCTAAGTAGAGACGTCTGCATTCAGGTAAAGAAAGTCTGAATGCTCATCCAGAGGAGAATGGACTGTAGGCTACATGATACACAGGTGTAACGTTACAGTCGGAAAAGAAGTGTGGGTGGGACCACTCAGTTGAGTCTGTGACAAAAGGCAGTGAGGACACACTTTATACCCAGCTCAGAGTTCAAACCTTAGAGATAATTCAGCTCTTTAACAATACTGAGTGTACAACAGTCAGAGTGTATAACAGAACATATTAGAGGGCCTTTAAAATTACAGACGCCTTTCCTGTCAGTTTGTGTTGTGTTTTGCTGAAAGGCTGTTGTGGACTCTGCCTAAATACAATACACCAAGGCTTAATAGAACAAAACAAAGTCTCTTGCGTTACAAGTCCGTACATATAGGCCTTCTTCTAAGTTGGAGAACAAACTTTCTCTTCCTTTCAGTCATACCCCATACAACCTCACTCCCACATGTTCAGTTGTGCAAGCTATGTTTCCCCAGGCTGTTCCTTCAATCAAGTCTAGACCAATATTTTCAGCTCTGAATTACATGAGAGAGAAGCGTAACACAGATACGGGTTTGCATGCTTCATTAAAGTGCAGGTATTTTGACAAATACTCTGACATTTAGGATGTGCTGATACACATATATAGTACATTATGTGTAATGTGTTTGTGGCATGGCAATAAGTGAATGTATTAGTGTACATAGCACTAAAGGTGTCTCCTTGTGTACACAGAAAAAAGTGTGCGTATGTGTGAGTGAGCATGGCGAATGAGTGAGTGTTGGGTGTGGTAAGTATGACTCCTTCAGTCGTACTGGCACATTTTTTCAGAAGCCGCACCCTTTCTCTCCCCCCCCCCCTCCCCTCCCTCCCCTCCCTTACCTGAGCCAAACACAAGGCCAAACACAAACTGCGTGTGCACGTTCTTCACACAGGCAGTAGATACACACTGAATGGGACAGTTTACTAAAAAGTGATCGTGGCTTACGGTGTGCCTTATCAAAAAGTTTATTACAGTCTATGGAAATATGTGGAGTAAACGCATAATGACCTTTCTGGAACTGGGTGTGTCCAAATGTCCCGTCTTACTCCACCCATGCAGGTGGAAGATGACATTTACATGCATGTTTTGTCATTTGGGCATGACTGCACGCGTTCACACACATAGATGTGGGGGTGCAACAGTATGATTTAAAATAACACATTCTAAAATGAACAAAACTATAGAGAACATTTCCACCTGGAGGTCAGTTTCAGTTTAACTCAGCCTCTTTTATGTAATGCGCATAAAGACCAAGTATAATCCATGGCAGTTTAATACATTAACTGCTGCTCTCATCAGCACATTTTTTAGCGGTGGGCAAACAGTTTCAGGGTCGTCTCTCTTCTTTGTGTGCCTGACTGCACCAACTGTCTGTGTTTTGCACGCAGAGGAAGCTCTAAACCAGGGCAGTGTGGGATTTGCAGTACCTTCCTGAGCCAGGATAGTTTTGCTATGGCGAGGACGAACGAGAGGAAAGTCAAGTAAAGCGTACTGGAAAAATACCCCAACTAAAAGCTACTTTCCATCTCGTATGGCTTTTTGGTTTTGCCTGACATTCAGAGCTGAGGTCTTTCCTGACGGTTGAGAGACGCTTTGAAGGCTGACGCTGAGGGGAAAGTTGGGAGGAGTTAAAGAAAAATTCAAAGACGGGAAGAGCAGCTCTGTTCGTGCTGAGCCATGTTATCTTTACGGGGCGCTCAGACGGACGGACGGGATTGAGCCGAGCTCCAACAGGTTTAGCCGGGGCTAGTTTTCGCTTCAAAGCTGAAGGCGAAGGGTGGGGTCTCTCTTTCCCAGCAGCAGGAATGTAACACGGCACGGACACACTCGCTGGAGAGGGGGGAAAGAAGACTTTTTTTTTTTTAACGGGAAGAGACAGTTGTTCACAACGCCGGTTTAAAATCTCAAAGGTAAGAAGAAAGTGAACCGCCCGCACACCTAAAAGAGGACACATTCACTGTCGAGACATTGCAGAGACTTTTACGCACAGTAACCTGAACACGATTTAGGCCACTAACCACTTTTAAATCATTCAGAAGGCTGCTGGGCTCTCGTGTCATACATTTAGACTACTTGCATTTTGCTTTCACATAAAACACCAAGTCAGCTATCCAGAAAAAAAAGAAAATTGGGCGTTTTACTGATTAGAATGATAGTGTGCATCATCATTTGTTTAACAAAGGACGGACTGAGCGTAGCCAGTATTGTTAGAGGGTAAGCCCAGATAAGCTCATCATAAAACTCTTGCACAAATAATAAAAAAGACCCGCTCCTTTTGTTTTAACAGGAGTACCTTTTGGTGTTGCCCTAATTTGAGAACAGTGCACTGCTACAGTGAATGTTAATGCTGACTTAGATCTTGAAATCTTATCTGTTGGGACTTTGGCAGAAGTTTTTCCCTCACAGACTGTCAGTATCCTGTAATTCTAACGTATTACATAAACACAGCAGACTTTGCATCAACAATAATCAGTGTCTAAACCAGAAAACTAGAAAAAAAACAAGGTCACTCTTAAGGTTTAAGTACAGAATCGCACCTTGTTTTTTCTGTCTGTATTGGGCCTCTCACAGGATTTGCCTATTGCTGAGAGTGCAGCCACAACTGCATTCACGTGGTACTTTTTATTAAAATTATGGGTCACATTTTTGTTATAAAATAAATATTACGACATGTGTTTGGCCTCTATATATGCAGGGCCTCAAACTCCACAAAGACAAAATAATTCCAGGGCAAAGTTAACAGAGGCACAGATCATGGAAAGGGTTTGGAAATAAAATGCCTTGGTTAAGCGTTGGACAAAGCAATCTCTAAGATACTGATGTATGAAAGGCTTTTAAATATGTAAATATATAAAACATGGACCAATATAAATCAAACGTTGTTGAAAATGAAAGCGTAGTTGGAAGAGTAAAGCAACAACAAACACTTTATTTTTCAAAAATGTTGTCAACATTAACTTAGTTGTTTTACTTTCACAGGTAACTTATTCTGACCACAGCAAATCTTTAGTATATACATAAAGACAACGATGAATCCTTCAAGAATATGAATCATCATAATTGAAAATAAATATATCCTAACGAATCTATACCAGGAAAAAAGAACAGAGAGTGCAAGACAGATAGCAACAGTAGATGGATCACACTGAGGCCCAAACATTATTACTTTATGTACTTATGCTTTTTCGGTTCATAATGTACATGGGAGAGTTAAACAAATATTTTGCCTTCTGGCCAATTTACATGCACCTATCCCGGTAACACTGGTAGACATTTTTATTTAAATTAATATGATAAATTATAACCAAATAGTATAGTAGATAGTATAGTAGTAGAACTGAGTGTCTGTTGCACACTTATGTGTAACGTGAAATTATTGTGATTAGTCTTACTTAGAGTCTTGCTTAGACAAACCCTAAAGCTATAACCTTTGACTCAGTGTCTCCCAGTCATCATAGCCTCTGCTGTAAAATAGCTGTAACAGGTCAGGTCATGAAAATCAATGGAGAAAAAAAACCCCTCTTTGTTATTCAGATTTTTAAAAGTATAAAGATTGGTTTTAAACTCAGAGAGTTTCATTAGGTTAGAAATTCAGTATTGCCGGGCCAGCAAGCATGTTTAATGGTCAGTTTATCCAGCAACACCCACAATCAGCTTTCAGAGGTAATTATTAAGTACTAAATAAAAAGTGAAAACATGAACTGTAGAGCAGCCGTTTGGCACCCTTCCAAGCATGTATGGTCAAAAGTATTCAAAAGTTAAAAAAATTAAACACTGTCCATCACTGTTTTGTTATTTTATAGTTGAACTAAGTAAACACATCATCTACATGGAACAAACTTAAATATGGGTTTTCATGCACATTGTATTTCACAATGTCCATTTATTTGCAGAATTCAAAGAAAAAGTGCCTTTATTTTTCACAGGCCTCAGTTTGTGTTGTAGAAGAAAAACATTTGCATTATTAGTTTTGGAGTATTATATTGACTCATGTTTATGTCTTCCAATCCATCAGATGTCAGACAAATACAGGTTGTGTACACTGAAAAATTCTTTAAATATCGAGATAAGGTTTTGTCTTATTAGCCACCTCTACTGCAGAGTTTCACGTGAACTGCTTCAACAAAGGAAAGGATTGACACCAAACATCACTAGTGATTCAGGAGACATAAGGAAAGGGCATAGAAGGATTCAACTACTTAATAATGTATCAGTGTAAGCTTACAATCTCCCTTTAACATACCTAAACAAACCGGCATTGTTGAAATGGCAGGAAACAAAAATGCCTCATGCCCAGGCTTGTTGGACACTCATCATTTTGTAGAGTCACAGCTGAGAATATTCTCACAGCTGAGAATACGTTTAGACATCTTTTGTTTAAATGTGTGTATGTATGTTTGTATATTATTTATATTTTTAGACATTTGTACATGACATTTTTTTCATCATCAACCAATATCAAAATAAATGAAAAAGAATTGAAGACTCTCCAGTAGCAGTATAGCTAAAGTGAATTTATTTTTAAGTAACTCAAGTTATCCACTGTGGAAGTTAGTTTATATAACACTCTTTGTTTATTGGAAAACTATGACACAGAAAACAACATTGACCCTGCTAAACCTGCTACTGGTGTAAGCATAAGCACTCTTTATAGATGCGTTATTTAAAGATGCATTCTTTTCACAGCAGTTCCAGGAAGAGTTTAATTATTTGCTTTGTCTTATTTTAGATTAAAAAGTACTTTGTGAATTGGGCCATGCTTCTAATTTCCCCTTCATGACTCTCCTCTTACCCACAATGAGTCACTCTAAACCTTAACCCATGTTTCCATGGTGATACTCACAGCAAAAACACATATAAACACTCAGACAAGCTTCGTATAACATACTGGAGCTTTGACTTTTTATGGGGTCATCAACTGGCAAATCGCACAACCATCAGAAATTTCATACATTCATAATGGAACAGGCCTTCGCCAGGAGTTTGCACTAAGCAAAAAAAAAACCAAATAAACCCCCAAAATAAAATGTACTGTATAAAGGATATACAGTAAACCCACAGTACTGCACGGATCAGGAGTCACGGATTCAGACACACACGGATTTTTTTTGAGAACCGTACTCATAGTTTTTAGAAATCCCCACAATAACGCGGAAGACCCTTAACCCCAAGTTGCTCCAGGGAGATACTGCCCCCTGTAGGTAGGGAATGGAAGTCGCTTTGGATAAAAGCGTCTGATAAATGCCGTAAATGTAAATTTAGAAGAAACAAGTCAGACCCCAATGTTAGACAAAGTAAAGGCTGTTGCAAAATATTTCTCTGAGACCTTGTTTCATAATTTCAACCAAACAGTGTTTACATTGAGGCTACATACTTTAACACCTTCTGTCTGGCACAGCAGCAGCACATGTGCAGCAGGGTGAGGTTTCCTGCTAGTGCTGTCGGGCTTTTCCTCGCGCTTATCGAATGTGTTTAATTAGAGGTGATGGGGGCGGTTCACGCCCTCTGAAAGCAGCCAAGAACCGACTGTAAAGACTCCCTCTGCCCCCAATTCTGCAAGCTGATTCTTGATTAACTTTGTTTCGAAGTGGAGCTGCTGGACACGTTGTCCCACACCAGGCCAGCTCTGATGGATGGAGGTTGCTCCAGAGGGACCTACTGTGGGTGTTGGCAGCGTTTCACAGTATTGTTCTCCACACTCTGCTCTCTCCGGTAGGAAGCCCCCGCCACACTTTTCCCAGTGCGCTCCTTGGCCTGTTTGCAGCCTTTTCAGGAAACAAACCCCCACAAACCCCATTCCCACCCACCTCCTCTGCCCAGCCCACCCCCTGTTGTCCTCTCTCGTCCTTTCACAGGACTTCCCCTGCAGCAGCCAAGTGGCCCACTGAAGCCTAGCCAAGACCCCAGCTGTTCCATTTGCTCTGCAAGAAAACTTTCTAAGCATTCTACATTTCATTTGGTTTAACCGGCCTATCCATGCACGGCCCAGAAAGGCATTCTTTCAAAGCAACTCTGGAGAAACTACATGCTTTATAGCCTGTTGGCAAAAATCCTGTTCAGCTGCTCTCGAGTGGTGCAACTGTCACTGGCTTCTGTCTCTTGTGGCACTTTTCCACAAACAAATGTTTTTCCGCTACAAATACAGTGAGCCGTACTCGAGCTGTACCCTGTATTTTGGATGTGAGCTGACTGCATCACTGCTTTTTGATTGTGTCATGTCTCGGTCAGTGGCCAGTAGGGGCCACTGTTTTGTGTTTGTTTTTGGGGACTTTTATTTTGACGTTCGTGTATGGTTTGTGTTTTCACCTGTCTTGTGTTTAGTTGAAGTGATTATGTTTTCTGATTGGTTTCTGTTCGAGTCATGTTGTGTATTTAAGTTCAGGTCTTATTGGTCCATCGCCTCATTTGTATTCACGCCTCGTTAAATCTGTTTTCATGTCTGTGTCGGCCCTTGAGCCAGGTTTCTTTTCTGTTCATGTTTCGCGTTAATAAAGAGCCTGAGTTCATGGATGCCTGCCTGTTTCCCAAGAGGTATATCACGGAAGCCCCACATCCGTGACAGATTGGTCAAAAAATTTAGTTATGACAACAGAAAGAGGCTGTTGTTTTTTGCTGTCTCAGCAAAAAAACACATCAACAATGGAAATACAAACTAACCACTGGGAAGCTGATGGAGTATAAGTACTACTATCTGTTTGGGCTGAAGATACATTTGAGTGGGAGTTTTCTGCGAACAAATGTGTCTTTAAGGCTGTGAGAATCATGAAGGTGAACCAATTATCTGGCTTAGGTTTTCATCATAAGGTTAAAGAAGGCAGAGAAAATATAGAAAACTCAAATATAAATAATAAAAGACCACAATAACAAAAGCCACTCAGGCTGAAAAACCTTCCGCCAGTTCGATCCATGGACGCGGTTTTGGGATGATGACTGGGCATAAACGGTGTGGAGAGAGCAGAGTCAGAACTGGACTGAGATACACTGGAAAATTAAGGCTCCTGTAGATCTGTAGAAAAGTGGCAAGGTCCCTCTCCAGTCCCATGATCCTAACCAGAATAGGCATCTGTCAGCTGTAACAGAACTGGAAGTTAGTGTTCTCCTCAAAGCATGTTCAACTGTCCAGCACTTCACGTGACTCTGAAGAAGCACATGCTGGACTTCAGCCTCCCAGCAACTTTGGTAATGTGCGATTGGGGGTTCTAGCTAATGGCTAGAATTGAGGAACAACATTTTGGTCCCATTATGTTAATGTTGAGTGTGTTTTCAACACTATTAGATTCGTCTAGTTGTTTTGCTATAAAAAAAACATTTGTGGGTGGCTTCTAAGGTCTGGTTGCCTCACGCAGAGTCGGTTCTTTTTATTGAATGAGCCACACCTGTGGACCAGCTGCATGGGCTTAAGATGTTTCCCACTTTTAATTTGCCTGGGGAACAAGCCCATAACATATGCTTGCATGCCCCAAACCGAAAGAGTGCACTATTTCTTTTTCCCTTTATGACTTGAGAGGAAATCCAATGGTCATTCGTCTTTATGCTCTTGGTGTGATTTCTCCGCATCCGTTTCTATCAGGGCCTGATAGGCTAATGATTAGGCTGTGAAACGGACCATTACATCCTGAGCCGAGGGAGCAATGGTTCGGAGAGTGACGAACAAATGTTTTATAGAGGAAGCAGGGAAAACAGTGAAGTGGCATTAGCTTGCAGAATTCGCTACCACAGGGATTTATTACTGAACATAAAAAAATGGGCAAAACGGCCTTCTGTGGGATTCTGTTAGAACATTTGAAGTTATGGCTTGTCCTAAAATGCAAATGTTGAACATGAACATGAACAACCACCAATTAACATCAAGCCAGTAATAATGCAATTCGTTCCAAAATCATTTAATACTGCGTTTTAGTAAACAGCTCAACACTTTCAACCCTTTCAGTTATTGAAATAAACCAGCAGCAGGTTAAAAATGGGTCATACGGGTTTATTTTAATGGTCCACTACAAACTGCCTACAGATACTTTAATGTTTATCAACTTATCTGTTGAAACTCAGAATTTTCAACAGTATTAGGTTTGGGTATCAACATTAGGATAGGTTTAGGGTGGGGTTTAGGGTTAGATTTAATAGATTGTATCCCTGACTTTAGCTTTAGATACATTTTTACATGATGCTGATGGTTGTAATGGTTGACAGATTTATGCTGTTGTATGTTGTCAAACTTGTGCTTAAATGTGCTTAAAACACACTTCGTACCATTTCCAGACTTCTTAAGACATCACAGTAGCTACTATCTTGCATTTGATGTCGCATTCAACTATTTCTTTAACTGTTAACAGTGTGTTTTTTTTGCCCAGACAGCCTACAGGAGGCAGTATTCTGACTGTTTCTTTTGTCTTCTTGTACTAACAGGAGGAGGTTTCGCCGCAGAAAGTAATGACAGGGAGCTTATCAGCAGAAACGGTAAGTAAGGGGCACCTGCTTGCCTCTGATTGCCATATCCTGTTTCCAGCTCGGAGACTCTTTGGGAAAACACTCCTCCCTGAGTGCAGGGCAGCCTGTGACGTCTTTAAACAGTTAGAGAGAGGGTAGAGCCTGGCATTAGAGAGATAAGACAGGAAAAGGTTAAAGACTGGAAATGGCAGCGCGTCACGAGACTCAGGGCTAATGTGTGTATAGGATCTCATTTCTTTATTTTGCTTGGGCTGAGCACACGCGTCACTCCCCATAGTCCCATAGATCCCACATCTCAACATCATCATGTGTAAAGTTCATTACTAATGAGGACGTGTTCTAGTTTTAAACAGGCAGAACCGTAGCTGCTTACAAAGACTTTACAATATACTTTTTTATCCATTTAATGCATTTATTTATGCTACAAAACATCAGCCAGCATGGAAGAGTGCTGGTATAGCACATTATACCACACAGATGTCTTTCAGTATGCTTTACAGAGATAAAGTAGCCTGTTATAGTCACACGTGAACACACCAGGGAACGTTACCTTGCTCAAAGGTGTCACTAGCAGTCCAGGGATTTGAACCCAAAACCTTTTGACCACAGGCCACCAGCTGTCCCAAGAAGCCTAACCATAATGACTCAGTGACTCAATGCCATTTCACCCTGTTTAGTTTCAGATCTGAACTCCACTAGCTGACAAGCTCCTTCCCAACACTGAGCTTTTATAAACCATGGAGAATACTTTGAACTTAATTGTGCATTTAACTGGAAGCCAGAGTAAGAACCTGAGCACTGGAGTAATGTGCTCTTCTTTCTTAATCAGTGCTAGAACACTAGCAGCAGCAGTTTGAATAATATATAGTTCTCTATTGGCCTTCTTGGGGAGACCTATGAGAAGAGCACTCCAAAAGTCAACCTTAAGGGAGATAAAGGAATGAGCAGTTTTCTCCAAATCTTACTTTAATACAACATTTCTAACATATAGGGGCGAAACAGGGCTGAGGTGTGATTTGCTGCATAAATCCTGAACCTAGCATGTTATTATACTGTGTGGAAATTTAACGCATCAATACTTCAATTAGAGTGACAGGGTTGATATGTTTAGGCATTATTTAACCTTCCATCACCATCTTCCATCGGATTAAGCGATAATCCTTTCCTGTGAGTCATAGTACTGTTATGACTATGTGAACGTTATTAAAAATACAGACACACTAACAGTGGTCAAGGATACAAAGAAGTTACTTTACTGTTTCTCAGCAACTGCTTAACTAAGTTTTTCCACTGCAAAAGAGGACAGTTTGTGCATTAAAGGAAATAATGGGTTGAAATTTGACTTTGAATTAGAATTTGCATGAATGGACATGGAGGACAAATCATTGGTAAGATCAGTTAAATGCATTTGTAAAAGAAATTTTGTTGTTTTGAACCGCTGTCCTCATGTAAGGGACCTATTTTGGCTGAATGACTATTTTAGCTAGCCAACAGAGGCCTCGATCTGGACTCAATCATTAGTTCTTGCAGCAACGGATTAACAGTCATGCCCTTTTATTGTTCAGGCTTATTTGGGAAATGAAAACATAACGAGGGTGCATGTGCATGATTTAGTTTTAGGTTAGCATTGCTAAGTTTTGAGTTAAATCCTTAATTAACCACTTTGTTTTGTTAAAATGGTATTTTATGCCTTTATGTCATCCACCTACAGCCATTACCCAGCCCACATTCCTTTGCGAGGCCTACGAAGTGAATACTATGCTCATTCAGTTCTACCCCATTGACCATGTTAATGGTGCGGTAGTGAACACAGCATGTGCAGTTTGGGATGCTGACGCCTGGGGGGCGGGTGCGGAATATCTGAAATGGGAGGCCCTAATGTAGGACACGCATGTTCCATGACAGGACTGTCAGTGGGGCACCAACCAGCCAGTCAGATGTAAATGGTGTACATTGGTGGTTCTCTGCCTTTATCTATCACAGCATGTTGCCAAGGCCCACTTGGCAACATTAGATGATATTAAATAACCAATTGCGGACCAATGGCCTGTCTCGATTTTAGGTTTCGCGGCCCAATCTAAAGCCTTTTGCGGTCCATCAGTGGTGCGCAGCTGAGTGGTTGCCCTTCAAAAGTGTTGGCACACACTTAATATTTACTAAAATACTGTCAGGATTCATTACAAACAGATACATTTACAGTATGTTCACCCTTTGAGCTCCTCTATTGGCCATATTTTTATTTGTCACTACTGCCCTATAAAAAGCCACCTAGTTTAATGTGGGTCACCAGACAAGTGTTAGATATTTAAGAAGCTATTAAGTGCTGAAACAGTGAACAAGTGCAGTTAAAGTTAAAGGTCAGACTAAAATTCGATTCTGCACCCCCCACCAGTTAATAGGAAGTCAGACCTGCTACAGATTCGTACATCTCATAAAAGAAAGCCTGTTTTACTTCACATATTTTCGTTTATTGTTGTTCACTCAACATCTTTCAGTGTTCAGTTTCTGAAATAAACGGATAAGTGGACAGTGTTTAGCCTTTAGGTGCTGATACACAAAGCTGGAATATAAATGGTTGCCTGGTGCACTGGTACTTTCATTTGAAATTAATTTGAACTCTACTGTCGAGCACGTTTTTACACGTAAGGCTGTGATCTACACCTTAGCTGTGAGACCCCACTGCTGGGGGAGCTTTCCATACATCTGTGAACCTGTGCCGAGTGGTGCTAAAGAATTCATGGGAACACACTCCTCACATCTCTCTTCTTTTCATTTCTTACTTTTCACTCCCGCGTTCACAGCACTGAAGCCTATGGTCCGCATCAAACCTTCAGGCCATACACATTACTCGTGTGGGGAGCCGGAGAAGAACGTGTGAGAGAAATATCCAGCCCAGCATGGGAACGTGGGCTGCTACTGCCTGGACTAAGTTATAGCAAAGTGAGTTAATGACAGCGATGGATATCCCACTACGCTAGCATTAGCTTACTCACATGACACAAAGCCGATACAGCTTTTAATGTGCTCTCTTCATTGCCGATTGCACACGTGCACAAGTGGCCACTCGCAGTAAAAATGGAGTGGGAGGGCAGCGAAGAGTAGCCTTTTCAGCTGGAGAGCAGCCGCCCTCGGCTAGGTTAGCACCACTGACCTCATTAGCTCATCGTGCAAACGTTTTAACACGGTTATTTTCTTTCAAATGTCTGAATATTAAACGAAACATATATTTTAGGGACACCGACATGCACGGTGTTCCTCGCAGAGATAAAATACATCTTGTGTTATCCCCATTTCTTACATTTTGGTGCAAAAAAACGATTTAACCCCTTTCTTATCTTACTGGAGCCTAGATAAAGGAGTTCCAACCACTCAGCATTCAGCACCACCAGTATACTGATCACCGCCTGATCGTCTGGAATCATCTGCTCCTGCTTCTTCACTGGTTCAGACCCTAAAAGGTTACTAAATGAGTTTAAAATGCTGTTGAATGATCTTCAACTTTTACACTCATACCAAAGACGTTTAAAGCAAATACTGCAGTTTAAACATTCCAGATTTGCAGAATCCAGTTTGCGATCTTTGCTACAAATGAATGCATTTACAGGCACCGCATGGACACGAGTGTCCACCTCGTCAGAGCGTTTTGGATGGAAAGTTGGAGCTGAAAGGTTTTCGCCATTTGGAAGCTCGAGCAGCTTCTTTTATTTGTACTGGCCCGTGTTGATGGGAGGCCGGATAGCATGCCTGCGTTATTCAGCTGAGAAAGCCATTTAGCTCCTGCTGCAGTTTCCTCTCCGACACCCGCTCGCAAGAAGCGTCTTATCTCCAAAGAAAACACGGCTTGAGGAATAACCCGAGGCCTGACCCGAAAGGTGCTGGCTGGAGAGGAGTGTGTGGATCGGGCCCATCGTTTGTTTTGGGATTGGACTTCCTTCATGCTGGAATTCACAAAGGCATTTTTTTCCTCCTTCTCCCCTTCATCTGCAGGCTGGAAGGGGAAAGGCACGCCTCGCGCTGACATTCCTTTATAATAAGTCAAACGGGAGCGAGGTGAGAAAATGAGATGGCAAACAACATCCCAGGAAACCGCCGTCCACCCAACAGATCAAACCCACACCTTATCCTCCTCCTGGACACACACACACACACACACACACACACACACACACACTCTCTCTCTCTCTCTATAGGTCAAACGTTTTTGCACACCGCAAGTTTTAACCACTTCTCCATTCATTGCATAAACTGCAGATTATTATTCTTGTTAATATTTGGGATATCTATAATGTTAATGTCTATGAATGTTTT
>JBBPDB010000140.1:12232525-12260130 GCA_037974465.1 Brachypetersius altus
TGCCCCCTGTAGGTAGGGAATGGAAGTCGCTTTGGATAAAAGCGTCTGATAAATGCCGTAAATGTAAATGTAAATCTCCAGGTGACCTTTCCAACGAGCCCTCATTTGTATTTTTAGCCCGAGTAGATCAGGGGTTATTCCCTGAAAACTGTTCACCTTACCGCAGTGTCCCAATACTTTTGTCCTGCGACCTTCCGAGTTGCATATCTCAGCGGAGAATTAAAATTAAAAGGCAAATATGGGTTTACCTTTACATTTTCTTTAAGGGTAATGCATTTAAAATTAATTTTAAATGAAAAAGTGTTCTGGGCGTATATTTGGGGGGATATTTAGGGTTTACACTATAAAAATAGGCATTTATCTTTTCATCAAAACACACCAACGCGGTTTTTCACTATACGCGGGTGTTCCCGCGAAAAGCAGGGGATTACTGTGCCATAACTAACACTGATGTAGCTTTTGATGTGCACCTATATAATGGTTACGTTTTTGAAAAGGCTCCTAACTTATGGGATAAAATCTTGTGGGTACTTATAAGTCATTATTGTGTTTGTATTACTATGAATATTATGCTTTTCCACAGAGTTTGCCACCTGCTCCATCATGGCGCATCGATCCCAATGTTCTTCAGAGGGAGACAACACTCAGGATTATTTACCACCACATTACAAGGAAGACTACAGACTGGCTATAGATGCTCTGGTGGAGAACGACATTGAGGGATACTATACCTTCCTGCAAACTGCTAACACTGTTGACTTCCTGTCAAGGCCAGAAATTGAGCACATTAAAAATACTGTGCAGTTGCCACACAGTGTTGCATCAATACCAGAGCTGACTTACCATGAAGTAGATCAGGAAGGATCATCAGATACTTACTGGCCACTGCACTCTGACTTAGATGCACCAGGTTTGGATCTAGGTTGGCCTATGCAGCAACACAGCTTCATAGGCCCTACTGAGGTCACAACACTGGTAAACCCCGCAGACCCTGAAATGCCCAGCATCAAGGAAGAGGCTAGACGGCTCATCAAAACCGCCTATCAGGTTAGAAGGATACAGTAATAGTTCACAATAAGATATTCAGTCATCAGAAGAGTAAGTATTTAATAGTAAAGATATATTGAAAACATTGAGTCTGAGAAAACTAAGATGGCAGGTTTACATTTTTTGCCTCAAAAAATTTTCTGTGCACAGGGATGCACAAACTGAACTGATACCTTAACATCTAATTGAATTATCTCTGCCCAACAGGTAATTGCAGTGGTAATGGATATGTTTACGGATGTTGATATATTTGCCGACCTGCTTGATGCTGCTGCACGTCGTGTGCCTGTTTATATTCTTTTGGATGAACAAAACGCCCATCACTTTGTTGCCATGGTGAACAACTGCAAAGTTAACCTGGATATGATCCATGTAAGACCTGTTTCCTTTTCCATTGTACAAACAATTAATTCTGTTTAGATTTTCATTTGAGGCTGTATTCATATACATTATTTTCTATTTATGCTGTATCTTAAATGTTAAATGTTTTACAGATGATGCGGGTGAGGACTGTGGCTGGCATCACATATTTTTGTCGAACAGGGAAGTCATTTAAAGGACAAATGATGGATCGCTTCCTTCTAACTGACTGCAGAGCAGTGCTCAGTGGAAACTATAGGTATGGCCTAAAAATTTGTGATATTTAAAAATGCTACATTTGTTGTAATGCATTGTTCTAATTTCTTTTTTTTTAATATTCAGTTTCATGTGGTCTTTTGAGAAGATACACCGCTGCATAGCACATAAGTTTCTTGGAGAACTTGTGGCCACTTTCGATGAGGAATTCCGTATTCTCTTCGCTCAATCACAGCCCCTTGTTGTTGAAAATGCCTTAGTTCCTATGCCAGCTGATAGCAGTAGTAGTTTCTTAAGCCATAAATTTGGGTTAAAAAGAACACAGTCATTGAGGATTCCCAGAGGATTTAATCGTCATTCTGAGCGCTCAGCGTACTCATTTGGAGAACGCATCGAGAGCGCAGTGTCATTCCGAAGGGATGACCCTTTCCGCCACACCATTGAGCCTGGAGGTGCTGCTCTGCAGCTCAGCAAAATCGCTTCACATCAAGTTAGAATGCAACAGTCTTTCTTGGATCAGGGTCGGTCAACAATTACTTCAAGGCAACTAGAAATGAATGCCTATAAAAGGCACAGCTATGCTGAAGGTACCCGTGAGAGCTACAGTTCCTCTCGACAATACATGAAACACCGTGTCATGAACAACTTGGAGGAAATGGAGGCACACTACCAGAGAGATCAACATTTTTACCCAAGTGAGGGTCCTGGACTAGAAACTGGACACAGACTGTATGACCGGAGCTATGGGCTTCATCGGCTAGATCAATACTCTGATCCTATGTATCCACCTGAACTTGAGGCACCAGAAAGTGAAAATGTGTTATCCTCTGAAGATGTCAGGTATGATCCAGAAAATAAGCATCATCAGGCTGTGGCTCACTATGGACCACCAAGTCAGAAAAGGCCCACTATAGGCCAATCGTATGCCTGTCAAAGCTCACCGACTCAATTGCATCCTCCAGACCATAAGCAGATGTTCCCCAGTGGAGACCAGGGAAGACAGTTGCAAGACCCAAGTGTGAAGCAGGGATTACGGAGCTGGAGAATCAATTCCTACCTTAGTGCTTATGAAGATGCTGGAGAAGAGGGCTTACAACAGCCTATAGGCACAGATGCCTTTGAGGAGCCACAACAGCAACCTGAAAACAGACAATACTTACCAGAAGGTTTAGGGCATCGCTTTAATACACAAGAATCATCTAATATCCAAAATAAGCTCAAACTTGATTTTCAGCCTCGTTTTAGTAAACCCATTTTGCCAGAGAGAAACAAAGATAAAAGTGTTAGCACTGAGACAGATTCCCAAATTAAATCAGCCCGGTCAGCTGCAGCACTGACAACAACAGGAACTGAGAGCGAAAAGGAGACAGATACAAAGGAAATCAGTATTACCAAGCATGAATCATTTCGAAGCCGTATCAACCCTATGCTGCAAAGGAGTTCGCGACTACGCTCCTCCCTCATTTTCAGTTCTTCAAAGCTAGAGCAACACAGTTCCACTCTGGTTACACCTGGGGGTAAGCTACAAGAAGAAGAAGAGAACAGCTCAATCAGAACGTCTTCTATTGTAGCAGAGATTCTAGAAAAGAGAAGGTCACTCTCTAGGGAGCCTTTTGATTTCAGTAAGCAGAAAAAGACAGATGAAAAAGATAGTAAGGCTTTGGTACCTGGAGAGGTGACTTTTAAACCAGAGGAACCTGCCAAGGAGAAAAACGATGATCCCATCAAAGACATTAGGATGGAAAGTAAAGATCCAGAACAATACAGTACAGTGCAAAAAGAGCCTTCTACAGCAAAACTAATAACTCCCATCCTGAATATTAATGACCCAGCAAGCCGACTTCAGTACTTCAAAGAACTTGCTGCAAAGAGAAAAGATGCAAAAACAACGCCAGAATCAGTCACGAGAACTCAAGAGCCACCACCAAAAAAGCCAGACTTATCTGTTTCTCCACAACATGCAGAAGATACAGTTCCAACTGTCTCCATTACCATTGCAGACCCAACCACATCAGTTGTTCCAGCAAATCCTGCAGGAAAGCCCCCAGTTGTTCCCCCACAATCTAAACCATTTGAGCTCAGTAAGGACAAAGTACATAGGGGTAGCTCAGAGCTGAAGGAGGAGTCAACAGAAGCATTAAAGAAAGAAACTAAGGAACCAAAGTTGCTAAAACCATTTCCTTCACCCAAGTTCTTTAAAAAAGATACACTAAAACCTTTCAAAGGTTCTCACTCACGTCGCACCTCTTGTGGTGAAGACATTCTCACAGATGCAACAGACGCTGAAAAAAGTGAATTTAAGAAGTCTCGAAGTCTCAGCTCATCAAGCATGTCGCGCGGGGAGTCCAAGGAAACTCTTAGTGTAAATAAACATGGCTCCAACACATCCCTTAACCTTATAGGCTCTGAAGGCAAAGACACTAAGGCTCTTGATTTCCTTAAGAAACAAACACAGAGACTAAAGGGTATCCTTGGGCCCAAAGGAGAGAAAAAGAATTCAGGAGGGTCAAGCAATGTAGAGGACAAGCAAATGAAAACTGTACCAGAGGTGATGGAGGAATCATCCCCTAAAGGGAAAGACACACCGCCTGAATTCACTCCATCAACAGCTGAAAATCCCAAACCCATAAGTAAACCTAGCCAGTCTCGCTACCAGTCCTCTACCTCTACTGTGTTATTCAGCAGCAACCTCAGGGATGACACCAAAGTAATCCTTGAGCAGATTTCTGCCAACAGCCAGAAGAACCGACAAGAACTGACCAAGCAGGCTGAAGAGAGTGGAGAAGGTGAAAATGGAAAACATGTTTCAGATCGTGACTCATCCCAACGATACCAGAACCGGTTTGGCCGACCTCAAGCAAACCCTCAAGAGCGAGACAGTTTGCTGAAAAGAATAGAGAGCATGAGGAAAGAGAAGAAGGTCTACAGCCGCTTTGAGGTACTCTGTCGTAGTAGAGAAGAGGGCTGCTGGGATCAGGGAAATTAGGAAAATATAGGGAAATGAAAGCAAAAGCATAGCTTCCTTATAACAAGAAAATAATGTGTTTATAGAATTATGGTTCAGTTTTTTATGGTTCAGAAATTCTGTAATTCTGTAATTTATTTAGTGTTTGTTTTTATGTAGTTTATTAACTGTCTCATTACAGTACTAAAGAGAGACATTTTATTTGATACTGAAGTTATACATCACAAACTAAACAATTATTTTGAGAGGTTTATAATTTTCTCAATTTTAAACATTTTAATTTTACCTTAGATAATTGCCAGCATGTTACATAATACGTCATTGTGGGAACAAGCTGTTGTTGAGAGGTCTTATTCCACTCACATGTCTGTCATTCTACTTCTCAACAGATGGGGAATAACCTTGGATAACAAAACGTGGCAGAGGGGCACACAGCCTGCAAAATCATCTGAGACCTCACAAAAAGTGCCTCACAAAAGTGCCACACTGATGTGAAAAAGACACAAAACTCATAAAAACACCATGGAAACTGCACAACCTCAAATATGAGGAGTCCCACTGAAGCAGAAGGAATATTCCTCAGACTGTGCCAATCTGAGCCCACAGTCAACGCACTCTGGCCTTATAAGGCATCAGCACATACTGACTTATAATAGAAATCCCTGCTGGATAGACCAACACACAACAGGCCAAATAGTGTTTGAATTTCCTTTTTTACTGGACCAATTCTTCCTTAAAGATGTGTGATTGTATGGGATGTACATGTGTCAGAGCTGAGAGTTTGTGAGCTGTCATTATTGCACCATTCCCGTGTGGTGAAGTGCACCGACATGCCAGGACAGAAGTTTAAGCATGGCATGCAAAAAAAAAAAACCCAACAAAATTATACACTCTCCAAGACACATCACTCTGGAACCACACCTGTGGTTTAGTTGTGCCAATGGAACGCAGACATTAAAGAGACAGTGTTGCTTAAATAAGCAGAATAGTTGTAGACCAGAACCTGAATTTGACTGGTGCAAAAGATTAGAATGTAGAGTTAGATGAGAGGTAGAAGAGACTGGGTGTGAGTGGAAAATTTCAAAGCAAGACACTGTGACAAAATGAGGAACGGGGAAATGTTTAGGAAAAAGAAATGTATTTTAAAGTTTGGCAGCAACTATGAAGGTCACTAATAAGATAGTACTCAAGAATAGATTAATAAAGCTAATCCTCTTCTGTGGAAGACACATTCTTACCCTGACTTCAACAAACAATAAAAAAACATGAGGAAATTTACAGCTAGAGCATTGATTACCTAAACTCTCAAAGAATTTGGACAAGTCAAATTTGTTGTTTTTTTTTTCCAATCTACTATCTGTGTATAAAGGACAAAAAAATAACTTGAAGCAAAAGGGCAGAATTTTATTTCATGCTGAGGGATTTGCATTTAATATATTAGTTTATTCAGTGATACGATTACAGCACTTTTTGGCTTTACTGTCCCTGTATGTGTGCAGAAAACATGAATGTATGACTATAAGTTGATAACCATGTCATTGGGAGAGATCTGAACAGATGGCTAGTTGGTAAATACTCTCAGGATTAGGCTTGGGCTCTAGTTTTTCTGTGCAAAGTAATTATAGTACCAGACAGACTGGTATTACTGAAGACCAAAGAATTCCCAGGGCATCCAAGCAGATGCATACTGTAATACACTACATGTTTGATAAAGAAGTATGATCAAATTTGATTACTGAAAATATGTTAATTACTGATATTTGAGGAGAGGAAAGGTCATGTTTTTAAAATTGGGAAAAATTTGTCAAACATTTAGTATATTTTGTATTATATCAACAAATAAAAACAATTCTTCGCAGATGATCTTGTACCATTGACTTTTTATTGTAGTGAACAGCTACCACATATTAAAAACATGACGTATATATATTTCAGTATTAGTTAAACAGTATACAAATGCCTCAACAGTAGGGTTTCAGTAGCCCCCTAAGGGGAGGGTAGATTTCTGATGAGGAACACTAAGTACGTAAGACAAATGATTCATCATGCATCAGTGTAACAGAATCTGAGTCCTGGGCTTTGCTCAGTTGTAAATGTGCTACCTGCTCCAATTTCTGATATTCTATACCAACACACAGATGAACACAGATTATGATTTTGTAGTAGTTTTACCATCAGTACATTTTGAAGCTAGTTTTACATAAAATTACTCACCAGCCTTCAGTAACTGCTGTGTGCAATATTCGGCAGATTGAACCTCAGTAGGGAGTCTCTCAGGATTCTGTGAAATGCAAGAGAATAAAAATTTGAAAATGATAAAGCAGATTCTTATGCATGTATACATATCTGGCCTGAGCATAGAAATTCATAGGCAAAAAAAAAATCACAGGGCATTATACAGTATTTTCTTTTTTATTTTAGAATCCACTTACAAATACAGTGTACAGGTTCTTGTGCTGTTCTATCAGCTGTTCCAGTTGGCTCTCAAACTTCATCCTAGCCGAGTGCAGACAGTGCTCAGTGACATGCAGCTACTGACTAGCACAAGAGTATTATTTACACTAATACATAAATAATGGATAAAAAAAACAGTAAGCAAATGTTTCAAAGTGTCTTATTAAAAATCTAAACATGGTCATTGGCTTCTTATTTGTGTGAAAAAACTATTACTACATGTCATACTGATAAAATGGCTATTCAGCTCATGCTCTATAAAGGCAAATTGAAAAAAATAAAGAAAACCCCTGACTAAACAAGAGTAGCTGATGACTGTGGATAATTCCAGACACATTACAATTAAGTAATTAGCACCCTACCATACTACCATATTATGTGGTATGTATAAAAACAGACCCAACTGACCTGAATTGGAAAAACAGGTTCATTACTGAGACAGATACCATTCAATTAAAAATTGTTTCAACAGGAACAGTGACTAAAGTGACATCTGCATTTAAATATATAGGGAAGGCATCAGGAATTAGTTTTGGAAACTGGCTGAAAGCACATATTCAAAGAACATAACATTTGTTCATTTAAGTTTCAGGTGAGGAAAAAAAAAGAAACTGCTCCTCAGGTGACTGAGAATGTCGAAATAGTACATAAGCAGACAGAGTTAATAGGCCATCCACAACTTTTGTAGAGGGATTTTATAGCACAACTGCAGGGCATTAGCACTTATTGTAAATATTAGCAAACATTTGAGAGCTCAGCGGTACATAAAGTATAAGCACTTTTACTATACTCTCCACAAACGAGGCCCGATGCATGTGTGACTTACAGACAACAGTAAAAGCCTGGAAGTTGGACCCCTAAAGAGAAGGGCTCCGGTTATTATGCTGTGAGATCAATTTTACTACAATGGTTTGGGTCTACTTGTCACCCTTAAAGGGAAAAGTCACATGAAAACCAAATGAACACTGATTATCCTTTCAGTTTCTTCCAGGATAACAATGCTCTCATTCATAAGGCAAAAGTATTCATTGAATCCAATTTAACTGAACATGCTCTCCACCACCATCATCATAACATCAAGTGGGAGAATACATTTTGGAAGAATGGTGATCCATCTCTAGTACAGTTCCAGACTATGGTCTACTGCCAAAACACTATTGTTTTTCATATAGGATGTCATCTGTCTGTAGTTTCCTTTTTTGCTATGTCTAAATGAATTAATAATAGAGAGTAATACCGAATTTTCCTATGTCTCAGTTTGGTTTCCTGGCTCTGGCAGCTGTACTGCTTTATAAGTTCCTCTTTTTGTTGCTTCAGGTTTAACTGCCTGCATAAAAAAACTTATATATGTCAAACACAGTCATTGTAAATAAACTCAGTATAGCTCTGTAAACATTATTATGCAAGTTTGTGTGATATGCATGCAAAGAGACTTAAAAATTCAAGGACACCAAAATGCAATGATAGTTCACGAAATTGCCATATACAATAAAAATGATAGAAGGAAGGGGAAAAAGACAGGGCTGGACATGGGATTAGGTGTAAGGAAAGTACAGTTGTGAAGTAATGCATTTCAAAGAGTAATCAAATCCAAATGCTGCATAAAAAAGTGAATAACGTATGTACTCATTAGAGTACTACAGCAAAAAATTATGTCAACCTGCTTAGAATCCTAAAATAATAATTATATACATAGATAGACAGATGTGTGTGTATGTGTGTGTATGTGTGTGGGGGGGTGATTTATCTATTCATAAATACCCCAACTCACCTTTGTGACTCTTGTTCAAGGCTCACACATTTCAACTGTAGAGATCTACATGTCTCTATTAGAAAAAAAAAATTTACATAACAGAAATGAAAACATTTTCTGAATGTTTCTTTTTTTCAATGTTATATCCTGTGGAATGTGTCTGTACCTTCTTTTTCTTGTAAAGCTCCTTCAAGGTTTAAAATCTCAGTGTTAACTATTATGATAGAATACAGTATAAACAGGTTATTTTTTATCTTTTTTTCCAGACTTGTACAGACATTATCACAACAGTACATTGAGTTTTGTACCAGTATATGCAAGAACACCTACAGGCCTCCTCTTCATCTTGCAAAGTACTTTTGAGGGAAAGAGCCTCCTTCGCCTCCTTCTCAATAACTAGCTTGGCTGTAAATGGCATAAAAAAAAACAGATAAAAGCAAAAAAATCTGATTTCTATTTGTCATTTGGCATATACAGTACACAGCCCTATTGGGGTGATGTTGCTGCATGGCCACAGCTATTACTAAGTTGTGAGAATGGGATTCTAATACGTGGACTAGCAAGGTGTTACTTACCTTGCTGCAATTTTCCAAGTTTGCTCAACAGCTCTTCTACTTTTGGTTCTTTCTCACTGACTGACCAAAAAAAAACTTCCAGTCTACAGATGACTATATAGTTATCCTCTTAATCACAGTAAAATACAATACACTACATAATACATTAAGACTCATTTAACAAACAAACAAATAAATAAATAAAAACAACTTACTGGAAGCATGCGGTAGGACATCGTCAACACTGAAGGAAAAATCTGATAACAGTGAAAACCAGTTGGGACAAAATTAGAAGGGACAAATAGTCGATGAATATCATATGCTAAGCAAAAAGAGAATTAATTATTCATAAGACTTCAAAGTGTATTTTTCTCCACTATGGATTAAGGAGGTTGTGAGTGTGTATAATAGTACATACAAAATATATAACAATAATTTTGCCTGTTCCATCTGAATATTTCATAAGAAGTATCACGAAGTTAGCTTCGCGCTGTCAGAATACCGTTCAAAATGGCAGTAAGGCTAGCTAGCTAGAACCTTTGTTTGTTGGCCAACAGCACACTGTGGTCTCTTATGTTTTCATATTTGCCCAAACCTACCCATTTTTATGCTATTTTCCGTTATATGTCTAGATATAAACTGTGTGTGAACTAAAGGTAAGTAGTATTGTTTGAGCTGGATCAACAAGACGATTAATAACCAGGCGGTCAGAATGGAACCGCAGCGACAGTTAACCGTCATCCGCGCTCGCGCCCAACATACTCAATACAGACAAAAGTATTGGGACGCCCAAACATTACACCAACAGGCACAGATGTTGGAAGAGAAGGCCTGGCTCACAACCTCCGTTCCAGTTCATGCAAAATATGTTGGATGGAGTTGGGGTCAGGGCTCAGTTGCGGCCAGTCAAGTACTTCCACACCAAACGCATTCAGCTATGTCTATTTGAAGCTTACTATGTGTTCTGGGGCGCAGTCACGTAGGAATAGAAAAGGTTCCTCTCCAAACTTGGTCCACAAAGTTGGAAGCATGATGTCCCAAATGTCATGGTATGCTGAAGCTTTACGATTGCCCTTCACTGGAAGAACGGGGCCTAGCCTCAATCCTGAAAAACAGGTCTGTCCCAATACTTTTGTCAATGTAGCGTAAATGTGCTGATTGGTGTAAAAGCTCGGTTTAAAAATAAACACATGCACAACACGACACCATACAGGTTTTTCGTTTTATCTGAGAAAGCATTTCTTTGAGCAGGCACTCTGTGTGTAGCCTGGGGTTTCATTTGCATCCTGCAGCAGGACAAACGAGTAAAAGCACTGACATTTGCTTCTTTGTTAGTGTTGTAAAGTGCCGGTGCCCCAAGGTTTCTTCTGATCCCTGCTGGCACAGTGCTCTGCCAGTGCACATTACAGGGCATTGTTAAGGTCTCTCGCCCCACAGTCGACTGTATTTTATTAAAGCAACATCACAATGAAACACTTTTTTTTTTTAAAAGCATGAACACCTGGGAGCGCTGTTACACAGTTTTTCAAGTCTCACAGCACCATCGTCCGGTGAAACTTGGTATCACAAATCAGATTAACCATCAGAAAACCTTGATCTCAGGAAATTTCGAATGTTATGACTGCAATGTCACACATAGACACAGAGACAAGAACAATATAAAATATAAAGTCTAAATATATCCAATAATATCTGTAGAAAAGTCACAGTTAAGTATATTTCTAATGAGACAAATGGAAGGAGTATGATATTCTACGTAGCAGAGATCAGTAGTACATAAATTGTACTGTCATATTTGTGATGTCAGTAAATTAGTGATATTGCACATGATAAAGTATTGCAAAAACTTTTGTAGTGAAAAACGTTTCACGATACTGCACATGGTAAGACTATGATAAGGTTTAGCACTTGATAAGAACATAGCACAATATTGCACACCGTAGCAAAAAAATGCACATAGTGATAAACATAATGAGAGTTGTTTAAACCTGGCAAACGTTACACAACGAAGTAGGAAGAGGCTACAGATTATTGTGTAGTTGTGTTACACAGGGAGGGGTTGTAGAATATGAACAAAAGTTTAAAAAATTGATTTTAACTGTTGGCATAACTGATGCAAGCTTTATTTTATGTATAATAACTGATGCCCCTCCATTTCATAGGGCCCCATTATTTTTTTAGGAGACTGCACCGAGAACTATAGAACGCCACCTGGTGGCCCAATGTTGAATAATGTCTACTGGCAATATAACGTCTGTTGCTGCGACCCTCAAGATTATTGTCCCAATAATTTAAGATCAAGAAATAAATACCACTAATGTTACTTAAGAGGCATTAGGCACGCATGGACAATACACAACGTCTGCTGTTTTGCTTTTAAAGAAGTTCCATAAGTAGAGGTAGTAGAAGTACCAGTAGCCTATCTATGAGATACTCTGTCCATTCTGGTAGCATTTTTTAAAGCATAATTATGAACATAGATTTACATCAAGTATAAAAACATTCCCTTTCCAGAGCATTTAAAACAACATGTAATTATTACAAATATAATTTACAATAAACTGGGGTGTTCTCTCTTAAACATGGACCAGATCATAAAAGAACAGCAAATGAGAATGAAGGCCACAAAAGAATAAAACGAGTGTGGCAATCACTTCTTCCACATTATTGGCTGGCCGTCTCCACACAAAAAGCTCCTTTAATCCAGCAGTCCACAAGGTGGGCCTCAGCCCCCCTCCTCCTACATCCCTGGGCTGGAGCAAAATATGAAAAGTATGTGAAACCATAATGACCACATTTAGTAAACTAAATAGTTTCACTACTCTAGTTTATCCTGTTGTTTTTTTTCTGTAAGACACTGTTTTTGCATGTAGATGTACAGGCAAACACAGGACTGGATACATTTGTAGATAAATGTATTAGGGATTTAATATGTGGTGTCTACCGAACTGCTGGAAGATGTCAAAGGTGTCTGCAAAATCTTCCAAAAGGTGTAGATATTGAGTAACACAACTGATTCATGGATGAGAACTTTTGAATTTGAATGTCCTTTTAACTGTCAGCTCTTGCCAACCAAAGAAAGGCAGCTTCCGTATAGGTTTTTGATTTTTTATTAAAATGAAACTTCACAACACATCAAAGCCTTGGAGTAAAAGTAACAATCACGAGCACAGTTACACATTAAGCCACAAAATGTTCAGTTATTTTGGGTTGAGAGCCATCATTTTTTAAGCAAAAACCTTCCTCTGAAAACACATTGAACACGGGAGAATTTCTGAGTTTAAGTAAGTTTAACATAAATCTAACCGTAGATATATGATGGTAGGAATTAAAAACAGGAATTATTCAAATGACTTAAAAACGCAAAAATCACCATATGACTTCCAGTAACAGCTTTTGTCAAAAAATTAGGCAACTTTTGTGACTGTTTTTATTATTTTTTTTATTAAAACACACAACTGTACATGGAACTGGATGAATACCTCCAGTGTGAAAGAAAGAATCACAAAAGGCATCAACCCAACAAAAAGTTTTCTGATTCTGAATACATCATAGCATCTTAACTTTTAAACGCATAACAAGAACATCCCGTTAATTACTATAAGTGGAACATATGGGCATCTGAAAGTGCACCATACTGAATCATTTAAATACTGCTTGTTAATAGAGAATTGCCCGCCATCATTCTACAGAAAGATCCGGCTGTATGGTGGCAGCACACACAACCAAAGATAACATTTCAGTAGCCTGCTGAAAGACAGTCCCTGTAGATGACTGTTGAATCAGAATTAGTTTGATTTACAATATGTTTTGCTGCCATCATAAATAATCTTTACTAGATTTAAAATTTGAATACTGCACTGTACAAAGAAATGTATAGGAAAAACTGATTTAAGTTATATGGGTTTACAAATCCTGGTAATGTGTCTACTGCATGAGATTTTGATGCATATGCATTGTAAGGGAAAATTGATACGTTCAAAATTTACATATTCAAAGTAAATTCATATATTCAGTAGTTGATTCATGTTAGGTTGATTATTCTTGTCTTGTTATACTCATATAGTGGAATGTTGAATGTTCAGGTAACTACATCATTAACATTATGTGACCGATCCTGGAACCATTAGTGTGAGAGGCCTTGAATTTATGAAGTTGTCATTTAATCCAAAACCTATATGTTTTAGGAATTTGCTTTTAAAATTTCTTTACCTTTTGTTTCATGATTTTTCATTAAGATGTGTTTTTATTATCTCTTTCTACTCTGCCATGGGATCATCCTATGTGAAGTCATAACATACGAGGCGACTAGCGCCTCTTTGCTGCAGTGAATGGATGATGAGGACATATAAGGACATTTACAACAGTTCCTCACGCAAAGGGCCCCCATGAACTGCAGCCTAGTTTGATAATGTGTATGATGTTTTTAAAGTATAAAAGGTCTTGTGTGAAGACTCTGCAGATATGAAATACAGTCTGAGTGAAGAATCTTTTGTCAGTTTGCTGAATTTCCACCACAGCAACTGCAGGGATATAAGCCCAAATAATTGCTGGATGAATTTATCAATTCAGTTTCTTTTTCCAAACATCTACTGATGGCTTACTTAACCAACATCACTTGTGTCACGTATAACTGACTAAACATGGTATTATGCTTGTTGTGTGCATGGATTTTAATCTGTCAACCAAACACATGCATTTTTCTGTCTGGTCACAGGGCCATTGTAAGCAGGCAACAGTTTCTCTACCAGTGTTGGACAGTAACGCGTTACTTAGTAGTACTTAAGTAGTACTTTTAAAATGGATAATTAAATTACGGTTACAATTTCAAGTAGCATTACCACTGGGTTACCAATCAAATTAAGTGCTTTAACATCTATATTGTAATAACAGCAATAATAATTCATAGTAACTTGGCGGCGGCCGGCAGATGTTCTAGCAAAAATGAATATTGGAGCTGTCATATCTCTCCAAACGAATGTCTTTAGTTGTAATGGTACAACAACTCAATCTCCCTCAGCCTTATGTATGCTCGAACTCTAGCTGGAAATCCCCAAAGAATACGTTCTCAAAAGACCTCCAGACTGAACCCGAAGATTTAATGAGTTTGTTATAATTTTAAAAAACGTAACATAGCAAATGTGTCAAGATTAACCCGTTGAACTGAACTAGATATGAGCTGCTCATGAGCCATACACATGAACATGGAACATATCCAATATGTATGCACAGTAAAACGAGGTGAAGGGATTGAATGTTTGAATAAATAATACAGCCTAAAATCATGTATGCATGGCATATATAAGGCAAAAACTGACTTGCTGAATTTAAACAACTCCTCTGTAAGACTTGTCTGCTGTGTGACATGTTCCCTTGCTGCAAAAAAAAAAAACCACTGGTTAAATTTAACTCAAGTTTCATGGTGAGCTTCCTTTTAAACAAGCCCTTTGGAATTTTACTGACAAGAGGACCAAATCTGCTGCCAGCTCACACACACTCCACATTTCCATCAGATCAGATCTTGGACGCAATTTACATTTACGGCATTTATCAGACGCTTTTATCCAAAGCGACTTCAATTCCCTAACTACAGGGGACAGTCTTCCTGGAGCAACTTGGGGTTAAGGGTCTTGCTCAGGGACCCAGTGGTGGTGCTGTAGGTAGGATTCAAACCCATGACCTCTAGGTCCGGAGGCAAGTATCCTACCCACTGAGCTACCTCCACTCTGAAATCAACCTCCACGCAATGATTTCAGACTTCATAAGAAGTAAAACACACACAAATATGCTCACAAGAGGCATTAGCAGCACTCTTAGTTTTGGAGCTGGTGATGTACTAACAAAAAGACACAATTCAGTTATACTTGATATGTCTGCATGTGATGAGGTCTGACCCTGTGGCAGTGTACACAGAAGACTTTTGCTCGTCTTTGCCGGTTTCTTTACTAGTTTAATGTGTTGATTCACAGGAGAAAAGGTCCACCCTGAGGACCATGAATTCTGACAAGGAAAGGTCTAAGCTATAATTTCAGAAGGGTTTATTTAGCCAGATATATACATAAAGTAAAATAAGGCAATTATAAAAAAGAAACGATCATTTTTATGGAAGTACATCACAAATAATGCATTCCATTTGAAATATAAAACATTTACAATGACAGTAAAACTACTAATGCAAAGAGCCTGTTTTTCATCAAATACCTTCACAGAGCACATCAACTGTATGTGAAAAATGTAACACTTGAAAATAAACTTATCAGAAGTAAAGATAATGTTTATTTTAAGTAAAAATGTGGTTAAAGTTTTTTAAATGAACTTCTTGGATATTTGGTAATCAAAAAAATACACACAATCAAAAATAAATAAAAAGCAATCAATAAGGGGCATAACGGAAAATACACAATCTCACTGGATACAAAATGTTTGCGTATCTCACAACAGCCCTGAGAAATCAGAAAGAAATTGAATGTCAGAAATGAAAAATTTTTTACTTCAGAATTAAAGGATCAGTTTTTTCTATAAATTCTTCATTGTATTATTTTAAAATAGTATTATGTGCCATTACAGGAATAGGAGCAAGGTAAAGTCAAAATTCTTCACAATTTTAGTTCCCTTAACCAAACATTGACACTCAATAATAGTGTAATGTTCTGCTTAAACTGTTCAGCCTATGCAAATGACTGAACATTATATCAATGTATAACCAAATGTACCACTGTATCCATGCTATAACCGAATATGTCAAATTGCAAATACTTGGTCAGTGATTAATAATTGAACAGTAACAAGAGGAGACTTACTTGTGACCTTCTAGCTGGTGGGCATGTATCCATGTCCATGTGAAGTGAGACTTCCACTAAACATGGAAGCCTGGTTTGGTTGAAGTCCCTGATTGTAAGCATAGGAATAATAGTAGGCCTGAGGTGCTTCTGGAGACTGGAATGATTGAGGGGGCTGGTAGACTTGCTGGGATTGATAAACTTGCTGGGATGCATAAGCTGCATTAGTATCAGTGAGGTGTCTGACATTTGTCACTGGAGCAGCAGTTTCAGCATTTATAGCACTTGCAACAGTGTAATTATGTGCTATACTTAAAGCTGTACCAGTGCCTAGGGCATAATCAGGTTGCTTGTACCTAAGGTGCTGATAAGGTACATCATATCCTGGTACAACGGAGGTCAAATGATGGTACAAATTATGCCCAGCATTATGAGGTAGATTTTGGTATGACATGGCAGTTTTATCTACATAGGCATAGGCAGAGATACATGCATCATTAGCACTCATTTCCCAGTCAGTCTCACTAGAGGGGGCAGCCTCCAAGTTTGTGTTAAGTGTCTCAGGGATAAATTGACGATTTTCGTAATTCCATGCATTTTCACTAGACCTATTTATTACCAAGGGTATCTGTGGCAGTTGTGAAATGTTCTGCTCTGGTGTCTTTGTAGATAGAACACTAATGGTACCAGAGCAAGGTCTTAAGATGGGAGGTGACAAAGCTAGGTCATCACTGGTTTTGGACAAAATGTCAATACTCTCCAAGTTTTTAAACACAGTTCTGTCCAAACTCTGGCATAGTGTGTCTCTCAGGGTATGCATACTGGGGTCTGATTCTCTTGATACTGGATGAAATGTTTGTGATGTATCTGAATGGGTTGTGGACAAAACTGCATGCTCTTTTTGTAGTTCTGTAGTTTGAGAGTCCTCATCCAAGAATCTCATCCAACTGGAAGCCTTGTTTTCTGAATGTTGCCTTTTTAAGTTCTTCTTAGAGATGCATGATCCAGTTTCCTCATTCAGTGCAAGTTTGCCAGAGCAGCCATCTGGAGTGGTTTGAGTTATCTGTTGAGGTTCTGATGCACTGTGACGAGCTTTACGACTGCCTGGATTTGAACTGTTTGAGGTCACTTGCTTTTGGGTGGAACATTTGCCTTTGGCTGTAGAGGCACTAGCTTCAGACACTGAAAAAGATGCATGTAATGGGTCAGCATGACAATGTATGGGGGTATTTTGAGCGTTGGCATAGTTCTGAGATAAAGATTCTCTAGAAGAGATCACAGTTGTTATATGGGCACCATTTTTAGGGTTGTGTAGGCTGGCTGAACTAGGCAGGTCACAAGTTCCAGGTTTGGGATGTTGAAGCATCTTTTCATCTGCAGATGAAAGTTTGATCTGTTTACACAGTGGTGGGGACTGATGAGATGAATCTGATTCAGTCTTGTGCTTAGAAGCTATCCTTGGTCTCCGTGCAACTAAAACAAGAGAAATTGTCTGTAGCCACATTAAAAAGAATAATAAGAGAGATTTTTTGGTTTCCTCATAACTTACTAGTCTCAGACAAACGGTCAAGACATGGTGAATTTTGGATTGTCACTTCTTCTTCCATATTCTCCTGTTTCACCCAAACTAGAAAGTAAACGAAAGTAAACGATAGAAGAGGAGTTGACTGAAATTCTATATGTTCAATAATAAAACGCTTATTTGTGTTGTAGATAGAAGTAAGTAGTAAAGGTTCATTTAGTTATGAACAAATCACAATTAATCTTTTGAATAAATCACAATTAATCAACATCTTATTCAACATCTGCTCAAGAATGCATTTGAATGCATGTGCTGATGCCACCACAATCTTTTTTGAGGGTAAGAGTTTTTAGATATGATGATCTTGTTTTTTACAATAGATTGGATTTATGAGTGCTCACCTGGTTTGTTCTTAGGAGAAATTATGGTTTGGAGAGCACAAACGTTCTGCTCTTTCCTAATTCTCTGTAACTGCTTGAGTGCTAAGAGAAAAACAATGGAAAACAATGAGAATATAAAATCTGAAAGATAATAAGTGTAAACTATGTAAATTGTAGGGCTGTCAGTAATCTCATGTCTGACATAGTTAACTTGCGATTAATCACACCTTTAAGTCCTAAACATACTGTTTTTAATACTCTTATCCACATAAGAGTAGACAAATGTTTGTTTTTTCCAGCAAAACGTGCAAGTTTTTTTTTTTTTAAATGTTGTTGACAGTATTGACTGTCTTTAAAAACATAAAGCTTCACAAAGCAGTGTTATTGCGTCCTCTCTCAAACTCGCCATGGTATTTGCATTCTAGTGTTGTTGCTGTTCAGTATAAACTGTACAATACAGATGTGCTTTTATCTCCAGGATATCTTCAAGGTTAATGAGTTTAAAATGAAATTGAAGTGTTTTGGGAATATGTTTGATGGCATATTTAGGGTTACACTATACCAATAGGCATTTTAAGGCTTTTTTTTTTTATTTAACCAAAACATAACGCGTTTTTTCACTATACATATATACATATTCTCAGCAATAATTACAATTGTAATCATGATTAATTACATGGTTTTCTGTGGTTAATCGCATTACTATATGTGAAATTCAAAACTAGTGTATTGCGCACCTTTCTTTTTAAAGCACTGCTATATGAACAAAAGTGGAATAACATTTGGTTTGCTGCAGTTAAAATATTTATGTAAATCACAACTTATACATTAATGTAATCAAATCAAATATAAAACCAAAGCTATTTGCTACTGCAGACAATTCACGTTTTATCTAGCTTGCTACTGGAAAACAAATTAACCCTAGAGCCCAGAGCATGGGGGTGGAACCATTATAGCAGCTGCAAAGAGGGACCAACCCCATATGAAAGTCTATGTATCTGAATGCAGTGTTATTAAAGTGACATTTGGTGTAATGTTCAGGCATCTTATATGGACAAAAGTAATGGTAGCGCTGTATGTGGCGGCTGGTTTTCGAAGTGTCAGGCATCCCATTACTTTTGGCCACATTAAATAGCTCACATTACTTTCAAAATAAAAGGGTTTTTAAAAAAAGGGTTTTTAATGTGCTATAAAATAATTGTCAGCATTAAGAAAATAATGCATTAACTCGACAATAATGCATTAACTTTTCTAGTAAATTGATTTTCTTTTGATGCCGACTTGGTCAATACAATTACCTTTATCAAATGACAGTCCTTTAACTTCCTGTAAGACAGCACACTCTACCTCCATCTCCTACAACACAAATTAAAATTAGATGTTCAGTGGCACCACTAATTCCAAATGTTTATGAATTCTGGTTAGAAATATGTGTTCCATGCTAATACGAGGTGTATCCGGTTTACCTGTAGCTGACCTGGCTCATCTTCAAAGGTCTTCTCCACTTGGTGAGCAAGCTTCATGAGCATCACAGATTTTTGCATTCTGGTATCTGAATCAGAACAGCCCTCAAACAACCAGGGGTAACGATGCTTCTGAGAACAGAGACAACACAAAATACTCAGTATAAACAAAATCAAATAAACAATTAAACCAGTAGGACTTGCCCAGGGTTCAATGTTTGAGTTAACATGCAGAGCACTGGGTCCCCGGTAGTGTTGCTTTCAACGAAAATAAAGACTAAATATTGTTGTAAAGGAACATTTATCATGTGACAAAAACAAGACCAGATGCAATGCAAAAAAGCTCTATGCTGTGCCAATCTCGTAAACTTTGTTGACTTTTGAGAATTGTGCTGTGTTTTTTCAGAACACCAGGTCAGCATCCAAAGAACCAGGTAGCGCAGGATGGGACTCCAGCGCGACAGTTTTTACCATCACCTTCCATCATAACGTAATGGTATCTGTTTCCACTCTAGGGTCATTCAATATGTGTGTGCATACAATGGAACATTCTAATACCAGAACGTTCACAAGAAAGGCCAGAGCAAGACTAACAATAGTCTCATAGTTGCTCATTATTCTGTGGTTTCACACCTATTAGTTAACGCTTTTTCTACACTCCCACACAACCCGTCCTCAGGTAGGTCATGATCCTGCAGTTAGTGAAGATACATTCCTTACCAACATAAAGAGACAAAAATACAAGATACAAAATATGATGTGATGGACTATAAGAATAAAAATGTGCAGACACTACATAAGTACACTACATTTTAAAAAAAGACACTGCAGCCTGGTTAACTATTATATTTTCCCCTCACATGTTTAATGAGTATTTTTCCATGTAAGATGGTCTGGTGAGTATTTTCTGTAGTGTGTATGGGTGCCTATGATCCAGTTCTATTAGGTCTGCGTGAGTGAGGATTTTTGTGAATGCATTGATGTCGCCCCTCATTAATCTGTGGACAGAGAAAGTTTGGTGCTCTGTAGGAGAGGACCTTAAATGAAACTAGCAGAGCACTTGGAGACAGTCTCACGAGATGGCAAAGGAAATAACATTCGTTTCGCAGTCACTATCAAAAGCTCTGTGGTCTACAGTCGGCGGAAGCTCTCACAGTTCACTGCACAAGCGACCTTTGACTGAAGTATGCAAAATCGCTGATGGTGAATCTGTGACAATTTACACTTACAGCCAACATGCCTTTGGGGTCGTGCATGATTTCGATGCAATCTGGAAACACAGTTCGTTCTTGAAATCGGACAATTCCTAATGCCGATTTAATACACCATCTATTGGATAGCATTCTACTGCCCAGTGCCATTGCGATTTGCAAATGTCAGGCACACACAACATCATAAGATCCGGGATCGATGTAACTCTCGGGTCGACACAGCAGCAAAGGCCACAAGAGGCTATAAGTTTGCACTCTGGAACAAGACGTTCCGACCGCTATAGCAGATATTCAGTCATTGTTCGTGACCAGGCTTTGGGACGACGTTTGGGCCGTATTATAATTGATTACTGCTGGGTTGGCCCCAATAAACTACCCTGTCTGCCCAGACACTTCTCTGACTCATGGGAAAACATGTTTTTCAAAATGCTCACAGTAAATGCAGTAGTATTTTTAAAATACTTGCTTAACATGCTTATTAAAAATGTTTAAAAAAGTGTTGTACTAAAAAAAAAAGGAAAGTACTCTGCTGGGGTAGTTCATCACAAAATGACAAAATTAAGCACTCTTACTCCTACCAGCTAATGTGTTTTTTGGCCTTGTAAAGCTCCCACACTTTAATTTATGAGAGCACTATTTATCTAAGGAATGCTCTGTAGTCTCTTTGCGATATGTGTGATGGGTGAACAGTCAAGGATGTCTTGAACAAAGTGAGGAAAAAAATATGGAGTGGAATCAGGGTCTATACAGAGATTCATAAGTTGAATTTACTACCTTTTTACTACCTTCACAATATTTTTTACTACCAGCACGAAGTCAAGCTTCAACTGTAGCAGCGTAAAGTGTGAAGTAAAGTGACAAGTAAAGTAATGAAATATCTTTCCAAAACGAATTAATAACATATTTCCTCACAACTTAATGAGGTAATTATAACTTAACCTCAACACTGGACACAATAACTGACCAAATAGAGAGAGAGAGAGAGAGAGAGAGAGAGAATGAGAAGGAGCGCGTGAGAGAGGTTTGGCACAAGAGAGCCGGGTACACCCGGACTATAGGTGCTTTCAGACAGAACGCGGCCTGCGCTGCGCTTTGCCCTGAAACCCATTATTTTCTATGGCTTGCGCGGCGCAACACCGCTGCGTGCAGTGAGGCATTTTCGCGCAACCAATAGAATCCAAGCATCAAAGCGGGCTAGTGTTCGGTCTGCCCGGTTCAAACACACACACACACACAAAGCAAGTATGGAGGAAAAGCTAATCTTAAAAGTCTCTGAGTGTCCAGAAATCTACAAAGCACACAGCATATTCTCTCTTGGTGCTAACAGAGCTAGCCGGGACAGGAGAGTTTAGAAAACCACGCCTACTTTTTGCGCTGAGCCCCGCGGCAAGCACGGCGCGTTCTCGCTGTTTTTTGAGAGGATGCGCAAACCTCGCAGCTAGCGTTCGGTCTGAAAGCAGCTTGATTCAACTCGTGCGTTAGGTCACGTGACATCATTCCTGTCACTCAGGTCCTACTAGCAACATAAAAATAAATTCACGCAAGTTTAGTAATTTAAGGAGATGCACGTAAGTTACACAAATTGAAAAACACAAAGGCCCAGTTGGATGGGGCTTCGAAAATTTACTACCTCGTCAGATGACGTTTACTACTTTTTACTACTTTTTACTGGCCTTAATTTGGCCCAATTTAATTTACTACCTTTTACTACCTTTTACAACCCCGCGGCAACCCTTTAATTAGTTACTTCCTAACATACTTGTTGAATGTTAGCCCATTATAACATGATCTTACTGTATTTATTTAATTTACTGTGTTTGAATTGTCTTTTGCTCATTTTTGGTGCATTTATCTTTTTGCAGTACTGTGATACTCAATTCAGTCTGGACACATCTTCAAGTGGCTTATTGTGAAGCCATATCACTCCACTGTAGCATTGCATTTGTAGGTTACTGAGGGTAGTCCTGCTTGTACAAATACTGAGTGCAGAGTATATGCAGTTGGTCCAGTCAGTAATAAGTCATAACTCAATGAATCATAAAATGATGAAAAGAGTCCAGAAAGTATTCCCAGTATTCCTTGTTTTTGCGTATTCGTTGTGATTCAACTCATCAGTCATTTTCCAGGCTCTTCAGGAACTGGGTCACGACCTTGTATTCAGTGTGTGTGTGTGTGTGTGTGTGTGTGTGTGTGTGCGTGTGTCTAAAGGGGATATTATTTTCCAATATTAAATGGTTTTGCCTAAAAATGTATAAGCTGGTTGTTTTTAGAAGATAACAATAATAATAAAATGGACATTCATTTTGTACACAATCTTTATTAAATATGTTAAGTAAACACTGCTATATTTTAATTAAAGTCTAATCTCATAAACCTGCAAACTGTGTCAACGCAGAGATGACCTAAGATCTGAGACACTACAATTCATTTAAAAGTAGTAAGAGACAATCATTTATAGTTTTCAAGGATTTGAAAACTATAAGAAATAGATCAGAACAGACTAACTGTGTCTATAAACAGCTCAAATGGCCTGTATCAGCAGGCCAAAATCACTGGACTGTATATCAAAAACAGCCTGAACTATATCATAAAGGCGTGCCATAGAGAAAGATGAGCTAGGAGGCTGTCTCAGATAACGCCAGACTTCCTACATAGTGATCTATGTTGGAATTAAAAGCACCCAAAATGTGTATAAAATGTTTTACAAAGAGCCACTGGTGATTCAGCCAGAACTCTATAAGGAAAAAACTATGCGTTACATGGGTGTAGAATCTGGAATTATAAACTTACATAACGCACTAAACAAGATTTTGGGCTTCTTTTGGGATTCAAAGTGCATCCAGAAAAAAAAATTACTAACAGCTTAATCATTTAAGAGAGTGAACAAAGACAGGATCGCGTCAGTATCAGTATTGGCAGATGCTCTGGCTTGTGGTATCAGTATCGGTATAGGACATGAAAAAGTGAAATTGTGCAGCCCCTACATTAAAGTTAGAATGCTTTTGCCGGTCTCTTCCAAACTTCCTTTTTCAGAGATACGAGGCTTTGTTTTTGACAGTAACGAAATGCATTTATTTATAACTATAGGAAAGCAAATGTTGACCCACTGAGATTGTTCACTAGGGTGGGAACTAGGGAGTTTTACTCCTGCAGGAAACAATGTTCCACAAACAATGACTCACAAAGAGATTGCAATTTAAATCACTCCCAAGCGTTGACTCTTGCTTTAATACAAATACTGATTACAAGTGGGTGTCTGGTGTCCGATATCCCTGTCAATAGCTTGTGTCGCGAATAGAGAAAGGAGGGAAATTTCTTTGCATTAATATTTTTACAGTATTTTCTTTCAGAGAAAGGTTTTCACTTCTGCTCTCAAGTTCCATGTTAACAAAGCAACCAGCCCTCCTTGAGTACACACAGTAATTGCCTGCCAAGTTAGTTCATTTTCTTATCACGTTGCTGGTGTCTGTTGTAATTTGTCCAAAAGTCCAGAAGTGAATTCCAAATTATTCATTTTCATTTAATGTTCTTTGGAGTGGTCTAAGCCTCATTGGTTTTTCTGAATTTACAATTTAATCTTGCACTCATGTTTTCATTTATCAGTGTTCCCTTGCTTTAACATCAAGCATGTGTTATGCAAATGGTGTCAACAAATCCTGACTATTAGTATAGAAACTGATCTTTATTTTATTCAGCTTATTAATGATGCCAGATTCAAAGATTTTACTCTCTGAGCCAGGGAAAAGAAGGCAGACTGAAGAAAGATGTTTAGGTAACCAAGACAAGTAGCTAGTTTCAATGCTAGCAATAACTTAGCCACCTGAACTCCTTCTGTGTTTGCCAGCTAAAGTAAAATGCAAAAATTGAACATTTATGTTGACTTTGGAATTACATATATTCCTTTAAATCAATGTGTAGGCATAAGTTAATGTAGTTGTAGATTTCTAGAATTTCCTCTTATATTTAAACTTAAAGTTTATTTTAGACACTGAAGAGGCATTGCTAGTGAGTTAGCAGATGTAGGTAACCATCAGTTTGGCCAAAGTTGCCCTTGCAATTTGTGTCAAGATTTAATTTCCTCACTAACCATGTGTCTTACCTGTCAGTTTCAGATATAAAATAATTTGTTGTAGTTGCTATAATGTATATATTTGGGCTGGGAACGTTAACGCATTACTTACTTAACTCCTACATTTATTTTATTGCATGTTAACTCAGTATTTTTATCCTTTTATTTTGAAAACGTTTTTTGTGCTTGCAGTTGCTTTTGTCCATATTATATTCAGATACATAGACTTTCATGTGGATTTGGTTATATGAATATAAGTATACAATCTCACTTAAAGAACAGAGTTTTCAGAAGAAAACATACAATAATTCTAAGAAATATTCACATATGGTTCTTCAGAATGTGCTACCTTACTTATATTAAAGTCTGTGTTTACATTCATTCTCTGAATCGTCTGATTAGCATTTTATAGCTTAATTGAAAATGAATAGGCATAATTAACAGTGTGGTGCAGTCTGCTGAAAGTTTGTTATATCACAGAAACCCATCCAAATATTTTCACAAAGGATTTGAGAGCAAGTGTCTTCAGCAACTGACAACAGGCAGTGTGTTGACAATAAATAAGAACAATTCTGTGGTTGTGTACACAGTTTTCATGTTCACCAAAGTTCTGTATGTCAGTGCTATCTGATAACATTTTATTAAGACAAATGTAACCAGTTGACATGATGATACAGCCCTTTTTTTAAATAGGGTAACATGATTAACTGTCTTGTACAGGTCTACAAGGTTTGTTTGCTACACTACAAGCTTCAAACGTGTTTCATTTAAGCTTGCACTTTTTTCTTTTTTTTCTTTGTGTTTGTCCATAGCACTGTCAGAGCAGGCTGCATCTAAACCATACCAGGGTGTTAGAGTTAAAGACCCTGTCAAAGAACTGCTGCGCAAAAAGAGAGGAAATACAGCCAAAACAGCACCCCCAACTGCGGTAAGAAGATATCCTCACGCGCACACATGCACATATAAATATATACACATCCAAACGCACACACACCCACCACTCACACATTCACATTCTAAGTATTCATTATGCCTTACAGCTTTTTTTTATTTTCCATTCTATTACTGCAAGTCCCCACATGTTTCAGCGTCTTATCAGATTGCCTGCTCTCATATCATCAACAAAGGTGAAGGCATTTAAAGATATGAAAGAGGATGGGCCTGTGTCTGATAATCAACGGATTACAATACGTTCACATGATAAAGAATAAATGTTTGTTCAGTGTCAGACTATTTTATCTAGCAGGCTAAAAGACGTGAGGTGGACAAAGGACCATTTTTATTCCTGTTTGCACTCTCTGAAACATGCCCAGTTTGGGTCATGACTGGACACAGGCTTGGATAAGTGAAGAATGATTAAAGGAAGGTAGCCGATGAACCAACCAAACTCCAAGGGGATTTTGTCCGTATATAATCCAGGTGTTTTTCCGTGACAGTTAAACCATTCCCCCAAATTGCCCCAGGGCATCGAGCCTATGCAAATAACTCAGCAGGTCTTGCCAAGGAGCTTGCCTACCAACCTCATAATTATACCTGACAACCCATGAAAACATAAATACATTCTGATCTAGTACTTGATGCCAGCCATATGAGGTCTAAATGAAAAGTCAGACTTAAATAGACTTTTTCTATCTTTTCAATCCCAGCCTCTTTCCAGACTCATCTTAGGTTGACTGGTTCTTATTATCCTGCCTGTTTCTCAAAGAGGAGATTTGTGTACCTGCCAACAGGAAAGTATTTGCCTTGAAAAAGAGACATCAAGTGCAATGATCCTGAAATGTTGTAAAAGGGTGAAATCCCCTTGGACATGGGCATCCTAGACTCCATGTTAAAATGTTTACAATGATCAGGGAACAGCTTCGCTTCCAGAGAAAGGTGTTGTAAGAAAAAGATGGTGAAGCAGTTACATTGTAAATAATCCATATTTACATGTAAATTTTGCACCATGTGGTCAATGTTTTCACACCTTTGCCAATGTCTGCAAACATTACTTCTGTGATCCACTGATTGAACATGACATTTTCATTCTCATCCATAACATTGTGATCATTCCTTGTTGTCAGTGTTCCTACTGAAGCAGCAGCCAGCTGAGCAGTCATTGTGACTGCAGCTCCTGCCATCCCTGCCCCAATGAATTCTGTTTCAAATCCACTGAGATGGTTTTATGGTAGGGTGTTAATTGTGTCATGAAGTAAGTTTTAAGGACAAAAGTATTGAGGTGCCAGACCATTACACCAACAGGGACTTTAATGACATTCCATTTGAACACATAGACTTTAATAATGAGTTGGTCCCCCCTTTGCAGCTATTTTGGAGAATTTCTTTGGGAATTTTTCCCCATCCTGGAGAGCATTTATGAGGTCAGGCACTGATGCTGGACGAGAAGACATGGCTCACAATCTCTGTTCCAGTTCATCCCAAAGATGTTGGATGGGGTTGAAGTCCAAACACAGTGTGGATCAAGTTCTTCCACACTGAACTAATCCAGCCATGTCTTTATGGAGCTTGCTTTGTGCACTGGGACACAGTCATGCAGGAATAGAAAAGGTTCTTCCCCAAACTGTGTCCACAAAGTTAAAAGCATGGTCTGATATGTCTTGGTATGCTGAAACAATAAGATTGCTCTTCACTGGAAGTAAGGGGCCTAGCCCAAACCCAGAAAAACAGATACTTGTATTCTTTTTAGGGCTGTTAAAAATATTGCGTTAACTTTTTGCGTTAATTTCTTTTCTGTATTCTTTAAAATAAATTGATTGCGTGATTAATTTGAAAATTAAACGCCCCTCTGCATTGCAGTACCACACAATCAGTGGGGGCAGTATTGCGCTATGT
>JBBPDB010000140.1:12260230-12282525 GCA_037974465.1 Brachypetersius altus
CACCAGTACGCGTGTGTGTGTGTGTAAATATAAGCATATATACATATATATATATATATATATACATAGTGACGATATATTAATCTATATATATATATGTATGTATATGTAAGCACACAAATGTACAGGCGATGAGAGCATTGGCCTGATTAAGTCCTCTCCTGGTATCTACTCTGTTATACAGTGGTGTGATAAATCACAGATAGTCATTCCCGTACCCGTAGTTCCCTGCGCTCCCACCCCTCTCCTCTCCTCTCCGCAGTGGGCGGGGTGAAAGAATGCGGCATTTTTATGAATGAAATTACGACAGTGGGCTCCGTTTCAGCGCGTTGTCTGGTTGGCTGCGTGCGGGGGAATCGACCCCCTGCGTTGTAGCTGACGTCAGAAGAGGCTCAGTGAAGGCGGAGTGCGCCGCAGATTAGACTGACACACAGAGGAGCCCGCAGAAGAGGAGAGGACAAGAAGCAGACTGAGGACTTATCGCTGGAGAAAGGAGCTGCTGGATTTGCTCGGCGCTCGGGGACCCTCCATCCAGTCTCTCCGTGATTCACGTGGAGCTCCGGTTCAGCCCTTCACTCCACGAAACTGTCCGGATGCCAGACTGCTGACCGCTTCGGTAAGTTTGCGTCCTAGTCGCGCGTGTCTTTCTTTTCGCACGTGTGTTAGAGAACAGGGGTGAAGGCAGACTTTGGGACTCGTCAGAGACTTCTGGACTCTGGTCCAGGCGCATCATCTGCACTCCGTTATCACTATCAGTACTGTCAGTAATCTCAGCGCGCGAAAAAACCCAAACCAGCATCCAGCAAAGGATCTTTAGTTCTAGGCTACGAACTCGGACTAGCTTCTAAAATGATTTGCATGGAGCTGGTGTGGTATTCAGCGTTCATTGATAGTAGCGATTTGCAGATGTGCATGTTGGACGTATAATCTGCCCCTTGCAATACAATAAAACTATTGCTGACTGTCTTGACCCTAATTCAGTAAACACTGTGATTTTCTTTAGTACTTTCTTTCCAGTCACCTATGACAGGTATCAAATTAGCTCAAACCTTAGTAAACGTCAGTGTTGATGACCCCTCAATTGCTTTGCTCTCTCTCTCTCTCTCTCTGCAGCTATGGCCCTTAATGATTCTGAAATGAGCTTGGAGGTTGTCTTGGAGATTGACCCTCTGCTCTCCTCTGCCCACCTCACACCTGAGCCACTGGCTGCAGCAGTGATGACTCCTTGGGACATAGCCCTATGTGTGTCTGGTGCCCTGATTTGCTGTGAGAATGCAATCGTCGTGGTAACTATCTTCTCCTCGTCGTCTCTGCGGGCACCCATGTTCCTGTTGATTGGCAGCTTGGCCTGGGCGGACTTCTTGGCTGGAGTGGGATTGCTGCTGCACTTCTTGTCTCGCTGGTGTGTGCCCTCTGAGATTCTGGAGCTAGTGAGTGTGGGTCTGCTAGTAAGTGCTCTCAGTGCGTCTGTTTTCTCCTTACTGGGCATCACCCTGGACCGATTCCTGTCACTGCACAGAGCACTGACCTATGGTTCCCGCCGCACGCACACACACACACGATGTGCCCTGGCTGTGGGATGGATGCTGGCAGGGCTACAAGGAGCTCTGCCGGCCCTGGGCTGGAACTGTCTGGACGATGGGCAGTCCTGCAGTGTGGTGCGGCCGTTGACCCGCGTGCACTTGGCCACACTTTGCGGAGGCTTCTTGCTGGCCCTGGCCCTCATGCTGCAGCTCAATGCCTGGATCTGCCAGGTGGTCCTGCGCCACTCACACCAGATCGCTCTGCAGAGACACACTTTGCCCTCTGCGCGCACACACGCTCACCGACGGGTGCACACCCTTGCCTTCATCCTGGCCACCTTCGCCAGCTGCTGGGTGCCCTTCGCCCTGTATGGTCTCCTAGGGGACGGATCTTCGCCCTCTCTGTACACATATGTCACGCTGGTGCCAGTCACGGGGAACTCTCTGCTCAACCCTCTTATATACGCCTACAGAAACACACACATCCAGAGAGTGCTGAGGAAGGCCTGCTGCTGCTGCATTCCAAACACATCCCAAAAAAACACACACACACCCAGCGATGTCTAACATTGAGCCAATGTCATTCCATTAAAGAGCACATCAGAAAATGTACCATAAGGTGCCATAGTTGGCCATGCTTTTACTTCAAATCAGTGTCAAACCCACACACATACATGCTCTTCCTCATTGAGAAATGTAAAGAATTTCACTGTGCCAATATAGCCAAGACCTCTGCCTGACTCGTGCCACACGGGTCATGTGTAACTGATGTATGTCACACGTCATTCTCGTGCAACATTTGTACTGTTAGAGGCTCCTCTTCTGATTTTTGTTTCATGACAGATCTGTATATTTTCCTCTCCTTCATTTTCAAAATACCAAGTACAGAACTGACCTCACCTCTACCACTGCAGTAGCTTTTACAATCCTGTTAAATCAAGATGAAAATAATGTTACCTTAAGGATAGTATTGCTTTAATTGTCTTCAATTTGTGCCTGACACTTTTAAAAACTCTGATATTCAGAGGTTATAGATGGAATTCAAATCATTTGCACTTTACAAAGATGACTTGACTTTTCATACAAGTTTTGTTTGAATGCTATTATTGCCAGTTGTGTAGCCCTATTCTATTTATGTATTTATTGAATTACCTGCCGTTTGGTACTACTACGAAATGATGGATGTTTTTTATACTTCACAAATGTCATGTTTGCACAGATGAGAAATTAATGGTGCACAAAATGTCTATATGTATGAGTAAATGTGTTCTTTTTAAGCTGAAATGTTTTGAAAAGACCCCTGTCTTGTTTATAACAAGAAATAAACAAGGATTTTTGGTAAAATGATTGCATTTTTTTTCATTGACATGCTTTTAAAGGAATAAGATACCGTTTGCAATAACACACTTGTCATATTTGGATGAATCTGCCATGACAGCCATACTGCTGACAAATCACACTTAGTATTACATAAACCCACTGCATCACTGGCAGGGAATCATGCCTCCCCTGCCTACTCATATCCACAGAGCAGTTAGTCTCTTGTTTTTAGGTAGCCAAACAGCACCAAGTCTAGGGGTCTTTGCTTAGTTTACCATTAACATGAGTGAATTATTATGTAACAGCACAGTGAACATTGTGTAATGAATAAAATTACTCTTATGCACCAACAAACTACAACATAATAGGTGAAGTGAACAACATTGACTGATCTCATTACAACAGCATTTGTCAAGAAATGAGAAATATATATTAAAATGTTTACTTGCGATTAATCACAATAACATTTGGTTTGCAAACACTTTAAACAAAAGGCTTTTTTAACAGCAGTGCTCCCTTTAACACAGTTACACAGTTCAAATATTTCTGTAACTTAAACGTTAATGTAACCAAATCAAATATAAAACAAAAGCTATTTGCCACTGCAGGGCATTCACGTATTATCTAGTTTGTTATAGAAAAACAAGGTACCTTCAGAGTCCAGAGCATGGGCGCTGGAACCATTTTTGCTTTATAATTCCGGGCTTCTGGGTGTTCTGTTCAACCCCTTCAAGATGTGCTACCGTGCTGTTCTGCGCATGTCCAGTTCCACAGTCTTGGAATTCAGTGTCACGTTCATAAATCCCTGCTACCTTGGGTCACTGGCAACCTCAAGGGAGCATTTTTCCACAGGGCACAGAATACATTTTTTAAATACAACATATTTTTCTGGAGTTATGCATCTTATTTCCCTGTTTCTTATAATTATAAGTGTTATAAACAATGAGCTTCAAGGTAGCATTTTTCAACAAGGCAGCATGAATCAATACACTGCTTATAAGTAAACATTTTGAATAAACTGCATTTTTCTCTGATTATGCATACTATTTGTGTATTTGTCTATTTTTATCATTATCAGTGTTATAAACTGACTATAAACTGTATGAACTGTATAAACCTAAAAGGAGCATTTTTGGCAGGGTAGCATGAATCGATAGATGATATACACAACAGCAGCATTTTTCGACAAGGCAGCATTAATCATTAGAACACCGGCGCCAATGGTCCAGAGCCACGATCAGATAATTTTACAAATCACCTTGTGAGCAACAGCAAGTATACTTAAAGAGAGAGAGTCAGGAAATGCGTTTCCATGGCAGTGGTGTAAAGCACGCCACCACTGGCCTCTAGAGCAGTGGAGGCACGTTCTCTGGAGTGATGAATCATGTTTCTCCATCTGGCAATCTGATGGATGAATCTGGGCTTGGCGGTTGCCAGGAGAACGGCACCTGTCTGACTGCATTGTGCCAAGTGTGAAGTTTGTTGGAGGGGAATTATGGTGTGGGGTTGTTTATCAGGAGCTGGGCTTGGACCCTTAGTTCCAGTGAAAGGAACTCTGAATACTTCAGTACACCAAGAGATTTTGGACAATTTCATGCTTCCAACTTTGTGGAAACCGTTTTGGGACAGCCCCCTCCTGTCCCAACAAGACTGTGCGCCAGTGCTCAAAGCAAGGTTCGTAAAGACATGGATGAGCGAGTTTGGTGTGGAAGAACTTGACTGGCCTGGACCTCAACCCAATAGAACATCTTTGAAATGAATTACAGCGAAGACTGTGAGCCAGGCCTTCTCCTCCAACATCAGCGTCTGACCTCACAAATGTGCTTCGGAAAGAATGGTCAAAAAATGGACACATTAAATCCTGTGGATTAAGAATGGGATGTCACTTAAGCTCATATGCGTGTGGCACATGAGCAAATACTTTTGGCAATATAGTGCAAGTGCATATATATATGTTATATGTGTTATATATAAAAAGGGAACTGACATCAACTGACATCACTAAATTGTAATAAGATGGCTGGGTTAGAGCGTCTTCTAAACAGTAGGTCTTGTGGCATGTACCAGTATGCAGTGATTAGTATCTACCGGTGAAGCAATGACAGGATCAGGGGTGTTCAAGAGGAGCGAAGTGACGGCTAGCCTGTCTGGTCTGATTCCATAGAAGAGCTGCTGTGGCCCAAATTGCTGTAAATGATAGAAAGGAGTCAAAACACACAGTACAAAACAACTTCCAGTGTATGTGGCTGCATGGCCCATGTCGATTTGCATGTGAGCATCAGAACTGGACCACGGAGAAATGGAATAAGATTGCCTGATCTGACCAAACACATTTTTTTAATCATGTGGACGGCCAGGTGCTGCTACATCGCTTACCTGAGGAAGAGATGGCACCAGGATGACAAAAAAAAGCACGGCAGAGTAATGCTCTGGGCAATGTGCTGCTGGAAAACCTTGGGCCTTCTCACATCAAACTTGCAGGATCTGTTGCTCAACAAATAAAGAATGCTTATAATAAAAATTAAGGTCAGATCAAGAGCTGGAAAACCAGAAAAATGTAGCTTTGGTGGTTCAATGACTAAAATGTATCTTACCTGGTAAAAAATCACAAAGGAGCAGTGCTTATTTATTAGGCCATTTTAATAATGTACAAAGTATGGTAAAAGGTATGAGACAAGAGGTGAAACTCACAAAGCAGATTCAACACATAAGAGCACAGTGTTTATACGTGACTTTTACTGGAGTAACAGCAGAGAACTGTCATTCCACAATGTCTTAACAGATATTGGCATTCCTGAGGGAGTCCAAAATAAAAGGTTTCTTTGGTAATTTGTGGATAATCAGTTGTATACAGACACATGTGCTTGCCTTCTCGAGATCAAACAGCATTAAATATTCCAATACTGCTGGAATATAATGCTGTTCAGCTTCAGGTACACAGTGACTTGTGTACATGTAAGCTGTCAGTAAGCACAACCAGCCAATGAGCTACTCAGTTCTCCATCCAATCAGGACTCAGCAGGCAGTATGCTAGATTTCTTCAGTTCAAATCCTGTTTAGTGTACAGAAACAGAAAATACAGGGTTTTTTTTTTGTAGAACTTTCTTCCACTTTCCAAAATTTTAGAAGTCTCATGAAAGACCTTACTATTGACATTTTTAGTCTCAATTTTTAAGTTTTCATCTATAATGGGATATGAAGTGGCCTAGGAAATATTAGAAGTGTCCTTCAAAACACAACAAAGCTTCAAACTCAGGATGTCAGTAATCTCTGCTCTAGGCAGTGGTTATAGTTCTATGGTTATCCTTAATTAGAGGAATCTCTACTACCAATAAACGCAAACACACAAACAATCTCAGAACTTAAGATCTTTATTTAATTAAACCAGTGATAGAAAATGTTTACAATTATTAACCAAATGTACCAAATAAATCAAATTACTCTTCTGATTTGCATAATTCTCCATAAAACTTTGGCTTCAAACAAGCAGGCACATAAACAAAACAAAGCAGGCACTTGGGAATACAGGATAAGGACATCAGCGAAAAGACAGGACAAGGAAAACCACCACACGGAATGCCGGAATGCCGTAATGCCGCGAGTGGCATTGAGGTCAGAGAGGAGATACACTGCACCCACGCAGAGAGATCAGTTACCAAGGCAACAGGCCATGAACACAGAAAAAGGCATTTGGTTTAGAAGACTGCAAGAGCTTTTTTTACTCTGGCAAGGAGTGCTCTAAATAAGGGCCACTGCCACATAAAAATACAGCCAATAAGGCCAACAAAGAAAATAACCAAGTGTTTAGTATCTAAATTACAGATTCATGATGTGGCTCTTACTTGGCTTGGGTATAGGAAAAACAGGAAAGCTTTAGGTGATTAATACCAAGCTTTTGCAGATATGATACTGAGATGCAACACTAAGAAAAAAAAACATGATTCTCTTTCTGTCTCTCTCAAAATTCACCCATGTACAGCTGCATTACACTGGAACAGGCACTCTGAAACAGGAGCAGGGTAATCATGTAAATAATTCACTCTGAGTCAGAATAAACCATGTGCCCACACACACAGATATACACAGGCACACACACACACACATGCACACACACGTCTGGACCTCTTACCCACAGACTATAGCTGGCCTAATTAATTGGAACCAAGTAATCTGATATGTGGATGGTCTTATAGGAATGATCTTTCTTGTGATCTGCAATGTTGACTTATTCAGACCACTCCTCATCGTCAAACTCTGAAGAATCATCCTCCGAGTCACTGCACTCCACTGCAATACGACGGGACAAGATAGCAGCCACGTCATTGCCCACGACGTCTCTCTTCTCCTGCTCCCTCTGCTCCTCCACTTTACGCAGGTTAAATCCTACACACAAACACACACACACACTTTTGCTAAAGATCATAGGTTGTTTTCTCTATATATCACACTCAGTATAGTAGTTTTCTATCCTATCCTAGTCCAGCACATTTTTTGTTTTCCCTGGTCTAAAACACCTGGTCCAGCTGATCTATTAAATTAAGTGTGGTAGGTCCATGTTTTAACACCATGGGGTCATCGGGTGAACCATGTTGACGTAAAGAATACCATCCCATACTGTCAACTCTAAAATTTGATGTAAATCTTGAAAATGCAGAATAATGCAGGTCTGTGTGTATAGTTGATCCAAAACAGGTTCGAAATGTCCCAAAATTCATTGGCTTCATGAATGCAAATTTGTAAAGATATTCAAACTCTTCATATCCGTTTTACCTAACGGACTATTTTAATGAGGATGGTGTAGGTTGTAACAAACAGAAGAAATAAATTCTGTATGTTCGGAGTTTAAATAGGTTTTTGATCTTATAAACTTAATACAAAAAAAAAAAACTAAAATCAACCAAACAGAACCTAAAGCTAGATGCAAGTATGAATATTAAGCCTTTCATGGTTTAGCTGATTATTTGTAATAAAGTAAAATATTTCTCTAGGGCATTTTTTCCTAACAATAATAGCAAAAAGGGTTAAAATGTCCATTCCTACCAAGTATACTTGGGACAAATTTGCCCTACCTTGGCGAATAGCCGATAGCAGATCACTGCGAGCGTCGCTGACAGGAGGAGGCTGGGCCTTGGGGGCAGAAGGGGCATGGGCCCCACCTGAAGGAGGAGGAGGTGCTGGAGCAGCAGGGGCAAAGGATGGAGGAGGGCCTGGGGGAGGCGGGGGTGGAGGTGGTGGAGGGGGACCCCCGCCAGCAGGAGCAGGCGGGGGAGACGGGATGGAGGTAGCCATAGGCGGTGGAGGAGGAATAGCTGGAGAACCAGAGGAAAAAGGAGGAGGAGGAGAAGGAGGTGAATTAAATTCTGAAGGAGGTAGGGGTGGGATCGCTATCCCTACTGGTGGGGGAGGAGGTGGGGCAACAGGTGGAGCTACTGTGGGGCGGCCAGGAGGAGAAGATGCCATAACTGGGGGAGCTGGAGGAGGGTGAGTGGGGCTTAATAAGCTACTTCGTTTCTGAGGAGAGGTTCCAGATGGTGCCTCATTATACCTGTAAAAAAACAAATCTGTCACACCACAACATCATGCATAAACAATGATTGAACGCAAATCTACGGAAAACACTGACGTCATATCCGGAGGAGGGGGTGGCAGGAAACCGTCTTCATCAGACATCGGAGGTGGCAGAGGTGAGCCAGGATCATAACTGTAGGACGCAGTGCTTAGTTCTAGCTGTCCATCAGAATCCAGGCCCATGTCATCGCCTGAACCAAGGCTGCCATTGTACACATCCGCAGGATGACTAAAGAAAAAACATTCTAAGCTTCTTTTTGCAGATACAGTCTTAATTCTGTTATGTCTTAATCAGTTTTTAACTCACGTAGCATCATTTTTAGGGACAACAAATTCTTCTCCCATCTTAAGCCGTTCCCATTCCTCTTTGCGGGTTTTGATCTTACGAGGGTTCAGGTTGCTTCGGTTCGGGTTTTCTCTCTTCTCCTTCTACTCGCACATACAGAAAAACAACAAAAACAGATATGGACACCCTAATCCCATGCAGCATGATCTGGATGTGCATATAGTTCCAAGTCTCACTCTGTGCTTCCGCTTCTCCTTCATGATGTCTTTGGTGTCTTGTAGCATCTGCTCTTTCCACAGGTCAAAGAAATAGGATGGATCTGTATAAAATTTAAGAGCCTCCTTTCCATCTTCCCTGAAACAGACACATACAACTCAGTTCAGTTGCTGTGATTGTAAACAGTGCTTAGATCAAGGATAAACTTTAAAGGGATCTTTTATTTACAACACTGATCGCATAAAGCTATATCTCACAACTAAAAACGTTCAAGTTAAATGCATAAGACACATGGTTGACACATAGTATTAACCGATATTGTTGAAAAATGTGACACAGGTCATATGAAATACATAAGGAAATACATAAGGAGTATTATGAACATATGAAATACATAAGGAGTTCATTTGCAGTAACTGTCTTTTTTGCATGAAATCACATCTTCGAATGAAACGGATAAAAAGAAATGGCGTACACACTTTTCTACAATATTTTGGAGAATATTACAAAAAATAATAGCTGTCCTTCTTGCAATGGCTCAGGATTGACTGAATATATTGAGAAAACTTTTGGCTTAAAACTCTGTTAAGTCACACAGATTAAATGTCCCAGTGTGTGTAACAGTAACATTTTAAAAGCCTTTCCTTACTAAAAAGGAACATAAGATATTTCATAGTTACATAGTTACAGCGGTACTTTAAGAAATTAATTAATTTTTCTATGTCTGCATACCTGTAAACACTAAGGATGTTGAGCGGAGGTGGCTGGTTGCACGTCAAGTAGGTGTCCTGCACTGGCTGGGGCAGAGAAGGCCGAGTGAAAAGCTGCTGATCCTGGATCAAATTGGAGCGGAATGCTTTGCGAGTTGTGATGGCCTGCAGAGAAACTATGCAACCAAACAAAACAAAGAAGCATGTGAGCAGAAGAGTGAAATGACATATAGATTACAAATCAAAAATAATACCTCCAGAATATCCTGAAGTGATCTCATTTTTCTTACCTTCTTCCTCTTTAGGGTCTAGTTGTGTGACTTTGACCTGCAGTTTATCCACTCTCTCGCCAAGGGTGTTCACCCTGTCTGCAAATATGCTGGCCTGGACAAACAACTCACCAAACACATCCTCGGCAAATTTGCCTGGGACAAAATGCACACACATACAAACATGCATAGTCAGCCGCCATCAGTCAGGCTAAAAGCTGCACAAAGCTTCTAGAGAGAGAGAACTACTCACTGAGGGAGCCAAGCTGGCGGATGATATTGGCCAGTGTGAAATTGGTCACACACTCAAGCTCACTCTTCACCGCCACAGGCAGGGTCTGGCGACACAAGTGCCGTGGCTCGATGTTTCGCATCACCAAAGGCATGATGATTACTCAGTCTCTCTTCTCCCTGGCAGACACAAGGAAACTGAGTTATACACAGGGAATACCATTTTTTTTGCTGTAGTACTCTAATGAGTAGCTACATTGATGAATTGGTACGCACCCAAATTCAACCCTCCCACGCCCCCAAGACGGACAGTAACAATATTTTAAGGCGACATTATCTTTCTTTTTAAGGTTTTCCTTTCCTGAGTGTTGGTACTTAAAGATATAGTATGAAACTACTTAAATTAGGTACGCATTTGCGCAGTAAAGGCTAAAAATTGGTGTGCATTTGTCATACCACATATGCCAATTCTTGCTTGCGTACCACTTAGGTCAGGTCCCTGGTTATACAGGTGTGTGTCAGCAAATTCAATCTGTGTTTGTCATTCCTTACAAACATTGACCTCACAGTTGCTCATACAGAGACACAATTCTGTCAGCTTAAAGCAGAACCAAAACTGCTGCACATCTTCCTTCTCGGACATAGCTTACATCCTTTATTTTAGCAACAAAACTGCATCAGACATCAGTTTCTATTGGGTCAGACCTGGTGTGTCCGTCTATGCCCTATTCCCTTCTGTTGATAACACCCTTATTTTAATAACAACCCAATAGTGAGTGCTGTTTGAACCAGTGAGGGGTGCCTAATTTGGTACATTTACAAAACACAATGGCTTGCAGACTATTCACAGTACAGGAGGGTTAACAAAATGCCAAGAAAGAATGCAATTTAGATAGCCAATAACCAATTGAGACTTTGGAACAAGCATGCTTCCTGGATCAAATTTTTTTGACACTCTGTAATGTTTAATTAAGTGTTTAGGTACTGTAAAACTTCTGGATTTTAATACTCAGTGTATTATACACATAATGTTTACTACTTATCCAGCTATTTTGTGAGGTGAATAAAAACATTTTGCCACCATCATTCAAATACACAACATGCTCCAACCTTCCAGAAATACAATATGTGTCTGAGCTATTACTACCACACAGTTGAACTCATATTCAATATGTTTTTGCTGTCAAACCTAAAATTATTACAAACATTAAATAATTGTAGCTGTTTATTTTGTATGTTCAGATATGGCTATCTATATTTATGTATATTGGTTTTTATTTGTCTTCAATACAAAGGCTACCATGTATATCAAACTCAACTGTCATACTAAAAAGTGGTTATAATGGCTGGTCTAAAAGCAGATGGGGGCTTAAATGATTGTAATCTTTTTACCAGGTGCTGCCTTTTTATTGTACTTTGGTAAAAATTATAAATCAATTATACTTTGTTAAAACAAAACACTACACTGCACACTCCAAGTTCAATATATTTTAGAAGCTAGTTTTGACAGTGCCTACCCTTCTGTAGTGTTATAATCCAAATATGATCCAGCACTTAGCTATAATCATCAAATGTTGCATAATCAGCAAACTACAAAACCCAATATTAGATCAGGTTTACTGTGGAAGAGAAAACATTAAACTTCAAACTGAGATTTGAAGGGAACTAAACAACCGTATGGTGAAGGGGTCTTGTTAAAAATGCACATTAATTAATATGTAAGAACCTGAAAAAAACAGGTGTTGAATGGTTGCACTTTGCCAACAGTATCAAATAATGTGATGCTACATTTGGTATCAGAATCGAAATCAAAACTCTGGTCTTGACAATGCACAGACAACCATAGATAACGTGATATGTGTCAACTCCTTACACCCTCAGATCTTCATCACATTGTACCAGACGTGCTAGACTGGGTAAACTCTAAAGGAATGAGACAGCGTCTAAAAGCAGGTCTGGGCAGCAGATCAGTTGTTGTACAAAGATTTACAGCAGAAGTCCAGTGTGGGTTAGGTCAGACCAGAGCTACACATGAAGGAAAATGCCTAGGATGAGTGTAGGTAAGGTGACAGCAAAGATCACAACAATCTAACGTTAGCTAACACTAGATAAACAATTTAGATACTATTACTATAGCAACTAGCTTGTATCCAGCTAATCTGAATACATGCAGTCTTCAGCAAAATCAGATCGACAGTCAGTCAATTTAAAAAATGTGAAAACGTTACAGATATGCTCAAACATTACATGACACCACTGAAAGACTTTATTAACCTAACTTTACTAAACTTCAGAAATCAGAACCTCGCGGCCCACCCTAAATGTCCGGAGCAGGAAGTAAGTTGTTAGCTCGTTAGCTCGCAAGCCAGTTAAAAACAGCACAAACTGCCTCAACTAGCTAGATTCTGGAACAAACGGCACGAAAAAGCTGTGGGTAAAGTCTCTTACCAGAAGACAAAGCGACACTGATCCTGAAATCCGTTTTTCCTTTTTAGTTTCTAGCTACCTTAACATTACTAAAGTTCACTGCTCATTATTTTCTTACCCGAGAAAAATGTCTGCATCTGCCGTCACCCAGAGCAGAATTGAGGAACTTTTCATTGGACAACCCAAGCCAATTCTGAGACGCGATTGGTCAGCTCAGCAGTCAATCGCGGACCGAAGGGGTGGGACTAGAAGCACAGCCGTAAACTCCACCCGCACCGGGTGAAAACATCTGTTCCCCGTCTGAGGAGGGAGGGAGGGGTACGGCCTGGGCATTCCTGACCTTCGGGCCTGCTCCAACACATCCGAAATGTGGCGAAATACTTGGTTGGAGCCAAGCATGTCTAAAGGCATGAGGCAAAAATAGCGACAGTGGCTTGGTCTCCATGCAGTCCGTCAGTAAATAAATAAACAAACAAACAGGCAAAAACTGCTCACAACCAGGGAGGATCAAACATTTCAGCTTCCAGACAAATAATATTATATGACCCTGAAACATAAAGAAGAATCATAACATTCATATTGGTTGAAACCTTGGTTGAACTAAACTATATGGACAAAAGAATTGCGAAACACCTCTCAATTATTAAATTTAGGTCTGTCTCTTAAAGTGCAATCTTAATGCTTCAGCATACCAAGACATTTTGGAAAACACCATGTTTCCAACTCTGTGGACAGAGTTTGGGAAAAGTCCTTTTCTTTTCCAGCATGACTGTGCCCCTGTGCACATAGCAAACTCCATAAAGACATGGCTAAATGCATTTGGTGTGGAAGAACTTGACTGGCCCATGCAGAACATTGTGAGCCAGGCCTTCTCATCTAACATCAGTGCCTGATCTCACAAATGCTCTACAGAATGAACAAACAGAAATTATAACACAGAAACACTCCAAAATCTTGCTAAATCTTCCTAAAACAATGGAAGCTGTTGTAGCTGCAAAGGAAGACGTATTTGAATGTAATGTCATTAAAGTCCCTGTTGGTGTACTTGTCAGGTGTCCCAATATTTTTGTCCATATACTGTATAACAAGTACAACAAGCCATAATCACTGGCGATCACAGTCATCAGTTTCAATGGTTTGTACTTAACCCTGAAATAGACTCAATAGACAATAAGAAAAGCGTGTGAAACACTGGAAGTGGTTAACAGTCTGTCGTACTGCTGCATTTCCCCACAGAATGACTAGCACTTGCAGCTCTCTCTAAGAGTGGGTTGGTGCACAGCAGCTACAAATTTGCAACTCAGGGTCTGTAGGAGGAACCATAACATTGTTTCAGTATCTGTGAAAAGCCTTCCACAACCCCATGATTGCATGCTTTATTTCAAAAATCCATTTACTGAAAGCCATTTTTCCCTTGAAGAAGCATAAACTCAAACTAAAGTAATCTAATACCAATGTGAAATACAAATAATGTGTTTTCATAATAAACCAGAAAAATAAAAGGCAAGAAAAATAGTCATGTTCAATAGTAATGTTACTATTCATGCCTCAACCATTTTGCTGCTCTCAGATATGTTTTCATCAACTGCAGCAGGTCTTCTTATACAGTGGCACTGTCTTGGCATTTTCATTAAAAAGACGGAGGAATGTTACTTTAGAAGTGAAATTTGGGTTCTGTTTTAAAGTCATACTCAGTAAAAAGTATTACGTATAATATATGTGGAGCAAAATATATTTGAGTGAAAGTCAAGTATTATGTGTTTAAACATATGCAAGTACATAAAAGTAAAATGTACACTACTAAGTAAGACAGAAAGGTTTTCTATTGATTCTTGATGTGCTGTGTAACCGGCCTATGCACTAAAAAAAAAGCTGTAGCTCCAATCTCAACCACTAGATGGCACCTCATACCACACACAAAGACAAACAAAAGAAAGTATCACTATTTAATCCCAAATTGTGACAAATATTGATTTAAATATATTTTTCCTCCAGTCGTGCCTTCCCTGTACGTCTAACTGATTAAAATGCAGATCCAACTGGGAAAGTATAACTCTGGGTAAAACAGAGCTCTGCAGAAACAGGGGTTTGGATGTAGGGGCACCCTAACCACCCAACCTGAACCATTTATTCTTTCATGGTGATCCCTTTCAAACAGGAATTCAAAACTTGATGAAATAGTATTCAGGAACTGCTCTCAAACCAAGCTTCGTATAATAACCTTCACAGTTTTCACAATTTAATTTTCAAATTACACTACATGGGGATCTTTACCACATTCTTAAATTCTAAAAAGCTTTACAGACATTTTTTCTTTGATATTATTGAAGGTGTCACTGATCAAAATGTCTCTTTGATTTGCTTTGCTTTCAAATGAGCTTACCAAGAGCCAATTTATTTGGAACCGGAATGTGTTTATCCTGCTGACTGTGTTAATTTAAAAGAGAACATGTTTTCTTCTAAAATACTGTGCAAAGGGACAAAACTAAAAGTCTGACTAGTACTGTGTTCCTCTATTCTTTTAAGAATTGTATTATATCCACTCTTGTCTTTATTTACAGCAGTAAACCTGGAACCCTGAATTCGTTGATGTGCGGTTACATTTGTTTCAGTGATCATCACATGTAATCCAGCAAAACCAAAAAAACATTTAAAATGTATATCTAATTAAATATGTAAACAAATGAATGCAAATTGAAATGATAAGAAACACATGATTCTTCAGAAATGCACAAGGCCAGAATTATTCACAGCAGTGGTAACAGGAAGCGAAGCCTAAAGCATTTAATAGCTCAAAATGTTAAGACGTTACATGAAATAGTTATGAATACGCTGCCAAATGCCTGGGATATTGTTTTACTGTAGTTTTGAGATAAGGTTTTGGTCTAAAATCTATTTTAAAAAGACATGCCAGGCAGATGTATGTAGGAATGAAAAAGAGAATTATAAAGGGTTCACAAACTCAGTGAGTCACAAGTTCAATGGTTATTTGTAATGGCACCTTATTCGTCTATTGTCTACTATTTGTGCTGTGGACGTGACGACTCCAGGGTCCTATCACCACGATTACAGAAAAGCTGAGTTAATAAGGTTCCCTGCAGTGAAAAATGGCATTGTTTACATCACAACAACAGACTTCCGTGTAACATCGCAAATATCAGAGCAATTTCCCATGAAGTACTACAAAGTCTAATATACAAATAGGTCCTCTTCCAAAAGGTCACTTGTTTTATCAAACATGATTTTGGAGCTGCTTTGTGCAGCACAGTCACACTAGTTTCTGCCTCCCCTCACAGTGTCTGGTTCTGATGATCAAATAATCAAAGCTGTGACTCCTGACGAGGTGCGAGGGGTCTGAGGAATTTTGCCGTTCCTGGTCTTTGTTTACAGTCACTCTCTCTCGACCGGACCCAGCTGAGTGTGTAAGAGCTGTGTGTGTCTGGGAGTTCATGTCCCAGGATGGTGTGTCCCGAGCCGTGAGCTGAGTGAGTGAGACGGAACCCTGAGCTGTGGAGCGCACTCAGTACACTGTACCAGAACCGCACCACCTCCACCTCAGACCCGCTCACTTCAAACCCCGCCCACTGCAGGTGTATGGTCAGAATAAGTTGACTGATCATTTTGAGAGTTCCATCCTGGACCCAACTCTCCAACACACGCCACTCTGCGCTCTCCAGATCTGCTCGCAGAACATCCACCTGCACCCACAGAAGAACACAAGAAAGAGACCCATGAGGGAGAACGACCATATACACCATAGCACTGCATTTCAAATTCAAAACACCAGTGGCCCCAGAAAAGACAGTCAACAGATTACATATCCACTGAAAAATAAAGATATTCCTTCAAGAAGGCAAAAACAATGAAAACTTTCAAGCATCCATTCCACAAAACAAAAACGAAACTAATCTACAGTTATAAAAGATGGAGCAAAAAGTAGGCATATCCAATAATAACCTCTTTAACTTCCACAGAACCCACAAAGTTCAGACTTCCTTTAACATAAAACTGTTCTCAGATTGTTTTGAATGGTATTTTCTGTCCAAATAAATGTCTTAGGATGTAGGTTTAATTGAATTTTAAACAGCCAAAAGACTTCTAATGCTCTTAAATGGTACTCTTTTAGATCCAACCAGTCACAACCGTGAGAAATTTTGTTGTGTTGAGTTTTCTACTGAATGATAAACTATAAAGAGGATTACAGGTTGTCATGATTTCTTGTGATTTTTTTTATATGGGTAACTGGTCAAGAGCCAATTTTCTTCAAGCATGAACCTGACAGAAACATGATGCTCGCACAAAGCTCTACAAAAAGAAGCGAGGAAAGCATTTTCTATTTGAAACATATAATTATCAAGGGAAACATTTTTCCCAAATGCACTTGCCTCAACCCAGTTAATTAACAATTTTAACATTCTATGAAAAATAACTGATCAGATCAGGTGAATATGTAATAACTGTAGAATATAGACATTAAAAATTATAATTAACAATCATCATAAAAACAATAATTTTGCATTTGAAAATAGTCTGAGAATTTTGTTCTGGCTAAAACACCAAGTGCATACCAGTATATATTACATATTATTATTATGAAATTATTATAATGGCATCAGCGTAGTTTTTCCTCACAAAGCATCATAACTCCACTGATTACACTGAGTTTTATCCAAAAGTCAATAAATAACATTTTTTAAAAAGCAAAACAACCAAACCTGCAATCACTATACCCTATAGACTATATCAGGGTAAGAAGACAGAGGCTACATACAGTAAACAAGAATGTGAAATGATACATTCATCACTAAAGGACCCATGTGTTCCCCATGGAGAGAGTCTGGTCTCTATCTAATGATCAAAGATTAACAATAACATGCACGTTTTCCCTCAGGACATCACATCTCTATATGAGTCACCAGACACTGTTGCCATGGTAGCCATGCGTGGCCATCTCCATGGTGATAAAGCAACAGACAGGCAATTCTTTGCTGCTGTCAGAATGAAAATGAGAAGACGGATGTGTGTATCAGTGTGTATTTGTGTGTATCAATGTGTGTATCAATCCGTATCAGTACCGTTTTGTGACCCAGAGAGTTCATGATGTCCACCAGCCTGTGAGGCACAGAACCCAAACGCCCCCTGTGAGGGCGACCATGAGGACGGCGCCAGTCAAGCCAAGCTTGATGATGCTGGATTGATCCTAATCCAGAACTACTATCCTGTCTGAGCCGTCTGCTGGGGTCAAAGCGATGCACCTCACACCCCATGCTTAAAGTGGACTCCAGAAATCCAGCGTCCTTTCCATCCAGACTACAGGATTGAGAAAGAGTCACATAGAGTTATCAGGCATAAAGGTCTTGCCTCAGTCAAATGAATCTTTTCTGGAGTCCTTCACACATAATGGACCGAACCACATTGTTAGTACTTCTGTGTACCTTGTCCTTCAAGCGTTCTTAAAACATCATTGCATTCCCCACAGCTTTGTTACATTTGAACAAACAGCTGCAGTTACATATTACATATATGTGCTGACACTGAATAGACACTTTGATCATTATAATTTTGTGCATTACTGAACTTCCAGGAGGATTCTTCCCGAGGGATTAATAAAGTTTTAATCTATCTATAATTATTATCTTATGTTTATGTGCAGTAGTCTTACTGTGTGCAATATTGTGCAAAGTTTATTATCAGGTGCTAATCATTATCCTTTTGTACAATATCTTGTTAACATGAGCAATAGCCTTCACATGTGAAGTATCACTGCTTATGTCAATATTACTTGCATCCTACTTATTTCTATAACATGCAATAACATTCTCCTAACAACCTTTTGCTACTATCTTACTGCAGAGTTTTATTGGATTTTATTTAGACATTATATTTTATTTTGTTCTTGTAGTAAGATCAGCAGTTTCTTGCGGGATCAATACAGTTTTCTGATTCTAATAATAATAAATCTATATGAAAAAAAACAGACTTGGCTAGTGCATCAGGAAGTACCTCAAAATGTAATCAATGGTCTCTAAATTCTAAGTTATAAATTTAGCAGTCAGATATAAAAGGGTGTATAAAAGAGTGGGGTCTTAGCAACTCTACTTATTAAGAAAGGTGAAAATAAACATTTTGAAACTCCAGCAAAATTGCTTGCAGTATTTCAGCATGAATAACAGGAAGTCCCAGCCCTATTCTTCTTGGGAAATGTAAATAACACAGTCGTTCCCCTCTGCTAAACAAATAAACACTCTCCTAGTAAAAAGCCTAATCTCTGAAACCCATTAATGCTACAGACTCTCCAAAAAAATATTTTTCAGGGTGCAAATATTGTCAGCAAGCTGGTACCCTCAAGGATATGTCCTAAGCACCTTTAGTTAGGGCATAATTAAAGTGATATTTTTTATGCTGCACTGACGCCATACAACCTGTCTTGACTCCAGGCTTTTCTATTTAATTCTTCTGTTTAACATGGTTAAGTTATAAAACATACAGCTATACCCATGGGAAAATGGGAGCATTTGTACTTAAGAAACACAGATTGACCCTAAAACTGTTGTATATTTGAGAATATATTTACATTGTTTGTGCTTCGGGGGGCTGAATTTTTGTTCAGTACATGTGCTGGAATTAAAAGCCATTTTGTGTAATTTAGAGGAACATAAATAATTATATAAAAAACAAAGTGTTGTTTTTACCCAGTTGTGCATCATTAAATCAATGATAACTTCAAATAAGACTTAGAAAAATGAATCATTTTGTATTAAAACTGTCATTTGAATTTTGCATTATTGATAATTGCTTATTGAATGAATTACTTATAAAAACATATATCTTATATTTAAAGACTAAGATGTTTAATAGAGGAGTTTGTGGTGTATAATAGATAGGTATTAGCAAAACCAAACAAATACCCATGTACAAGACCACACAAGCACAACTTTCTGGACCACAATAAATTCCAAGGTCCAAAGGCAGAAAATGCAATTAAATGCAATCCAAAATAGTCAACAGAATATATCTCTCAAAGTAAAGTTGAATAACGGCATTGAACAGTTCAGCATAGTTGCTGCTCTGGTACAATACATCGGTTACTGAAATATGAACTTCTTGTTGACAGATGTCATCACATCCTGATTTAACAGTAGTTTATCCAGGAAAAGCGTTTGTAAGGGTTTTAGCTACTCTGTATAATGTAAAGCACCTCTGTGAAAATGCTTTATTCCATTGCAGATTTAAGCTAACAGCTCTCCACTCAGAACAAATTAAATATGCATCAAATTAAATCAATGTTCTGTGGTATTTCTCCACATTTCTGATAAGGGTGTACCTGAACGATGAATGTGTTTACCTGAAGGAGTAAGCCACACAAGCAGTGCCACTGGACCAGCAGTTCACACACAGAGTCTCAGAGCCTTCCCTCACAGGCCAAGACCCATCTGAACCCGGCCATCTGGAACAGTTCACCTGAACAAACAAGTCACAAGGAGCTACTGGGATCTGTGTGTGAGTTTATTTACTGTGTGTGTTCAAAAAAAGTCTTTAAGTAATGTATTGGACAACCAAAATCTAACGTAAGTGTTGACCTGGGAACAGATCTGGTGATTGTGAAGGCTATAGCATATGATTTCTATCCACCTACTAACATGGCAATGAACAGATGTTTGAGTTTGAGAAGGAAAACTGCCAAATTGTGCTCCATGTTACGCACCCTCACTCTAAGGGCACATGCCTGAACTACTGCAGAGAAAGGTGCCCCACAGAATAACAGAGCCCAATTTGAACAATAATATTAATAACAGAACAAAAATGAAAACTTCTTACATAAGTCACTTCGATCTTTCCCTCCTTCAATTTCAAAATCCAGGTTTCTCCTTTAGTTTGTTACCTGTCTGTGTGTGTCTGTGTGTATACCTCCAGTGTAGTGATGAACCGGGAGAGACGTTGCACTTCAGCGTTGAAGGAAGACCTTCCTGATGCCCAGGGCTCAAGCACTAACTCTCTATCAATGACCTGCAGAAACACATTCAGCTGCTAAAGTGGTATGATATGGAAAAATACCACACTGCAATTGCACGGCTAAGATGCAATTGCAATATGCCTTGCAATATTGAAAATCCATCAGTAAATCAACGTGACATGATTAAAGAATGGCCTGCTTCACATTGGTTCAAATTATTTGTGATGGATCACATAAATGGCTTGGTTCATCAATGTACCAACAGAAACACTCATATGGAACACCTGAGACAGGCCTCAATGCTCACAGTGCACAATGAATAAAGGCTGATTTATTAGGGGGTTCATTCACATTTTTCTGCAGCAGTAATACTGAAAAAGTTATTGTTGCAAAAACAACTAAAATTTTATTTCTTTTATTTATAAAGCACACTTAAAACAACATATGTTGGCCAATGTAATTTACAATCAAAGCAGTGTAAACAACAATACAATGATAACACGCAGAGATAACAGAAACAAGTCGGGAAATAAAAATGTGTTTTAAGACGGGCAGTGTAGGCACCAGTGTGTCGTGTAAATGCAGAGAAAATTCGTTTCACAGTTTTGGGGCTATGAACGCAAAAAAAAAATCTCCCCTGTGCTACAACCTAGATTTTGGGACAACCAGGGGGCACAGCTCAGTCCTCCTAAGTAACCTTGATGGGACATGCGGTCACAATAAGTCAGAAAGATAAACAGAAACTAGACCATTTGATGATTTATAGGCGAACAAAAAAATCCTAAAACTCCTCTTAAAACATACAGGGAGCCAGTGCAGGGAGGCGAGTACAGGGGAAACATGCTCTCGCTTGTGTGTTCCTGTCAGAAGACAAGTTTCTGTATTTGGACATGAGAGGGAAGTCAGGCTAACTCCAACATACAGGACACTTCAGTAGTCAGGCCATGACAAGATAAACACATGTATAACTCTTTCAACATGCATAAACGATTAAAAGGGTTTGACCTTAAATAAGAGGCTACGAAAATATCAGTGAAATGAGACACCACATTTTCTAAAGACACACCATAAGGGGAGCAGGGAATGGGAAAATAGGATTGGGCCTAGAATAGAACTCCTGGGGAGCCCACAAGGGAGAGACACAAAGCCGATACAGAGTCACCAAGGCAGACGGAAAACTTTTGTTGGACAGGTGAGATCTAGAACAGTAACTTTAATGCGACCACAATGCTCTAAGCAAGAGATGAGAACACTATGTTGCACTGTGACAAAGGCTGCTTGGAGTTTGATCCTAATAACAGATTATTTAAATAACTGTGGTGAAACTAGACGAGTTAAATTACTGCACATATGTCTAACCAAGACTGCAACTGCATACGCACAACTTTCTCCAACATTTTTTAAAAAATTAATAGTTTTGAAAATAGTTAGAATTGATTAAAGAGTCAATATTGGGTTTTCTTCAGTAGTTTCTTTCAGATGGGAAAGAGATACAGGCTCAAACTGGTTAAACAGCAAAGCATATGACACTGATTGATGGGTAAAGAGAATGGGAGTGAAATGAGAGCTCTCGTGCACATAATCTTGCACATAAAAAGTTTAGGAATTTTTCACAGGTATCTGAAGAGACATGCAGATTAAATTGGTATTAAGAATGGCATCAAGGGTACTAAAAAGAGCACATGTTAAAAAAATATCTTTAACAGCTTTCCTGTTACATTTACGGCATTTAGCTGACGCTCTTATCCAGAGCAACGTACATCAGTGCTTAAGAAGTCCACAACTGTTTCT
>JBBPDB010000140.1:12283556-12296056 GCA_037974465.1 Brachypetersius altus
ACACGCAGGGAGAGAGAGAGAGAGAGAGAGAGAGAGAGAGAGAGAGAGAGAGAGAGAGAGAGAGACTCGTCTCCATTTGTCCAAATTAGTTACTAGGGATTCCCCTCTGAAATCCAGTTGGATCTAACCAAGTTACTTTTCTCTAGCATCACTTTCTATGTGCAAAACGTGTTTTTCTAAGTGGGAAAAATAGATGTTTCATTACAGGTGGGCTGGTGCGTTTTACTGAACAGCATCACAGCAGAAGTTATGGTTACCTGGTGTGAGTTCAGCTCATTCTCCTCTTCGAAGGTGTCCATCCCTGCGGATTCCTCTTCAGACCCCGGTGCTGCTGGTCCTCTTTCCGGGAACCTCACCATCCCTCCAGCGGCGACCACCCCTGCTGCCCCCTGTATACTGATGAACGTGAAGACGGGTTGATCGGCGGGTCGGCTCGAGGTGCGCTGCACCGCTAAACTGACCAGCAGCTGGAGAAGCGCCAACAGCGACAGAGCGAGCATGAAGGCTCGGGGGAGCAGGCGCCACAGCCCGCCACTGCTACAGGCCGCCATGCCTCCCTCTGGAGCTCACTAGATAGCTCTAGGGCCCTGTAAGGCGAGGAGCAGGCTCAGCTGGACATCGGCTCTAGTGCATTCTTACCGACCCCCTCTTTACACACACACACACACACATACAGGGGTGTGACCCTCATGCCACAGCTACTCCAACAAAGTAAACTTTTTAGGAGAACAGTGGTTATGTTGGGTTATAAGGGGCGTTTAGATTAGTGGGGAAAACAATGTCAACGATCAGTCAATTCACATTTATCATCTCTCTCTATCACACACAGACAATATAATTTAATATATGTATATTAAATTAAACCTATAGTTACGAGGGATCCCTTTGACAAACCATATATTTCTCTCTCTCTTCCTCTCGTATATATGAATTAGGTAGAGTTACTTTCTGGCTGGAACTTAAATGAAAACTCGACTCGAACCCAGCCCTAGCACTGCGCGTGCGCACCATTAAACATTTACGTCAGTCTGGATCCAACAGAGTCTTTTCTAAACAGCGCCGCGGGGCTGAGTAGGGCATGTTCGTGCATTCGTGATCACGACGCAAATAAAAACCGACATGACACGAACTATTGCGTTTAAACCCTACATTTCAGTCTCACAAGAGCGGCCGCCCGGGCCCGCGTCTCTCGGGCCCCGCCCCCTCGTGTCCTCGTCTGAACCGCTCGCGCTGATCACAGTGTCTGACGCCACAAAGCCTCGCCTCGTTCCAAATGCCTGCGCGCGCACCGCGGCACGGCCGGAATATCAACGAGGCGCTGAAATCAATCAACACAAAACACACCAGTAAACGCTCCTGCCAAAACAGCCGCTGCAACCAAGTCGGGCATTTCTATTTTCTTTATTTTTTAATTTTTTAAAGCTGCTCAGAAATGTAGACCCCTTCTCTACCACACATACACACACGCCCTAAACACACTAACTGGGACACATTCGTTTGCTCATATTTTGACAAGCTGTAAGAACTGTTTTCAGCAAAGCCTGACACATTATTAATGTACTTGCTTCATCCCAGAACTGCCAGTGGCACCACTGAGGTTCCCTTGAGTAAAGTACCGTCCCTCCACACTGCGGGTCTGGTGCTGGGATTCAGGCTGCCCGTTTCTTTCACTTGGCTAATTGGTGAAATGCAGAGATAGAATTTCACACTGTTCGCGCTGTGCGCTGCGCTGTGGTGTGTTCACGTTAGACAAATTGACACTTCCACTTACTTGTTTGATTTTGTATTTAGGTGGATGGGACGGGAAAACATCCTACAGAACAAGTTGTCCTAAAATGTTCTTTAACTATGCGACTCTGAATAAAAGGCACATGGCGCCACTCACTGGACAAACCAACACGAGTGTTGCAGACAGACGTCTGGTTTTCACTCAAGGACTAAATATTTGTCAAGCTAGTACAAAAGTAGGCTGTTGTTTGATAGACAGTGGCAAATTATGTCAGTCTAGTGCAGAAGAGATAGTGGGGTGGGTGGCGGTTAACTTTCATCCAGGAGCATTAGAATAGTTGTTTAGTATTAATATATTGTGAGTTTTACCTGAAAACACTTGGCCATGCCATTTTATTCCTTAGGCCATAATGGAGATTTTCGTGTTGCTGTTGTTCTTTTTACCAAAAGGAAAAGTATTTCTCAAAATCGCTGAATCTTCTAGAAAAAATGTCTTTCCAAATTTTCAATCAGCCGGGAAAAATAAGAGTTGTGTGTTGAAAACATAGTTTTAACGTGACCATTGTGCATCCTTTTGTATTTCTCAACCCACTGTAACTCACCTTCCCTCTTCAGTTATGTTCATCCCTACTATCTCACAGAGCAGAGGCAGGACAGAGTTAAGCAATGATAAGAACAGAATGTGTATTTAAATATTCCCACCTTAGATACAGTATATGGAACAGACAAATACAGTATTTCATCACAAAAAATCACTGTACGACACAGCGGACCACAAGAAATAGGAACAATGGAGAGAGAAAAAAAGGGGGAGCATGAGTAGGAGAATAGGCATTGTCCACACCCTGAGTTCCAGACCTCTGTGCCCAGAATGGTCAGAGGACTGGCCTCTCAGCACCTGTGCCAGAGCAGCTTCTTTGGGGTCAGTGCATGAGTGTCTGTCCTCCTGACAGTAAGTGATGAAAACATAGAGACAAAAACTGGGTTTGGGCAGGGTGTGACCATGCTGCAGGCCGAGCACAAGAGCGGGGGCAGAGGGCATTCAATTCAGACAGACCCTCACAGGACCAGACCAAGCCCCTGTTAAAAAAGACTGCAGTGACTATTTGCACAGGAGCTCAACCTTCTGATGTCAGTTAATAACTGGCACCACCTTGTACAAGTTCTAGTCAAAATTCTGTCACATTCTCATGGCATTCATGTAATAGCTCTGTACAATGTTCCATGTGTTTATTCACTTCTGCTATAGTTTTCAGTTATAGTCTCATCATAGACTGCTCCTCTGGTGTTGGGTCTAGCGTTGTGACCTATGTACAGATGCTGGTATCTGGGAGCAGATAGCACATAAGGTAAGATAATGGGATAAAGTCTGAATAGGTAGGGTCACCCTACAAAGGTGGCTGATTTTTGGGAAAATGCAATTAATCTCAGTGATATGGTCAGAGATGATGTTAAGACTAGAAGAAACAGATAGACACAGAAAGAGAATCAGAGTAGAGAAAAACCGGGAAAGAGAGATCAGTGTGTAGTCCAAAAGCTTTTTTGCTTGGTCTCTCACATCGGTTTGACAGACAGTTGCAGGCATGTCTGAGTTTCAGCTTTAATGAGTCATACTTGCATTCTGAGAATGTATGTATTTCTGCAGTTAGTTCTTCTATCAGATATTAGCAGTGTGCCCGTCCATCCTTAAAAAACTCCACCCAAGGTCCACGTCTCATTTTGTGCGCAAGAGTGTCTGTCCGTGCGTGAATGTGCGGTTTCAGATGTTTGTGTTTATGAACTGTGTGTTTGTATGTGTGTGTGTGTGTGTGTGTGTGTGTGTGTGTGTGTGTGTATAAACAGGGCACAACTGTGTAAGTGTAGAGCATGCATGTGTGTACGTGTGTGTAAATTTGGATCTTGATTGTCACTGCTGGAGAAGTCAGCTTTTAGTCCACAGTTCCAAATCTCCTCTGTCTTACTTAGTAAGTGTCTTCTGTAGCATCTCATTTACAAAATATTAAAAATATGAAAAATGTGTAGTCCAAATCATCTGAGGAAAGGAAAGAGACAAAGTATGAGCAAAAAAGGTGGCAACCTTATAATAAATAATAATGCTTGCCTTTGTTTAAGAATTAGTTTCTCACCTCTGTTGGTTGCTGCAACAATGCTAACTATAGGCTGGTGACAGTGAAGCCTTCATCACTGGGTTGGTCCAGTAGTTGGCAAAGAACCCCACCTCGGGCACTTTGAGACATGAAACGATGCCCAAGGGGTGCATAGCTGTCCATATTACCGTGGAAACCCAGCTCCTCATGCTGAGGAGAAGAGTCTAGAGTCCCACTCGCACAAGATGTGGACATGGTAGGACCTCTGTGTACAGGTGGAGGATAAGGAGAATGGGATGGCACCCTCATCCCGGGGCCCATTAGTGACGAATCCCGTTTGTGGGATGGCATAGCAATGGTAGTGGATCGCTGCTCCTCATAGCTATGCGGACTGTTAGCAACACTCCCTCCCTGCCCATACCAGCAAGGGGACCCACTGTAACTGGGTGAATCATACTGTGGAAACTGGTCCTTCGTAGAAACACGGTGTGGACTCATGGCAGAGCCACACTGTGCCAGAAGACGAGGGCTTGGGGATAGCGTAGGACTGAATGTCCTGGCAGCATGTCCATAAGGCTGTGAGGGAGCGCCTGTTTTAGGGTACTGCTTTAGGACATCTGATTGGGTTGACAGACTGGGAGAAAGAGAAGCAGAGTCCGAGGGGTATACCTGGGCAAATCTCTCATCGGAAGAGGGAGTAGAGGTGTGAGCAGAGTAGGGAGAGGGGTACTCACAGGGTTCAGGGGCATGGCTGAGAGGCGACAGGCTACTGCTGTCTCCACTGTAATAATCCAGTGTTTCCTGATATAGTGCCCCGGTTGAAGTCATCTGGCCTGCTGTAGCTGTGGACGTAGGTTTTTGAGGTTTGGCTTTAGGAGGTATAGGTCGCTCTCTTTGGCAAGGAGAGAATCCTCCCCTGCCCCTGCCTCCCCTGGGCTGTCGGCCTGCAGAGGCACTACGTTTTGGTCCACCTCCCTGCATAGAAGGACTTGCAGGTGATCCTGGAGGCATATGGCATGGTTCCCTCTCACTTGGTTGTTCTGACTTTTTTCGGCGACCACGACTTGATTTAGTCCCACCTTGAAACAAGGCATTCTGACTCCAGTTGTATGAAGGGCCTGCAGAATTTTCATTCCAATCTAGCATCAGCTTTTCCAGGCTTGATAGGCTAGACTGCCCCTCAGGCACTGGAACATCCCTAGGGCAATATGCCCCTCCCATGCTCCCCATTCCTGTATGGGAGGAATCAGAGGAGGACTCAGAGAGGGTGTCAGGGCAGGGACGCTGTTTTGCCTTTTGAGGTGTGTAATTTGATATGTCCAGGATGTCTTTGGACTCTGAGCCACCAACTCCATATTCAGAGTAGCCATGGAACTGATGAAAACCAAATCCATCACCACCCCAGATTGGCCCTCCTTGCCTATATCCCCAAGGAGCCGAAGACTGGAATTGTCTGCATCCTTCTGGAGGGGAGGAAGATGAGGAAAAGGGGCTGGTCTTTGATATTGACATGTAACTTCCACCTGGTGATGCTGGACCAACAGACTCACTTTGCTGCATTGGAGGATGACTGGGCCCAGGATATCCACTATAATGACGTTTGACAGAAGTCTGATAATTTGAAAAACTAATCTGACGTTGTGTAGAGGGTGCAGGGGAGCCTTTAGTGCCATATGTAAAGCTGCAGTCACTTGGCCTGTGCTGTTGCTGAGGCACAGGGCATATGTTTGCCCCTTGTGTGACAGCTGCACTGTAAGTAGAGGGGTATTGAGAAAATACACCAGAAGAAGGATGAGGAGAACTAGGAGAACGGGAAAGTGAGAGAGCAGGAGATTTAGGAAAGGAAGTAGTGGGAGATGTTTGGGAAACACTGTATGAATATGGAGGTCTAGCTGCTGAATTGCTTTGTGTTTGGGGTGAGGAAAGTTGTGTCCCCTCCCCAGCACAGGCAGTGCCTTTGGGGCTTCTCTTAGGATAAGCAGGAGACCAGCGTTGGGCCGCACCTGGGCTGTTGCTTTCATATCCTGGAGTTAGTTTACGAGCATCTTGGCGCCCCGTTGGACTAGACATAGAGATATCCAGCAAGTCTGAGGAGTCATCTGAGTCAAGCAAAGAGCGAAAGTATCCTGCAAACATTCCCTGAGACTCCTCCCCACTGCCAGCCCCTCTCATTGCAGGACTGTGGTAAATCCCCCCCTTACTAGTCTCAGAGGATGGAAAGCTCCCACGGGGAGAGCAAGAGCCCTGGTAACTACCAGGTCTTTCAGGGGTTTCTGGATCACCTTTTTCCCCCCACACACTATTTCCGTTTTGCCAGTCTTGTTCCTGAACACCCTGACCACTTTTCAATGCCCCATTTTTTCGTGAACGACGTTTTCGAACCTTTTCCCCAGATACAGGATTGCCCTGCTCAGGCATAGCTGCTTTACTTGTCCCACCACTAACCCCCTTTCCTCTCTTTCGTGGAGTTCCCGATTCAGACAGGGGTACTTTCCGCTTTTTGCCAATTGACTCAAAAAAGTCACTGAAAGACCTCTTAAAAGCCTCAGAGCACCCAGCTGCGCCCCCTCCCCTTCCTCCCATACAACCTGCTCGACCCCCTCTCCTACGGAACCCTGTGAGTCGGTGCAGTAGAGTGGACAGGTTTGGGTTCTCTGGAGGTGTGTGAAAGGTCTCAGGCTCTGTTGGAGTCCAGCAGCGTGGTGGGGAACAACGGCCAGTGCTGGGCAACTGTCTGTTCAGGAAGGCCAGTTTGGACAGAACATCTGCATATTCTACCTTTACATCGTTGGTGTCATTAACATATGAGGGCAGTGGCGATGGCAGCTTTACTCGCCGTCGCCGCCGTGGCTTCTTGGGTTCTGCAGCTGTTGCAGCTGCAGCTCTAGTCTCACGCAGATCAGGTTGTCCTGGTAAGGCTTGTTTAGGAGGCCGCCCTCTACGCCGTTTCAAAATGACAGGTAGTTCTCCAGGAGGAAACATGACCATTACACTCTTCCCATTGTTTTTCATGCGGAGAAGAGCAGTGGGTTCCCTTGGTGGGGGGGCACTTGTTTCACTACTGGAGCCCCCTTCTGGTGCTTCACCCCCACCTGCCCCCTCCACACGTGTTCCCACTCCCACAGGCTCTAGGGAGGAGATCTTATAGCTTTTTTGCCGACGACTGAGGTGCACCGGAATTCTGGCAATTTTTACAACTATCTTTCGCACACCCAAAAAACGACCTCGTCGTTTACCTCTCATTGAGTGATGAGTCACAGTGCTGCCTTCACTTCCAAATGGCATACTAACATTATGATTTGGCACCACACTGGATGATTTAGTTGCCACTGGTAAAGGCTGAACGGATGAACCAGTTGCAGCAGCTTCAGGGGGATGCACCTCTTTTGGTCTAATCCCCTCTCCTCTCCAGATGTTCACATCCTCTTCGACCTCTTTTAGCTGTCCTTCTCTTTTCACATTGTCTTCTGAGGCTCTGCGCAAACGGGACGACTTTCGAAGATGGCAAGGGAATCGTGGCCGACCAGAACTCCTCAGAGTATACTTCCTTTCAGCCTCTATAGGGGTCGTGACCAGACTGTGGCTTGCACTTGGACTGTGGCATACATCAGGGTTTGCTAAGTGATCGACTGGTTTACAGGTGGTAGTGGTTTGCTCTGTCTCTGCCTTACATGTCGAGGCAGTGCTATGTTGAAGGGCTGAGTAATTTTGTGAGGGTTGGCTAGTTTGCAAAGGGTACGCTGAATGTGCAGGGGAAGTGTACTTTTCAGTCCTGGGAGTTATAGACAAGTCCTCTGGAACAAGAGATGTGTCTTGCTCTAAGAGTGAGGAGCTGGAATCTGTGTTTCTGTCCGCCTCGGTGTGTGTGTGTTTGTGCATTGGCACATCTGCGTCCGCCTGCATATGGGCATCCATCTGAATGTTTGTGTGTGACTGAAGATGTGTGTTTGAGTGTCCTATTCGTGGGTTCTGTTCAAGTAAGTTTGTTTGCTGGTTTGCTTGCATCTGTGTATGCGTGTGCTGCTGAATATGCACTTGTTCATGTGTGTGTATTTGTTCCACATGGTCCATCTGTCTGCGTCTCCTTGCACGGCGCTGAAACTGGTCATCGTGGTTTCGCAGGCCATTAGCCAGTGAGGGAGGCGAATAAAATCCATAGTGTAGTGGAGTAGCAGGACCAGAATCAATGGGCCCTGCTGAAGTGGCTCCAGGCCCTACATCTCCCATCCAGGAGCCTTCAGCTTCACTGCAGTCCTCCTCATCCAGCGCTTCACAAGCCAAACGCACACCTCCAGAGCGCAGACGTCCTGACAGTCGGCTCATTACCCCAAAACTCACACTCTATTCTAATGTATGTATGAGGCGTCCACCAGTCTCTGTGCCTAGGGCTAGTCTCCTTTAGGCACCAAATATCTACATGTGTTGTGCTGTGAATAGTCACTGGAAATTACCAGGAAATGTTCATCTGTGGAGGAAAGCAGGAGATAAAATAAATTGTAATTGTTATTGTTAATGTTGTTACTGTAAATACCAATTAATAGATAAAATTGTAACCATTTTTGTCACATTTCTTTAATAATAAGTGTAGTTTTTCTTACCATTTCTTTTGCTGCAGCCATGTTTTGTGTTATCCCTGTGGGCGAAAGGACAATTGTTACCATGGTGATACAGTTAGAGAACAGCTGTAACCATGGCAATAGAATATGAGTGGAACAGTAACCATGGTTACGTAGTTTTCTTATCCAGAGCAATCCTGAGAAAACAGTCCCTCATCACAGCAGAACAGTTTGTATTACAGTAGGCAGACTATATTTAATGAATTAGAAATATTTTCTGTGACTTTTCAAAGCATACATAGTTTATCTTAACAGACTTCTGTAATAATATTTAAACCAAGCTTAATCTGCAGTACAAATGCACCAATCTGCACACTTACACAAACTCCACAGAGCAATTTTGCAGCTCCAACCACTATAATTCAATGCTCACAATACATACATGTACTAGTTAGATTACTTTGATTGTTACACAATTTAGAAAAGTACAGAATAAACCTATGTGCAGAAGTGAGAGTTTCAACTCGATGTAACAGTAGTAACATCAAGCTCCTTCTAGTTTTTTTTTTCCTCAGGCAGACCCAAGCTAAACCACGCTCTAAAGCAACTGCAGCTGTCTTTCATAAACTTACACGCTCCTCTTTGGCACTTTGCATAATCAAGCACGCCAAGGCATATATTCAAATGAGTGACCTTAAAAGAAACTGAAAGCATTAAAAAAAATAATAATACAACTAATATAGCAGTTTCATAGGGCTTCCATTAGATCAAATATACATATGTGGATGAATAGTCACTAGAATATATATATATATTTCTCACTAATCTGACACACAGGCCAGAACAATGCGGAGGAAAGTTAAATTTTGAGGTGGAAACAGTGAACAGCAGGGGGCAGCAGAGGGATGACAAGATTGGTGTGAGGGGGTCTGGAGCGTTCCTCCACAGAGAGAGGAGTATGAGGCATGATGGAAGTAAGAGCTTGCTGGATGGAGAGAAAGGTCCAGAGAGTGAGAAGGTCTTGGCATGCTTTCTCAGCTGCAACAAACCAGTGACAGACAGAAAGGAAGAATGCATCCATATTAACCACAAGCATGTGCAAAAGTGGTATTCTATTTTGTAGAAATGTTACGAAGTCAACTAATCACAAACAGACATCCAGAGTTGCAAAGTCCATACCCTGGACTCTCTCATATGTCTCTCTCCCCTTCTCTTGCCTTCTTTTTCACACGCACATACACCCACCCTTTTACACACGTTTCCATCCATCACTGATGCTTTCCCACATGGTTCTTATTACTAACTGGCGAGGAAAGGGGAGGTAGACAGAGAGGGAGGGAGAGAGAGAGAGAGAGAGAGAGAGAGAGAGAGAGTAAGGGAGTGGAGCAGAAACATGTGCTGTGGGTCTCTGAGCTGAATAAACTCTACCATCCCAGCATACTTAAAGATGCACTGACAGACAAACAGACTGGGAAAAAATGGATGCACGGACAAATCATCTGCCAACAAAGAAAGAGATTATTTCTATATTACTTGTGGAACAGTACTTTTATTGTAATTGCTTCCATGCAGGACAGGTAATGGTTTTAATGGCTGAAAAGGTGAGAAGCTGGATGAACACTCGGAAGATGCACACTCGGAAGTAAGCGCATTGGAGCAATGGAATAAAATACCTGTGTGTGTATATATACATACATATACTGTATACATTTTGTTCAACCTGTGAAACATTGCAATTGCAACCATTAAACCACTCAAATGGTATTAGATTCTTGTAAAGAGCCAGTTTTGGGCACCTTTACATCTGAGTATACATGTCCATTAAATGGCCTTTCTCAACTGATTCGGTAAAATAAAAAAAAAAATCTTTTAAACCTGCTGCATACATCACTATACTCTACTCTCTTTCTTGCTCTGTCTCAAGTCTTCTCTTGCTCTCTTTAATTAATACCATTCATTAATTAAGCATCGGTCTAACAGAAAAGGAACGAGCACAACTGCAGATCACCACTTTAATTACAGTCACACACGCGTGCCTCACACACACACACACACACACACACACACACACAAACACACCATACGCACATTCACTCCCCTCACCACACAACCCTTGAGAGGGAGAGGGAGAGACAGAGAGAGGGAGGTAGAGCCAGTGTGTCTCTAGCTTCTCCTCCTCTTTTCTGTTTTGGCAGCACCACATATTTCCCTGCCAGTTCACGCTAGTGAGCTGGATTAAGTCAACGACAAAGTGTGTGTCTGTGTATACGTGTGAAAACCGTAAGAAGAGGAGTTTTTGGTGGTCTTTTGCTTCTAACTCAGTGAATCTTTTTGTATGCCCTCCCACCCCCTGTCCAGTTCAAGGAGCTTTTTTAAATGGTCTCTACTAGATCCTACATTATTCGGCCTTTCTCTGCTATTCTCTTCTCCTCCCCTCTCCTCTCTTCTCTTCTACTCTCCCCTATTCTTCTTTCCTCTCCTCTTCTCTTCTCTTCTCCTCTACTCCTCTCCTCTTCTTTTCTCCTCTGCTCCTCGCCAATCCTTTTAACTGCTGCAATGCTCCCTGGGGGTTCAAACAGCTGCTGACTGCGGGCCAATCACAAGGCTTCACAGAGACTGTTTGTCCAATAAATCACACACCACCGCTCATCACAGCTTTTTAGTGAACCAACCGCCTGTGGACAAAGCTGTCCTCGGCCACAACAAAACAAAACAAAATAATAAAGGTCAGTGACTTGGACTGATTGGCCAATCAAGTCAGATCAGCTTTTGATTATGCCAAGTACCATTGTTTTAAACATATTAGATGACTGACCATAAAATACAATTCAATAATATCTTTCCTTACATTCACACTGAAATTCCCAATGTTCACTCCAAAAAAACTGGTGTTACAAAAGGTTCTTGTAAATGAGATATTTCAGTTGATAGGGCCTTTTAAAGGGCATAAAACAGAAACCCCAATTCTTGGAGGACCTGTGTCCAGTACTGTTTGGCTGTGCCTCACCCCAAACACACTCAGTAAACCTAGCAATTACCAAGTGAGTTGAACCAGGTGTGTTTGAGCAGGCAAATCCAAATCAATTGTTCTGAGCACCGATCCTCCAGGACTGTGCACCAATTTTGCAGCATGTAAAGGTTCTTTATCCTTTACCAATTTAAGGAAACCAATTTAAGATTCTTAAAACTTTCAAAAGATTTCTTGCACTCCGACCCTGTTGACACATGATCACTGCATGTCAGTAGTATATAGATTGTATCCTGACAAGATTTTAGCCACATGCCTTTACACTCGCGACTGCAATCTGATTACTATGTGGTGAGTAATATGCAAATCAGCTTGTATATAACAACCAATCCCCTGTGCTACTCTTCATTTTCTCTTCTGCTCAAAGGAAAAGTGCAATTTTGCACAAGATAGTCAATGTTTACAAAAAGACAGCTGTTAAGAATGATTATTTTTTTGTCAACACCAGTATACTGTAGCTGGGTGGAGAAGACCTACGCTTATACCTATGCTTATAATCCTGATACTCAAGATGCATCAAGGGACCAGGTGTCTTACAATAACTGTTCTTTTAAGAATCATCTTCTGAAAAAGGTTCTTTGGGGAACAAAAATGGTTCTTCTATGGCATCACACAAGGCATATCAGCATTAGTATTGCCAAAACTAAGTAAAATTAAATATGGAATTGTGTTGATTTGATCAATTTTACTCTTGTGGGACATGTTCTCACTGAAGCAAATGAAATGAATGTATTTTTTAGTTGCGAATGTTCATTCAACACACCTCATGTAACGTCTTGTAAGCTTTTCTCAGTGCAGCTACAGAATCACTGAGCACTCTTATTCCATTAAGAACATTTAACCAGATGAACACAACAGTCATTCCTGAACACAGAGGGAAGATCTACATCCACAATCCACAGTGTAGCAAGGACAGAAGTAGTGTGTGACTTCTCAAAATGTGTTAATGGAAACCTTGTAGTATTTTCAATGTTCTGGTGATTTTCCGGTCACACTACAGTAAGAGTCCTCAAAAACACACACAAAAAAGCACGCCCACGCACAAACACATGAAAACACTTTGTCTGCCCTCTGTCTCGGCTCTCTCTTTCTCTCTGGGTC
>JBBPDB010000140.1:12323658-12342801 GCA_037974465.1 Brachypetersius altus
TCTCGTCTCGTTCTCGTGAACCCAGTCTCGTGTCTCGTCTCGTCTCGTGGGAAAAGTGTCTCGTCACACCCCTACAAATTATCCTCCCTGTTTCTTGGATGTTCAATACAAATTTCAACCCAAAGCAGTGAAAAAGAAGCAATTGACACAGTGGCCAAATTTCAAAATGAGGTATTTTGAATACAGCTATAGGATTTTGCAAAACATAAACTAGGAGGTCTAGATGAATTGGTAGCAAACTGTAGATATTTGGTGTCAGTGTATATGCAAGTAGAAATCACATCAGAGTCTGCTATTATGTTAAAGGTCCATGACATGAAAATTTCACTTTACACAATGGCAATAGGTGTAAAGAGTGCTTTGATCATCCTGCTCCGCTGTTGAGAGAATGACGTCTCAGATGGCCTGATCTGGAATTTGGCCCTGTATGTCGTCCTACAGGGAAAGGTTACCCCCCCTTTCTCATGCTTTGCCCTCCTCTAAAAAATTAGCTCCACCAACTGTCAATGTGATGTGTGAGTGTGAGAGACCACTTTTTCTTGTAGAAACATCATGGCTTGCAAACAAATGAGCACAAATGTATTTTTTGCTGTTCGTGTTATGGCGCACACAATATCCGACTTTCCCCTCATTGAAATGACTATGAGTGAGCATGCTGGCCCCTCCCCGTTCTCTACCTTGCCCCATCTCTCTCCTCCTCATTATCATTTAAAGCTACAGACACAGAAATGGCACGTCCGAGCCAAATCTCATTGTAGGACTGGCTCGAAGTGGCTGTAATTCGTCACCAAGGCTGAATTTCAGAAAGAGCCTTCAGATGCAGTATTAGGGGACCACTAAAAAAGCATTTAAAAAATCAGCATGTCATGGAACCTTTAATAACAGTCCAGGAGTCTGCTAGAGCGCTAACTGAATCAGGCTCATGGGCACTAAAGTCACTCTGGACATAATGAAAGGGCTTTACAAATCTTGTACCATAGACTTTTATGTGAAAATACCATGCAGCTGATGGTAGGCCAGGAAAACTAGTCTCTTTTCCCATTGTTTGATTCCACCATCTTCATTTCCTTTTCTTTACAACAAGGTTTTTTGTATTATATGCATTTGTGTATGTATGGGTGCAAGACTCACTCCTCAGCCTGTATGGAATCCACAGGGGCAACATAGTTACTAGGAATGTACCCAGAGCTTCCTGTGTCCAGAGAGCGGGCCTCCCACCAGTCACCCTCACTGTGAAAAGAGAAGAGCAGGTGTCATTTCAGTAATACACAACATACCATAGCTTTGTGAACACAGTTAACTTCACTAGTTCGTGCTGCATTGCTTAGACCTGACAAACAAAGGTTTATGAAATTATCTTACGTGTTATTAATAATGTGAAATTTTTCCCCCTTCTGAAAGGTCAGATCATCTTCTGTGCGGGCATCATAATCATACAGTGCAATAAACAGCGTCACACCTCCTCCTGCCAACACACAAACACACACGAACACATTCTGAGTTAGTGTGGGAACTAAAAGTTCATCAATGTGGTCTGTATGTGGACACTTCCTCCTACACTGGGGTACTCAATCTTTCTTCTTTAGTTCTTTCATATGGTCGAGTTTAGTTCTTCCTCTGATAAGTAAGCTCTACAGAAGTTCAGAGCTTTACTCACACCCATATTTTACAGTACATTTTTGTCATACATACGTATTTGTTTCAGTTTTTTACCCCAATTTGCATTGCTAAATATCTCATTGTCATTTTAGTCTTTTTTTCCATTTCTCTGTATTTTGTTCCTTTGTAATCAATTTGGAAAGCTAAAGCATCAGTGTTAGAGACAAACTTTCCAGGACCTGGGCGTAGGCACCCCCGTGCTTTATTAAAACACACCTGTGATGGGCATAGAGCGGGGCTGAGTTGTGTTGGAGAAATTGGAGGAAGAAAAACCGCTCGAGCTGGAGATCGTGTTGGGGAAATCGTTGTAATTGGGAATTAGACCCACCCCTAAACTGGGGGTGGGGTCTGGAATGTAACGGTTGTTGTCCCCCTGAGCTCCGCTGTCAGTGCCACAGAAGCCAGCATCTGACACAGTGGCCGCTTTGGAGGTCTTCCTCAGCTTACAGCAAATACAGCCCATAATAATGTTGCTTCTCACAGAGCAGAGCTCATCACCCTGGAAACAGAACTTCTGCCCATGGGAAAGAAGGAGGCAAAAGAAAGTTAGAAATAAACACGAGTGTAACACAGATTACAACCAGATAGCTTTAGCAACTTTGTGTCAACTGGTGTACTTTCCTGTGTTGAGTTGCTGACAGTGTTGCAATATACAGGCTAACAGTGAGGACAGTTCGTAGAGTGACAGCCGGAAATGCAACTCAGGAAAAAGCTTGAGCAGTGCTAAATGTCATAATTATCAATTCATTTATTCTTATTATTTAGTACAATTGAATGTTGTGTAGCCACTATGAAACTGTATGTTACGTACTTGTGAGAGTAAGAAACATTGACGTACGTATGTAGTATCGACCTACATATGAGCCCTAAACGTTTGCTTGAATGTTCTCCCAAATGCAAAGGGGTCAGTTTTCTTCATCGGTACTGCTTTTAAACTCCCTCTGTGTTGCTGGATGGGTGTTTTCTGCTCTTGAAGCTACTTATTTGTTTCTCATCCTTAATAAATGATTTATGTAATGAGCATCTTACCAATATACTCAAATCATCTGTCCATCCACACCATCTCCCTAATGAGAGAGAGAGAGAGATAGAGAGAGAGAGAGAGAAAGAGAGAGAGCGAGAGAGCAAGAGAGAGAGAGGCAGAAAGAGAAGAGAAAGTGAAGGAGATGTATGGCTTTGGTGACTTTACACTTTATGCCTTGGTGGCTTCCTCTTTCACCCCCCTCCCCCCACCCCCCTCTGTGAAAAGGGAAGTTCTTTCTGTCTAGAACGACATTCCCCTTTCACATCTACGAATCTTTCTCTTTCTCTCTCTAGCTCAGTCCGGCCTCTCTATCAGACTGACCATCAGTGGAGCAACAGGATGTCAGTGCTACCCGTGTTTCCTGTCCGACCCTCTAATACCTCCCCCATTTCCTGCAGAGAGAGGACACAGTTCAGCTGCAAAATGAATCCACCCCTTCCCCACCACTACTGTACAGTCACACACGCACATAAACACACGCACATACGCACACAGACAAACTCAGGTCTGGGCCCGGACACGAAATGAAAGACAACTGGCTGCTTCTAATGTTTAAATATATCAGCCAAAGAGCAGATGCACCCTCACCACAATGTCTGACCACAGTTAACACGCTTAACTTACAAATAGTAGCTGAAGAACCAGAAGTGGTGAAAACACTTGCAACATAGAACATCTGCTGCATTGTCTTTTTCTCATGTATTACCAATTGGCGCTTATTTTATTTTATTATATATTCCTTTTTTTGAACTAATAAAACTGAATATTTCACCTAAAACTGTGAAGAATAACATTAAACAGAACTGCACATGTTTAAGGTGATGGATTTTGATGTAAGACTTGGGGCAGTTGTTATGGATAAAGGGCTTGCAGGAAAATATACTGTATATTATAACAATGCGTTTATCTACATCTATATCTCCTTCTACCTGCCGTTAACATGGTACCATTTGAGATTTTGTGATCTTTAAAAACATTTAAGTTTGATTTTGGTATTTATTCATGATTGGTATTTAAAGGAAGCTGTCAAACCTGAATGGTAAATAAATAGTGCCACTTATGGCTCAGTGAGATTTCGTAGTGTGCTGGGTGTGACATCATTTTAATAAGAGGATCTGACCACAGTAGTGCACCGATATTTTTGCAACCACTAATAGCTGCAGCCATTGAGATTAAAAAAACAGAAATGGATTTTAGTAAACATTGTGTCAAATACCAAATAAGACAAATAATGCAACTTCTGAAAATTTTTTTAATTTGAACCATGAAGCGCTTAAAATTTGACTTCTACTTCCAGTGGCTCAACAGATGCATAGCATGAGAACCACTCAATTTACATTCTCTCTAAAAGTATGCACCCAATTTATTTTTTGAAAAAAAAGGAACTTGTAGCTGAAGACAAAAGTAACAGTTCTCTGAAATCAAAGAAGCATGTCCTTACAATTAAAAAACTTGAGTGGAGGCCAGGCAGTATTATCTCATTTACAATGCTAACATACCTTTTCTTGTGTTCATTAATTCATTATTATTATTAGCAGTAATGTAGAAAGAATTTCATCACCTAAAATGCTTAGTGAAGTGGTGGGAAGTCACAGTGGGGGGAAGGCCACAAATAACTAGTGTACAATGTATGCATTAGAAGAGGATGTCTCTGTACAGATTAATAAACGTGCACACTGCTGTACACTGTGGGAGCTGGCGGATTAAACCTGGTTTAGTAATGCTTTAGTTCTCTTGATGATTGAAGAACAGGGCCTGTGCCCAAAAGTGACTAAAATGAACACACACTCTGAATACACACATATTGCATTTCTTGTAAACCTTCTAAACTCATTTTGCACAAAAGCAAGCACGCATTTATTACAAAGCACAGTTTAGCCCAAGCAGAAACTATGGCCATTCAACACACAATTCCTCAGTCACTACAGTGAAATCTTTACATTTGGTAAAATGGAAATCAAAAATCAAGCAAAGACCAGAGGAAGACTGCAAATGAGAGGAGGTGGCAATGAAAGACGAAAAACAACAAGAAGAAACGCAAGATATCACAATGAGAGAAAGCAGACAAAGAGCTTTTGTGTATTTAAATATATTTCTGCACTGACGCACACAGGCAGCAGCATTTACTTCAAAAAATGTGAGCAAGTTTTCAGGGCAATTTTAGTGCAAGTTAGATAGTAACATTGAAGACTTCATTTACATTCATTTATTTAATAAACGTGGGACAACTGATTTCCTGCCTTCTTTAAGCCAGTTCAGTGTGTTTCAGTTTACAGTGGAGAAGGAAACAGAAAACATTTGAAAACTTTGTAAAGCCAAACGATCTGTTTTAAGCAAATGGAAAGACAGATAGTCACAAGTGGCAGACAACCCATTTTCTCAGAGATCAGAATGACGTCACTGTAGACTAGATAGCTCCTTGTCTTTTCTTTCTGCCTAATACACACATTCTAAGTAATGAACTTCTATGTTTGATTTTTACTTTTCTCAGCAAAAACACATTTACAAACCATAACTAAATGTGTTTTGTTCCTTTGGATTTATTGCACGGATTTGTAGTGATCATTCATGGATTTCGTTTCAGGAACATTCCATTACGAAAGATACAATTATACTTTATTTCCATTCAGTAAATGGAAACTGAAAAGTACTGTTAGCTCCAAACTACAGCACTGGAAATAAGAGAAAGAGACAGCATAACAGGGCAGGGAAGACCTGACTTGCATGTGATGACAGCGATGTGTGTAGCTCGGTGAAGAGGCCCCACGCAGGTAAGTGGGGTTTGATTCACTTTCTGGTTCTTGTCACACCACGCTTCTGTAATAAGAATCTTCAGGCAAGGTACCGATTGCATTAATATTATTTAATATACTCAATAAAACTAAAAATATTAAATACAAATAACATTATACCATGAATTGTGATTTTATGTACAGTATATGATAGCGTTCCTAATAGAAGCCCAGTATCACTTGTATTTTCCATTAGAAATCTGGTTTGACTCAATCAGTCCTTCATTAAATTAAATTAGGATCTGCACCGAAGAGAAATTTAAAACCAAACCTCTGTTCTCCTCACCAGCTCACAAAATATCAGCAACTTTTTCATAAACTGAACAAATCTTGATACTTTTTACTGGTTTCTTGTTTGTTTGCATTTATTATAATGGTAACTTTGCTAAAAGAAAGACACTATTATATGCTGAGAAAAATGGCTTTGAAAAATTGCATAGCTCCTAAGATCTTTGCACAGTATTGTAAATTGAAACCATTTCTTGCTAACTCACTATTTAACATGCAAACAAATACATACACGCAGAGTAACAGGCTTTTCACAGTCACACCCTTTCCCCTATATACCTAAGCAGATAAGAAATCTCTGTTGTGGGACCAGGACACACACACACACACACACACACACACACACACACAATTCCATGTAATATGTTCGCCAATATGAGGGCAGATGTTTACATCTCAGCCTACATTCTTGCATTTTTGGCACAATGATGGTTTCTGGCATCCTTATACCACTCCTCACTCTCTTGCTGTTTTCTTCCTCTGGTCCTTTCCTGTTACAAAATACCGGACATGTGTATGTGCAAACACTGTGACTCCACGACTACCTGTGAACCACAACGGCGAGTTCTAATGAAGGTTCTCTCTCCTTTACCTGCTTCTCTATGTACTTTGGTCTTGCTGCTTCTTTTTCACACAGTTTTTCTGCTTTCTCTCAAAAAAACTGTCTCTCCCCTTAATCTCGCTCTCTCTCTCTCTCTCTCTCTCTCTGTCTCTTGCTGTCTCTCTCTCTCTCTGTCTCTCTTTCTCAGGATGTTCCCCCCTCCTAACAGGAAGTCTTGTGTGAGTGGAGTTAGAATGATAGGATACAGGGAAGTGAGCAGTCATTCTACAATGGCTGCACATAAACACACATGCACGCACACCCCAGAGCTGCACAATAAATCACGCATGAATGGGCTTCACAATTTGGTAGCTCTTACAGAGGAGAGTTACAAGATCATTTACAGGAGCTTCTAATGTGTGTGTTGAGTGAGTCTCCTTACAGGTGTTTGAGCAACCATGAGAACTTCTGCTCTCTCTTTATGTGAACAGTTTCTGCACAGCATAAACACATATTTTGCTAAAGCTCTGAAAAAACTGAAAACGACAACAATTTCTTGTAGCAAAATACTTGTGTGTGTGTGTGTGTAAGAGAGAGAGACAGAGAGGAAGAGAGAGAGACAGTGACAGAGAGAGAGGCCCAGAGAAAATGACAGTAAGAGACAGAAATGCAACACATACTGTATACAAAGGGAGAGAAGGAGAGAGACAAAAAAGAGAAAGTGAGAGACTGAGGAGGGAGAGAGGAAAAAAGAGAAAGACAGAGAGTGATCAGGATAGAGAGAGAGAGGACAATGGAAAAGTCTGTCTTAGGAATAGGAAGTCAGGTGTCACAAACACAGCCACTTCCTTTTTCCACATGATGTCAGTTTCCTCCAGTGAGAGAATTCATATTTCACAGACAGAGATTTCATGATCAGAACAGTGTCTTTATCATAACTGCTCATTTTTTTGCTGTTCTTACTCTTAGTAAGAACTCGCTGCTTAGTCTCCACTCGCTGCTCTCAGTATTCTAACGGACTACAATTGCCTCACTGTCTATTCATTCCACCCTTTACGGAACAGAAAACTCCAAATTTACTTGACATTTAACACAGTTTTACATCACAGTCGCGCGCATGCAGTCTCGTGTTGTTTCTGTTTTTGTTCGTTCTGCTGGTCCTGAAGGAATGTTTTGCTGTTCTGTTTATGGGGTTGAAATGACAAAACAATTTCTTGACTTGAGTTGACTATCAGGTCCACACGGTTTCAGACAATTTCCCCAGTAACAAGGAATAGACACAGGGCCGCGCCCACTTCCTCCCACAGCGCCATAGGGGCTTTAGGCAGGAAGTGACCTCGTAAAGAACAGGAAGTGATGAACCTCATGGCCTAATCTGGTCCCAGCAACATTCCATTCTGTTTTCCACCAAAGGGTGTCAACTTTCTCCACTGTTTTACCGTTATTCCACTACCTAGATTCTGAATGTTGGGTGCCCTGTTACGTATGTGGCAGGTGTCGTTCCAAGAACAATGCAGGTCGGCTTCTGTACGAATCCATTACTGACAGAAAGATATTCAGTGAAAATTATAACAGGCCAGAAAAATAACCGCACGGTGACCACTGTGGTATACCCTATGACCAGAGGAAGGTAGACTAATCCCAGCCTATATGAATGTACATAAGCACACTCCAGATCTCGTTTACACTTCTAAATGTCTATTTATGCTTGTTTACACTTCTAATGTTTATTTGAATAGTTTTTTCTTCATATTTTTAATTTCTAAATTAATTACTTAGTTCCAGAATCTCAAATCTTGAATCTGAAGTGTTTTATTATTTCAAAAAATAGTGATTCAAGTATACGTAAAACTAGCTATATGTGTCCAGCTTCTATCAGCATAGGAACTGAAGTTGGTTTTTTTTCTTTAGGATTTTTGCTCTAAAATAAAAAAAGGTGAAGCTGAATGGCGAGAGTGTGTAAGTCCAAGAGAGCAGAATAAAAATAGGCCTCAAAAGGGCAACAATTCAGTTGGAACTGAGCAAAGTGTACACTCTTTTTATCAAGCCACTGAAGACACTCCAGTGTGTCCCTGTATTCATACATATATATATATATATATATATATATATATATATATATCAAGGTAGAGCTATATATTTACTTTTTATATTATACGCTTGTGTTGTTATGCTTGTATTTTATTGTTTATGCTGCTTCTACTTTTGTCCACTTTGCTGCTGTAACAATGGGACTAATGAAGAGTTCTCTTTCCTATATATTGTCCTTCCAAATGTGCTCGTCTAACTATCATCTGAGAGGTGCAAATCCACCAGAATGTTTCATCATGAAAACATCCCCTACCTGGAACTGAGGAAACCGAGCTAGTTCCTGCCCAACACTTTGACAGAGACACAGCACACGATATGGTTCACTCTGACATACATGTAGCTACAGATGTGAAAGTGCCACCAGACCAACTTCAGACACCTTTCCTGTAAGGGGTCAATCCGTAAATCAGCTCGGGCAGGTTTCAGAAGTCTCTCTCTCTCTCTCACTCACTCACACACACACACTCACACTCGCAGCCAGTCAGACAGCAATGCCACAGATGAAGAATAACATCTCGAGGCTGTCAAACGAAGCTGCGGGTTAAGGTCTCGATGCTGAATGAGAGAACGACGGTAAATAATGTTCTCGCCCACAGGCTAGGCTCGTGCGTTCTCATGCCTTTATCTTCCTACTACCATCAGACTGCAGCCCAACAGGGAAGTTAGAAAAACACATTCAGGACAGAGCTACAGTGAGTAAAAACTTTAATGAGGGAAGCTCATTAAACAGCTGGGAGAGTAGGACAGAGACACCCTCTGTCCTCAAAGTAAGGTTTTACTGTCTAATGTTAAGTGACTAACAATCTCTCGCCGTCATTCTTACTTACCTGAAGGAGTCCGGGTGTCGCGGTGCTCGAGTTTGCCGACAATCAAACGACACACGCTCGCCGTGTCGCTAGAGAGTAAAAGTGGCGCACGGAGTGGCGCAGCGGACCCGCTGGTGCGCTCGCGCCCTGTCCGGAAGGGTTGAATTGTACGCGCGCTCTGCGTGTCCAGCGCGTGTGCGAGCGAGGGCGGACCCAACCTCTCTCATCAGACACCATACACCTCACCTCATCCCCAACACAACACCTCCCACCCCGGCCCGAAAACTGCGCACAGTGCATTTCATCGTGTTGGCATTTTTATCATCTTTAAACTCGTCACGTCTGCAGAGTTCACCCATTCACCCATTCACCCATTCTATTGGCCTAACGATCAAGGAGCCGCTTCGAATACATCATCAGTCTCTGAGAACCAGTCCAATATTGTTACTGGCAAATTGATCAATTTACCTACGTTGTCGATTGAAAACCAAAGCTATTTTACACATCTTTATTATTTCTTTATTAAGCAGTTGGGCTGATTCTGCGTTTTACGTCCACTGTCGACCTCCAGTGTTCACACACCACAACTGCAACTGCGACTTTTCCTTCTATTTACATTCTCCATCCTCTTCTTCACAAACACCTCTTCATTTATAAATATATATATAAATATATAAAGATCTACCCAGTAGGTCTCTTCCCACAACCACCACTCCCGATCCAAACACAAACACACAATATGGACAAAAGTACACACCTGTTTTTCAGCGTTTGGGCTAGGCCCCTCACTTCCAGTGAAGGACAGTCTTAATGCTTCAGCAGACCAATACATTCTAGACAACCCCATGCTTCCAACTACATGAACTCAGTTTGGGGAAGAACCTTATTCCAGCAGGACTGTACTCAAGTTTCTTAAAGAGATGGTTGGATTAATTCAGTGTGGAAGAACTTGACTAGCCCACACAGAGCCCTGACCTCAACCCCATCAAACACCTTTGGAATGAATGGATATTGCAAGGCCTTCTCATCCAACATGCACCTGGTTATCCACATGGTACCCATTGCATGTGCTTTCAGTAGTGGACAGGGGTCACCATGACCAGTCTGTGGGTACATAACCACACAAGCAGCGAGTTGCATCGTGCTGTGTCCTGATACCTTTCTATCATAGCCAGCATTAACATTTTCAGCAGTTTGTGCTACCATAGTTCTTTGCTCCTCATGCTCATTAGTGCACTTTGGGCACCCATGATCCTTTAGGTATTTAGGCTGCTGCCAAAATTTCTCAGTTCCTTAATTTTGCCCATTTTCTTACTTTCAACACATCAAGAACTTACTGTTCACTTGCTGCCTAATATATTCCACACCTTAACAGTTGCCAATGAAAGAACAAGATAATCGGTATTATTAACTTTGCTTGTCAGGTCTAGCAGTGGATCTACTTACAATTACTTTGATACCAAAAGGGAGAAAATGCAAGACAGAACATTGGCAGTGGTTACAAGAAGCATGAACAAATGTCCTTGGAAATTGAAAAATAATGAAAGGGTTCTCTCATTTTTTTTTTGCACAGTACTTTAAATGCACATGGGAGTCCAGCAGCACTCTACTCTGTTCATCACTGGTCAGTTTCTGACCTTAAGGCCATCACTGATCAGATGCTATTTTGATTGTGGATTAGGAAGTGTGTATGTGGTACCTACTAGGTAGGTGTTTCCAATATAGTGGAGGGTTAATTGTACTGAAATTCAGATACAGTTGAATGTATTTTTCCTCTACTGAAATGCCCGGCCTGTTTTAAACTCAAATGTATATTTAAAAAAAAAAAAAACACACACATTGTAAAAAAATATTTTATTCGACATAAAAATACATTTGAAACTTTCCACCAAGAACATAAACTGATTTTTCACCCGCCAACAACCTCACCAGCTGGATTCCAGCAAGTACGTTCCTTAAACCAGTCCTCAGGGACACCCACACGGCACACAGAGTAGCTCCCAGTACACCTGAACCAAGCACTCTTAATAAAGGTGTTCTGGGAGCTGAGAAATCTAGACCACACAGTGGATTAGAATACACTGCCGTGGGACTCAGAGGCCACATAGTGAGCTTCACTCATATATCTCAGCTATACATTCATTAGCTCCTGTGCGTACGCACAGAGAGAGTGTGGAAAATACTGCACAGAAGATACACATTCACAGTATGATAAGCAAAAGGTCACTGGGAGAAATTACAAGATTTTACACAACAAATCAGCAATGCTTCCCAATCTCAATCGTGACCAAGTAGCAGCTGAACAACCAACACACCACCAAAAACAAGCATCACACCAAAAAAGAAAAAGAAGAAATTATAAAGATCACAAGTCTGCTTGTATGTGTGTTTGTGTGTGACTAAACTGGGTTTGTGGGAGTGTATAATATTTTCATGTCATCCATATTCTAATATTTTCATATCACCCATCATTACAATCACCCAGATGTAGTCTGTGCTATTATGACCAGAGTGTAAATGTATGCATGTACTTGCGGGATGGAGTAGTGTCTTTAATTTCGTAGCTTTTTTTATTATCACCCAGCATTTCTTTGCTTACAAAACTAGTGTTAGAGTGTGTGTACACATGTGTGTGTGTATTAGGTCATGTAGCGGGTGATGGCCCTGAGTGCATAGAGCAAAGCTGCCTGCAGTCTCGCCTCCATCAGTAGCAGGTTCACATGAACCTAGAGACAGAGACAGAGACAGAGACAGAGACAGAGAGACAGAGACAGAGACAGAGACAGAGACAGAGACAGAGAGACAGAGACAGAGACAGAGACAGAGAGAGAGAGAGAGAGAGAGAGAGAGAGACAGAGAGACAGAGAGACAGAGAGACAGAGAGACAGAGAGACAGAGGCATATCACCTTCAACACAGCAAACCATGGCAACACACATCACCAGATTTTACTGCTTTTAACAGTTAGCCACAAATGTCTGGGTTGGTCATTCAATAATGAGGAGAAACTTAAATTCTACAGAAAATGCAGGCTAACAATACTACTACATCAGTATGATTTGGTAATCAAAAACAACATGACCAGAAATCTTCCTCATTACATACCTTTTCTGAATGGCGAAACTGTCTCCAGAAAGAGGAGTATATTCTAAGTGTGGTCTTCTCTGGGTGACAGGCAACAGTCTTTACAAACACCTTCAGGCTACGTTCTAATAACTGGTTTACCTCACCATAGTCATAGTCATCATACCTAGGCAGACACACACACATTCATGTAGCTACGCAACAAAAGTATTTTCATATTCAGCTTATGACACAAAGGGCTTTAGTCAGATTTACTCAGAAAAGAACCAATTAAAACAATGTTTTTTACAGAATGAAATCTTAATAGTAAACCACAGAGAATGTTTTTTCAGCTAATCAATAATCAGTGATTGTTATGGAATGCATAAATACATTAGTGATATTGTTCATTTAATAGGTCTGATACTCGTGCAGTCTGCTAAATCAGAGAAACGAGAAACATTATTAACCATTGTTGCTATTTTCTGATCAGTGGCCAGCTGGAGGTGGGAAGCTATAGAGAAAACAAAGTATTATTTTGTATCATAGGATTCTTTGTGTATGATTCTGCGAAAACGAATGGAACTTAATTGAACAAAATAACAACCAGGCATTAGCCAGTTAACATCTATTTCAACCAGGTGTCACTTTCACTTTCAGAGCAGTACTATAAAGTTTCCATCAGTAATAGCATTAAGATCTGCCTTACCTGATGCCATAAATGCAGTGTATATAATTCCAGAGTGCTTTGCGGAGGGTAGAGGTGTCCACTTGTGTGTGCATGGCCATGGTGTGATAAGTCAGGGCACATACCACCTGAAACTTCTCATCCAATAACTGAGCCATCTCCCCATACAGCCTGTTCATCAGAGAGAAACCATGGTCTTCCCATGAGTAGTCCTGTATGGAGACACAAACAAACAAATCCATACAGATCATCACTGAGGTAAGAAGAGATATACAACACCATGCAGGTAGCCTGACAGTGCCAAACTGCTAAATCTGAACAGCAAACATCATAAAATAACGAAAACAGTAAAATAGATCCAAATGTAATCATTATTTAGTATAAGGATAAGTTTAAAAATATTTGAAGAAAACAGTAAAGACGTTTGGGAAGCCTCTATTGCTACAATATTTATATTTATTGTATTATTAGCTGACAACCATATCTAACAGTTCATGTTAATTATATCAGAAGGGAAATAACTGCTTAACTAAAATAACAGTCTGTTTCATTTTCTACCATATTCACCAACATAATTCAATATTTTTAGCTGCCTACAAATCAGCACACAAAACAATGAAGTAGGACCTGGTGCGAATGTATTTGTAGTATACCTGAGCTCTCAGGGTTGGTGGGGACTGCTCTCCTCTTGGACTGAAGTCCTGATAAATGAAATCTGGCTCCTGAACAAATCGTGAGATAGAATCTGGGAGGTTGGAACTCACCACTGTGAGGAGGAAAGAGAAAATGTTAGTGTACACTTTGTGTGCGTGCATGTGTGTGTAGTACACAAACAAGTTATTGATAGTAGGCACCTTCTGCTGATTCCAGTAAACTTTCTGTCCTTTCTCTCTCAAAACGAGTAACCATTTCCTCCAGAGTGAACTCTTCATCTTGCTGCTGAACAATCATCATTTTCTCCATCAACAACTGTACTTCATTGACCGCCGCAGTCCACTGTGAAAGACAGAAAAACGCTTCAATTTTGAAATCTCAGGGATGTAAATCTGAGTTTGACAGTTTGATTCAATTATAATGAAACTTTAGGAAATAACAGAATATAATTTATCGTCCATTTAATATAATTCTACTTCTATTCTGAAACTGTGTGATCATACAATATGACCAGAAGAACTACGCATTTTTCAGGATGTCATATTTGCTGAGAGAAGCCTCATTAGTTTTCTGGCTCACACCGTCAGAGCAATACTGGATTTAAGGAGATTTGGATTTTAACATGTGACAACAGTCTGAGAATTTTATGCCCAAATACTGAGCACATTTTAGTAAATATGCATACTTCTCTAAATATTATTATAACTGGATTAAAGCCATTATCAGACTTTTTGATGAAGAGATCTGGATTTTTAGCTCTGTAAGCAGGTTTTTCCAGTGCATGAATCTTTGGTTTTGTTTGTTTTTTCTGTGTGTGTGTGTGTGTGTGTGTGTGTGTGTGTGTGTGTGTGTGTGTGTGTGTGTGTGTGACAACAGACCCAAACAGAGAAGAGCTGCTTGGGGAAAAAAAGATAAAACTAAATTCTTATTTCAATGCCATGCTTTGTGTGATTTGGAGCCATTTAAACTCTACAATAAATGCTCACTAGTAGAGGGACTCTATGTTAATTTGAAAACTGCACCAAGAAGTTCAAGTTTCTTGTCACATGTTGTGCTTTGGCGAGTTGCTAAGCAATATTAAATGTGCACGTTGCGTATTTAGAAAGAAATCTGATTACGGAGTACTCATGTACACTCATTATCAGATTACAGAAGTTCTTGTAAACATGTTGAGCAGATTATTTTTTTAAAATCAGATATTCTGCAGTTATCTGTTTATCATGTTTACCTAAACACATGCAACGATTCCATAGCCACACTGTACTACTGTACCTCCTGCCGATCTGTGGTACCATCTTGTTGAGGTTTAGATGATTGGGAGAGGTGTCCTGCAGGGCCAGGTGGAGATGGGTGCTGCTCGGCTGAGCAATCAGGCTCTGGAAGAATGCCACAGCCCCAGATGAATGATGCCAGCGAGTGGCTATGGCTCATGAGGACCACAGCCTGAATCAACTCAGCTAATGACCAGCGAGGCTCAGCACCTGGGCACACCAGCTCCTGAGAAGACAAGGGGTGCAAATTATAAAAAATGTATCATTTGCAAAACTTGCAAATGTATAAAGTAAAATTGCACATGCTCTCTGGTTAATAACAAAAGGCGTTTCCCTTGAACTTTGCACATTTCCCTTGCATGTGCACAACCACCCTTTACTCTGAACTGCATTATTGTTTTCATTTCTTTTGCTCAAAATTTTGTTTCAAGAAAGCTTAAACAAACCTTAAATAGTAAACGAACTAATAAATGTAAGTAGTGAGACAGTAACATTATGATCACCATAACATCTTAATATCAGTAATACAGTGGTATTAAATATACTACTACTGCAACCCTGTGCTTGACTGCTTAGTTCAGTTACTTATGTGCCATTATTTGCATGCAAACCGATGTTGGGCTTTTTGGAACATTAAATGCTATCCATATGCCTACATTACGTGTCAAAAGTTTTGGCACACACTGAGATTTTCTACTTTTGCAAGTTACTCACTTAATATTTACTACAAACCTGCTAAATATTATTTGCTAACAAATACATTTCCAGTATGGTCCTCATTTGAGTTCCCCTATTAGCCAGAAACTGTCTTTTTTATTATTTACTACTTATCTACAGAAAGCCACTTAATAAAATGATGGATCACAAGATAATTGTTAGATATTTAGCAACCTATTAAGTGACGGTTAAAGAACAGGACAGAATTTGACTATCACACAATCAGTTAATAAGATGTCAGACATGCACTATTACATAATCTTTCCATGTTAGAAAGGAAACATCTGCAGTTTATGAAATAAATAGATAAGCGGAAAAACCTGTAGTGTACAAAAACGTTTGACTGGTAGAGTATTTAACATGCTAAGTAGATTAGCATATATTGAGAGGAATTTATATGAAATGCATTACCTGTATGTGCTCCTGGTTGATAAGCCATGGTCTGTGAGCTAGCAGTTTGTTGAGTGTTTGCAGACCCTGGATTTTAGGAGGGGCACAGTGAAGACCTCTGAGCCAGGACTCATCACCCCCGGCTAGTAGAAACGCAGAGCTGTGCAGCTGCACCAGGTATGAACACTGATGCCTTGCAGATGCCTGTGTACACAAACAGAACACAGTGTTGCTATTCTGCAGAAGGTCACTGACAAATGCAATCAGCCCATCATATGTTGAGCATGGCATCTTCTCTCACCATGATGATAATGTAGTGTCTCCATGACAGCGGCAATGGGCCATCTGGCTGCAGCAAAGCATTCTGGGTGCGCAAGAAACAGCTCAGGTAGGCAGGATGCAGTCCCATTACTGTGACAAGATGATTAGCATGACTGACTGACAACAGGGCGTCTGTCATCACCTTCTGCCCTGCTTCCTCATCCAAAATCTGGCAGGTAAGAGGCAACAGGTAAGAGCCCAAATGATTTAAGAAAGTCTGCATCTAGAAAGCTATATTTCTGCAGCTGCTACTACAACAACTATCTCTTACAGAAACAATAAATAATAATCAGAAGAAGAGTGACAACAATAATAACAAGAAACATCCATTTGAAAATGAGAATGTTACATTAAAAACTGACACCTAAACAGTTAAACAATCATGTGTGAATCTAAACCACAGCTACATATGTTAACTGAAACCAGAATGTCTAAAAATTCTAAAGCAAAAGGCAAGACGCTTTTAACATATACTGGCAGGTGCACTCTAGCTCTGGCTCTAACAACCGCTCTAAAATATCAAACAGTGAATCACACTTAACAAATTAATTAAATGCCGATGTGTTTTAAAAGTTTCGTTGATTGTACACACCACCTCAACTGCAATGAAGGCACTGGGCCCTGAGGACAAAGGCTGGGGGATCTCAACAGCACTCTCCTCCTGGGAGAAAGGGAGGGAGAGAGAGTGAGTTGAGGGGGAGAAGGAGGGAGCGAGATTATTTTCATACAGTCGAACAGCGTTTGACTGCTCAGCTGGGTGTTGCACTGTAAACATTACACTTCACTGTAGTTAGTTACTGTAAATAGGAGCGGGTGTTGCAGAACAAAACACCGTCTTCACCAACAGCTCTAACTGTGTAGACAGACAGACAGAGACATACATAGATAGATAGATAGATAGATAGAGAGATAGATAGAGAGATAGAGAGATTGATTGATAGATAGATAGAGAGATAGACGGCAGGCAGAGACAGACATACGCAGAGAGAGAGAAAGAGAGAGATAGAGAGAGACCTCAGCTCTCAGCTCAGAGAGAGGGATAACGTTCATGACACGGTCCTGCAACGCCGGGTGAGTTGTGCAAATTATCTCACCTTCATCAGGCGAAACCATGTGTTGTAAGCAGACGCTGATAGCTGAGAAAGCTGTCTGAGGTGTCCGGCGGTTCTGTTCCAATTCTCTTGAGCGGTTCTTTGGCCGGTCTGAAAACAGGAAGTGAGCTGCGGAGTGGGCGGAGCTCCCTGATTCCACAGCGCACGGCAGTTGCATCACTTCAGCCTGGAGCGTGACGCAACCAGCAGCAAATCCAGAGAGACGATGTTTATGTTTAAAAGACGGGAGTTCAAGATCATAACTCTATTATCATAACTTTAATAATGACTTTATGATCCGATACCCTACCGAGGCTAGTATCTTCTTTTTACGCATGTCTTCTTTTATACATACGTGTGTTTGTATACGCATACATACAGTTTGTATTTTTTGTATATTTGTATAGTGTGATTTTATATTATGCTGTAGTGTTGTTCAGCTTTTTATTCTGTTGGTTATTTAAATTTGCTGCTTCTACTTTCTTCTCTTGTGCTCTCCACTTGCTGCCATAGCAATTCAAAGTAGAGCCGAGCGATTCACGACTCATCCGGGTGAATCACCCGGATCCGTTAAATAACTCACGAATCACGAATCCGAGGTCTCCATTCAACCGAATCCGTCGAGTCCTAACGTCATCATGCCAAAGTTATAAACCCCGCCACATTATACATCTTATCATCATTACAACATAAATTACTACAATAAAAGTTGCATAACTTACAGTTTCTTGCACCACCACGCTTAAATGAGGGTTATCCTACATCTTCTTGTAAAGTTGAATCCACCTAGTAAGTTGCTTACTCGGGTATGTCACATAACCTGCTTTCTGGAATACCCCCCCGGACGCAGAGTCAAACCAGATTTATTGCGTAAAAAATGTTAGCATTAGCAGTTAGCATTTCTTTTGTACACAAAAGAAAGGTTGAAATAACTCTCTGTGCCCACATGTTTAGACAGAGCACAGCTTATTAACACTAAATGAACTGAGATAACTGTTGAAAATTGGCGGAGGAGGTGGGGGTTAATCCGTGAATGCTGATCTGCATAAAACTGAGGGTTTACTGTATATATAATATAAAATTAATAAATATACAATTTACTGTTTAGGACAGGGAAAATATGTCCATTCATCCACCCATTATCTGAGCTGTTTATTCTAAATCAAGGGGTGCTGAGGCCCAGCTCATATGAATAAACACATCACAATTCACCTTCAGTCATTGGACTGTGGAAAGAACCCAGTACAAACCCAGAGAACCCAGTGGAAACCAGTGTAGACACAAGCAGAACCTGCACACAGCACAGGACCTGCTCGCTGTGTTCTGACCTTTATGTGTGTTAATGTGTATTTACCGCATTTTATTAGGACCACGGGTCTATTGATTATGAAATGTTTATACAACACATGTGTTCCGATCATATTGAAAAGCATAATGTATACAGAGAAATGTATACAGAAAACTGTGTTATATAAAAAAAACACTGTCTACACACTCACACTCTCACAAACCAGCACAGGAGAAGGGACTGAGCAGAAGAAAGTATGGGTAGACACCAGAATAACAGACAAAGGGTGAAAGAAAAAAGGATAGATTGGAAAAAGGAGAGAAAGTGGGGGGAGAAAGAGAAAGAAAGGGAAGTAAAGAGAGAGACAGAAGGAGAGGGAGAAAGAAAGAAAGAAAGAGAAGGAGGGAGAGAGAGAGAGAGAGAGAGAAAGAGAGAGAGAGAGAAAGGGGGGACAAAGAGA
>JBBPDB010000140.1:12344105-12355378 GCA_037974465.1 Brachypetersius altus
CTTTCACTTGAGAGTGGATATAGGTCTACTAGGTCAGGTTGCCATGGTAATTTGACCAGCCGCTGTCAATTTGGCAAAAGTGACTCAAGTGATTCGGATCCGGATCACTTTACTGAGTGACTCAGAGGGAGCCGAATCCGAAAAAGCATACGAGTATCCCAGCTCTAATTCAAACTTCCCACTTGTGGGACTAATGAAGGGTTATCTTGTCTTATCTTAAAGGGGAGAAATCATTGTCTTTTCCCCAGTGAACGCCACTGAACAAGTGAGTTGGATCCCAGGTGATGTTAAAGTATAATGCTTCACAGCTAACTTTTCCTGTAAAGGAAAAGAATGATCATTGTCTATTATAAATGGCTAGATAAATAAACCTGACTTGATTTGACTCCTAGCGTTGGTGGAGTTGTGTTTGGTGGAGTACTAACTAATGGGTAAAATTGGTGAGAGAAAAATAGGGAATATGGTGAACTGCTACAGAGGAAGAGACCAGCCTCCTCTCTTGCCACTTGTCACTGCAAAAACAAACTGTTATCATTCAAGGCTGCGTGTTTTATAGGTGTATCTACTACTCAAACCCTGGAACAGGGCTCTTCAGTTTTGGTCTTGCCCGATGGGCTGGAATCCAGCACAGTCTGGTGATTTCCCTGTTCTGTCACAGCTAGTTCAGCTCACCAGCCTTCCAGGACTGGAACTGGAGAACACTGTTAGAGGTCTCCATGTCTCCTTTTTCCATGCTTATGTAGTAAATAAGACCTTCCTTGTACATTATTTGCACCCACCCCACTCTCCCAAGTTATGTAACACACACACACACACACACTCACACGCAACCATATTGCAAACCCCTTATGCACCTGGGGATCCTAATTATCTTTGCATGTGTTTGCATGTGTGTATTCTTGAAAATGTTTGAAAATCAAGTTAAAGCTCATAATCAAATATTTAAATACATTATTTTGAATGTGCTGTTATATAACTGAACAAGGATTAGAGTTGGAGTGACCACATGTCTCACAGCAATGCTCATTTTCTTCTTGTGTAGTCTGTGTTTTGACTGTATGAAGGACAGCAGACAACTGTTTTGATAAATCAGCTGTTCAGACTGGTATATACAAATGTTACATGTACCTATTTTTTCTGTAGGATGCTGTTCCTTTTCTGCAGTATGCTGTGGCAATGTATTAATCATCGAATCACTGTTCGCAAATTCACAAATAGCAGTCATTCACTCCATCATACATTAGCTTATATTCACCTGACACACACACACACACACACACACACACATACAAACATATGAAGAAAAATGATACAGACACAAGACAGATTTTATTGAATGATAACAAGCAGGTTGATGTTTTAATGCTTGTTTAGTGTTTGTTAGGGTTCTTGTATATGTCTGAATTAGAGTGTGTCTTTTGTGTATGTGTGTGTGGGTGTGTGTGTGTGGTTACTGAGAGTATATGTCCTGGAATATTTCAGAAAATAAACCAGTCCACACATTTCAAGTCCAATCTTGTATTAAATTAACCATATACATAAACCATAAACCTCATATAAAATAAAAGATAGATTTTTGTTTGGGCATGAGTTTACATGAAAAACATTTAGAGAATGATGCCAGAGTGAAACCTCCACTGGCTGATACTGCCTACACTCAACACAGAGGGTAACTGGAAGAGAGCACCCTTAGTACATATGCTCTTTCAATCAGATGTACATAATGCTTCCTGCAGGGACTGTCCTTATGGTTCTTTTAATGCAAACAAGCTTGTTTTCCCTTAACAGACGTCTGTGATGATGTCAAATCAGGTATGTTGGCCGTCAACCATGATAGTCAGTGCTTCATCCCATGGAACTGTGATAAAAGAAAAAGGAAGCAGAGGGGAAGAACTCAGGGGTATTTTACAAATAGGGTGATGCTGTGGGGAGTTGTGTGAAAAGGTTGAGTGAAGCACTCTCAAACAATCTTGTTCTCCAGAGCAGTGATCCTCTTTGTTACGCCCTCCAGTGAAATAGTCGTTAAGGAAATATTTCAAAACACACTCCTTCAGTAAAATTCCTAATACTAATGTTTCCTATACTGATGTCTAATGCATGTTTTATGTGTCTTGTGTTCAACTAGAGCCTTTAACTCTCCATTTCCGACCTCCAACTAGGTCAAATAGAATAAAACACTCTCTCAACTGATCATTTTTACCTTGAATATGAAGATGCTGTAATTGTCTCCAATAATGCCAAATCAACATGACTGCTCACACAGTAAATGGTAATAAAGTACTACTTCTCCACTTTTAAATAAGATTTAATCAGTCAACAGTTGTGCACCTACCTTTAAAAAAGTAATTAGTTATAGTTACTAGTTACTTCTCACAAATAGTAGTAACTGAGTTACCTACCTTTAAAAAAGTAATTAGTTATAGTTACTAGTTACTTCTCACAAATAGTAGTAACTGAGTTACATCATTATAAAAGTAATTAATTACCAGGCAAAGTAACTATTCCGTTACTTATCTAATTTAATACAACTATAAAATAAATATAAAACATTGTACACTAATCTACACTATTTTAATGTTGTTGTGGGGCAACGTGAGAGACAACTATCAAATTTTTGCCTTTCAGCTCCGCGAGGGAAAAGTGCACTACTCTGCACCCGCACTACTCCGCCTCTGATTGGCAAACAATGGAAATGTACTCAATCTAAGCCAATCATCGCGTTCTCAGTTACACCACATGTTTACAGACACGCCAATCATCATCACTGGTTATGTGTCCCGCCCCAGGCCTGAACACACACAAACGCACACCCCAGAGAAAGAGAGGTGCTATGGCTGAGAGAGACGCTGCTCGCATGAAAACTGCTTCAGTGTTCTCAGTTATAGTAACGCGCATTTTATTGTCAGTAACGGTAATGGCGTTGTAACGGGGGAAACAGTAATTCGTTTGATTATTCGTTACTGAAAAAAGTATCGCCGTTAGTAACACCGTTTATTTATAGCGCCGTTATTCCCATCACTGGTTGACACACACAGTAGCTGGTTAAAACCTTTAAGAAGGTAAATACATCATGACTGCTCAAGTTACACTTCATATCACTAATTTGTTGGTTGCTAAGAATACTCACTTACATGAAGGTGCCACTGATTTTTTTATCTCACTTTGTAACTCAAGAGGCCTTGCAACGTTTGAGCCGAGTAGTTCACCATGAGTCCTAAACTCAGGCCACAGTCTGGCACCATTTGCTGATTGCTCTGCTCTCCTGGTAATTGATGAGTTTCATGAAGTTTAACCTGTACCAGACTAGGTCCCTCCAGGCCAGTGATTTGTACATTCTAATTCTTACCTCCTCAAGACTATTCAGCATGTGAGAAAAGGATATATTTCTTTGTTAATGCCTGTAGTGCCTCCTCCACTTTCTTCTGGAACTTAGTAATAGAATCACATTCACAGGGGTCCTCCACTGCCGGCACAATGAGAGCAGTAAGTATATGTCCAGTATATCAAGGTTTTTTGTACCATTATATTAGTAACACTTTTTTGTGTGGCACCAGTCATACCTGGACAAGTGTTAATTTGCAGCTTCTTGGCGATCTGGTTCATGGTTTTGAAGTCGGCAGTGTAGAAGTAATGATCACCAACAGGTTCAGATGCGATCTCTTTCAGCTCGTCTTCAACTGCGTTTCCTACTCCCACAGCATACATGTTGAAGCCTGAAATACAAACCAAAACATGTCAGGAACACTCCATGTACTCTTGTGTCCCATACTAAGCTTGAGCATACAGGCCATTTACCATGTTCCTTGGCCCTCCTCGCTGCGTCGCCAATATAGTCTTGTGATCTGCCATCAGTGAAGATAATGCCCACCTTGGCCACTCCTGGCCTGGCACCCTGAGAGATTGTGAAGCTGCTGTCCACCAGGAAGCGGATAGCCTGGCCGGTCATGGTCCCACGTTCCATGTAGAGCATCTTCTTCACTGCATCTTTCAGGTCCTTCTTGGTGTTATGGCGTCCGAGAGGAAACTCCTGCCTGACAGAGCTGGAGTACTGGACCAGACCCACATGTGTTCCCTTGTCTGACACATCCAGCTTGTCTACAATCTGGTTGATAAACTTCTTCACCAGCTCAAAGTTCTCTGGCCTCACGCTCTTGGACCCATCAATCACGAAGACCACATCTGTGGCAGGATTACTGCAGGCTGGAGAAGGGAGAAGAACAAGTTTGTATCTGGCTGTTTACTTATATTTATGTCCCAACTGAGTTTTTCTCGTAACCTTTTTTAAATCTGTACAGCATCATATTAAACATCTGCTGATACTGAGTCCTGATCTGACGTTTGTATCGTCACAGATAATTCTCTTGCCAGGGAATTGTTTACACAACCAAGGGTTCTTCCTCCCTCACCTTTCAGCTCAACACACAGTTTCATAGTTTATCTGATACCACTTTTATGGGGGAAATAAACTTTAATTGTGTTAAATGAAAATATCAGAGGACAGACATTCCATAAGGCTGTTTGTGTTTGTGGGTTTTTTTTTGTTTTTTTGGGAATTAGAATTTAAATAGGAGCATGACTTTCAGGCCAAATATGGAACATAGAAATTTACCCTATGCACACATATACTCACCACTGCAGGTACGGCCATCTGCCTTGAGTGTGTGGCCCTCCCTGCAGGCACACTTGAACGATCCGGGCTGGCTGATGCAAATTTGCTCACAGTCATGATCACCTGTCGCGCACAGGTCGGATACTGTGCCGCCATGGGTGTCAAGCACACACACATACATGTCGGTAGGTGGGGTGAGTTAGAAGGGAGAAAATAAAACTATGTAAAGTGAGAACTGGAAGAGAAAATACATTATTTATATTTTAATGATTTGCAGCGCTTTCACTACTCAGGATTGCGAAAACAGCAAATCTTTAAAACAGATTGGAGCATATCAGAGGGCCAGGCACTTGAGGGTTTACTGGTTGTTTTTGGTGGGTTGGAATATGGTTTCAGGTGCCTGTTGCTCTGATGCAAGTTTACTACAGCACTGGTTCTCAACTTTCAATAATGATTCAATAATCATTCAATAATGACTGAAACCTCCTTGCCCTCTACAGACTTTTAATATAAATTTTGAAAAACAGACATTTGAGAGGTTTTCTTACAACAGAGAGACTTGCTAGCTCTAAGTAGCTTCTGTCAAATTCCATTGTAGGTGTTGAGAGCCACTGCCCTACAGTATTTGCATTCACATCGCCGATCACAACGTGCTTCCAATGACAGATGTCCAAGACTGTCTCCCAAGGTGTGGGGCAGAAAAGAACACTAAAAGATTGCATGCCCCCAGAAACCCCCATGCCATCTACAGACTTTCAAGGCTAAACCTTTACTTTTGATACTCAAAGAAAGAGGATGATGATGGCAATCCTTCCTCAGGTGTCCGTACGCCCCACCCTTCCGTTATCTCCCTTTCTCCTCCTTGTTGTACTCACCACAGAAGGCCTCCCGGAACTTCTTAGTTAGCTTCTCGATGAGACTATAGCTCTCCACGTAGTCTGTGTGTTCTTCCAGAGGCTCGCTGGCTATCTGCTTCAGCGTGTTCATGTCGACCCGGCCCACACCGATGGCAAATATCTCAATTCCTGACTCCCGCGCTCTCGCTGCTGTTTCACGCACGTTATCCTGAGGCCGTCCATCCGTTACGATGATAGCCACCTGTGTAAAGAGTGAAGGATATTTCGAGAACAAGAAGAATTATTCTTGTCAACAAAGTCAAATACAGTGGAACAACCAAATCTTCAAGCAAATGGGCCACCAAGCAAAATGTCAGAGACAGACACAATATGTATACACAATACACAATAAAATAATTGAATCATAACAAGGCAGTACATTACAGAAAATTAGAGTGTAATGAACTGCAGTTGTGCAGAAGTCCAAAAAATAAATACAATGCAATGAATGTCTAGTATATATAACAGCATAACATGGCACAAGTGATTTGATAAAGAGCATAGTGATGGGTACCAAATGAGTTTAGTAATTATATTTGCATGAAATTTTCAATGCTTTTAACTTTTTATTAATGTAATTTGCGAATGCGATTTGCTTTTTATGCTGTGACAATTCAAGACAAACAGGTCAACTATAAGACAAAAGCGCACAAACTTTTCCCAAATACTTGGTGTCCAGTATAGTTTGAGGACTTATCTGTTAAAACACACCTAATGTGTTTATTGTCTTGGCATCACCCATGCTGCAAGAGGATGTAACTGTATCTTTGTGATTTAGGCATTGTTCTGCAGTTGTAAGTGTTTTTGGGGGTAGAAATAATATCCTGGATGTTATATCTGACCTTGCTGATGTCTGGGGATTTGGTACGCGCCCCCTCTCCCTCGCTGAAGGCCACGTTCATAGCAAACTGAATGGCCAGGCCAGTCATGGTGCCAGAAGACAGTGGCTCAATCTTTGATACAGCTTTGATCAGGCCAGCTTTGGTTCTGTGCGACTTCAGAGACACCTCATTCTTCACCCGGCTGGCGTAGTTCACCACACCCACGCGTGTAGCATCAGGCCCCACATCCAGACCATCTATAACTTTAGCGAGGAAGACCTTGACCTGCTCAAACTCAGAGGGCCGCACGCTCCGAGAGCTGTCAATGATGAACACCAGGTCAGTGGGCTTGGTGTTGCACAGCCCTGCAGCTACAGACAGAGTGAGAGAAACAACCAGAGAGTGATAAAGAGAGAAAGAAGAAATGAGCTTAGTTTTACAGAACTTAATCCATTCAATTTTAAAGGATTTATAAGACTGATTTATAGACTTGGTGACCACATGAAGATGAAAAGGCATGAAAAGAAATGAACACTACACATGAATACCCAACAGAACTGAAAACGAAAGTCCAGATTTCTGGATTAAGTTATTTTATAGGATGATTCAGAATTATTTAAGAAAAGTATGAAAATAGATCATTTGGTCTGTGTTATATAATATGGAATATGGTTATTTTGTTTGAAAATTATTTTAAGAACTGTATTTTGGCCAATATGTGAGAGCATACTTCACTGAATGCTTACTGATAATAATCTATTTTAACATTGCACTGCAACTGATGTGATAGAATGGCTTCTTTTTTTGATATATTTTTACATCACTAATACTTTATCTTTTACAACTGAGCTATAAATATATATTACATCCTGTAACATACTGTAGAGTTACCAGTACCAGAAGCCCAAGAGGCCTAAATCAACAGAGTGACTTTCAGATCCAACACGCTGGTTAAACAAATTACAACTCAGATACAAGAAAAATGTCAATGCTCTGATTCACTCACTGGGGTTCTGTTCAGTTTTGACTATTGGTTTGTTCACCTACAATAGCTGTGACTGGCTGTGTGAGTTCAGGGTAATATGATCGTGCCGATACAGGGTGTGGGGTGGACAGAGGGGGGTGAGACTGAGAGAGGGAGTGTAAAGTATGCAGGTAGCTCAATAAACGTACAGTGCTGGCACAGCTCATAATAACTCCCATTGATTATACATTCACCCACAGGTATTTGCACGTAGGCACACCCACACACACACACACACACAACACACAACACAAATATACTAAAACACATATATTCAGAGTAAAGAAGTTCTTTGTATTAAGCTGTACTAGTGGAGTGCCAATAAAATGTTAGTCATTTATTTTTCTTTATTACACTTTTTCATTATATCTTCGACCTCTTATTTTATGTGGAGATAAATATGCCTGTGTATCTATAATATTCACTTGCTCATAAAAAATCAGTTAATTATTGGCTACATCAAATGACTTTTTTCATTGTAATTCAAGTGCTCATTTGTAAACCCAGTGTCTCTCGTGAGCACCTTGTGAATTTTGTATCTGTCCATTTAGTTGTGTCTATATTTATCTGTGTATCTCTCTCTACAAGACCATTATGTGCGTGCATACATAGATGGTATACAATGGTAAATCTAACATCTAACATCTAAAATATACCAACAGGAAGCATACAGATACACAGTTAAATGTGAAAAGGTAAACAGGTAGAGATGAGAGTGATGAGAGGGTGAAGTGAGGAGAGCCTCTTATAGTTTCAACAAACAAATAATAAGCTGATAAACAGATAAGCTCAAAACTAACCATTAAATTCTCACTAGTGAGGAAGGAAGTTAAGATCAATCAAGTACCTAAAAAGACTAAATACACCACTTTTAAAAGGTCAGTGAAAAAATGGCACATGCCTAGATCAGAGTAGGATCCCCACTCAGTGTTCATCAGCTGAGTGCTGAACCAAAGTCTATTAGTCTGATGCTATGAATTAATCACACTAATGGGTTTCATTACAGATGCTATTGCATTTCTTACCCATAGCAGCAGCATTTCTGAAGTCCATCATGGTGGCTTGAGTTCCCATGATGCATAGCAGCATCACAAATGCCAGCAATGCCATCCTGTATGCAGCGGGAGTCCTAACGACAGTCTCGACTTCCAGACACAGACTGATTCACACAGAGAGACCCGCAGGTTATCAATACACTTGCACACACACACTGTAGGTTTAGGGACGTCCCCCTCAGACCTGTCTCCATAAGGTGTCTGTGTGTATGAGTTTGCCAGGGAGGAGGGGGAAATACCTGCTCCAAAATTTTTTTGGATAGTAGTTTGGATAGGAAAGACAAACACACCTTGATCTGTGAATGTGTGTGTATGTATGTGTGTGTATAAGGTGGACCTGGTCCGTTTGGGGCCCGGAGAGAGAGGGCCTCTGAGTTGGGGTCGGACTCGGATAAACATTTAGATGAATCTCTCTTTTCTAGCCAGTTTTCCTCTAAAATTAATCTCACACACATGCAGGAATTTATGCACAGGAAGTGTGCGGGAAGCATGAGTGCCATACTAACACAGCAAGCCCTGTTCCTGCTTGTGTGTATGTGTGCAACTGTTGCAGTCCACATAGTGCCTTATGCGTCCCCATGCAAGTGTGTGTGCGTTTGTGTATGAATGTGTGTACACATGCACGTCAGCAGAGGAGCCTGGAGAACTTCTAGGAGAATGTGGAGATTTTGTTATGGATTCGCTGTGTGTGTGTGTGTGACAGTACTTTGAGTTTATGTATATGATCTGTATAGACAGGCTAAGGTGTGTTTGTAGTGGCTCAATGGTTTCTTTTAGGAGTGTTCACTGCTGATACAGTTGGTCTCTGTGCACAGTCCAAAGGCCAACAAACTGAACGCAAACCTAAATGTATAGGCTTACAGTGTATAGACACCCCTTCTCACTATGTGAGAACTTCCATTGACTCGTGTAATACTACACCTAAGCCTAATTCTATACTTAACCTCGTTAACAAAAAAGAATCTTTAGGCTTTCTATTTTTACAATCTATTTATGTTTTCTATCAAATAGCATGTTTTACTTTGAGCACTGACCAAATGTCCTCACATTGACAAAAGTGTTTCTATCATTTAGCCCTCACAAAGTGTTCAAAACACACACACACACACACCCACCATTGGCTCAGTAACACAGATTTCTTAGGCTGTAAGGCTCTACTCTCTTCCAATTATGACTCAAATACACATACCAGCACATACACAAGAAAGACACATCATTTTTCACACGTTTATTTTTGTCGTTTTCCAAAACGGACAAACACCTAAAAATGCCTGAAGAAACAAACCATAAAGCTAAAACTGAAGAATTTCCCGGAGGCTCTCTGTTTGCGTATGTAAATGTGTTTGTGTGTGTTTGCTTATTTATTGCATAACTCATACTTTTAAAATTTCTAAGCCTGATCTCTGTTTCTCTACACCCCCATACCATCAATCCTGCAGCTCCATTCCTTCCGCCCACCGCTGCAGAGCCGAATGCCTGGTGTGTAGCATCATGACAGAAAAGTTTTTGGAGCTTTTTTGCGATCCAGCCATACTTCTACAGGAAATCTTTTCACATTTAATTGTAATACATGCAAAAAACAGTTTCAGCTTTAAATTAATTAGCTTTAACATAGTTTTCAGGTTTAAGAATACCAAATACAGAACAAGCATTCAAAATCTTTAAATCTTTCTACTTGGGTTTAGCTGTATATTGTAACTGTATTGACTGCCATATACTCAAAAGTTACATTCATTTGTGAGAATAGTGGTGTGAATGGCAATTACTGTGCGTTATATAAATGCAACATAAAAACAGCAGGGCGCCTGAATAATGTTTCATGTGGCTTTTCTTTCTACATAGTTGTATGTAGTTGTAAGCAAACTGCAGGAGAAGATTGTGCTCCTTTTATGATTTAAGGCTCCTGATAGGCAGGGGGCAGGGCATCAGCTTTCATCTTCAAAGCCTCATCATAGGAAGGTAATTTAACCTGTCAGTCAAAAACATAGAATATGGTAGTAAAGGACAAACACGGCATAAAAGTAACCCAACTTATCACACAACCATAAGCAAAGAGCTTAAATCACTTTAACTAGTTTGTTAACAAGTATCAAACATGTGGTGCCAAAAACAACTGATAAACACTGTTCAGTGGTGAGAGGCTAAAACAGCAGTTGTGTTCTTAAAACAGAATGTGTACTAAGTTTTACTTTTGAGTCAACTACTCAGCAGCTAGTTAGTGGGAGACCAAATATGTAAAGAAAAGCAACTCACCCTCTGAACACTGTTCTGGGGATTAGCTGGCATCCAGTTTTCCCTCAGTGCATAGAAAGAGCGCATTGACACCTGAAGCATGTACACCTAGACATTAAACAAAAACACACCAGTCAATGAGTAACAGCCAGCCTGTAAAAACACACAAATCCTCGACCAAAATACATACACAGACACCACACACGTTTTATAGAAGGTCAAAGCCTCTTTAATTAGATATATAGTAAAGACTGTGCATTTTCTTTGAATAACTATATTCTACCTGCTCCTCCATACTACATTCCTCTGTTTTTACACAGCAAAGGACACCTGGTGAGAGTGTGAGTGTGTGTGTGTGTGTGTATGTGTATGAATGACAAAGGATGGTGGGGGGTCCTGCCTATTTGCGGTAACAGCTTTTCTGAGAATCAGAGAATATTTTTAGACTGTGTATACATCTGTACATAAAATGAAAGGAAGGCTCTGTGGGCGATGTGGTATTATTTATTGTAAACCATGTAAAATGATTATAGATTACATATAGGGAAACACACAAACACACACACACACACACACACACACACACACACACACACACACACACACACACACACAAAGAGCACAACCCAAACCCTC
>JBBPDB010000140.1:12363054-12389851 GCA_037974465.1 Brachypetersius altus
ACCAGGGTGGTATATAAATAGTGTAAACAGTTACCAGGGTGGTATATAAATAGTGTAAACAGTTACCAGAGTAATATGTAGACAGTTACCTGAGTAATATATAGCACAGTGTAAACAGTGACCGTAGTAAAGCAGTTGTACAGTGGCTGCATGTGATGTAATAGTAAATAAATCAGACAGGATATGAGATCTGTAGATAAGATCTGTAGATGTAGATGTAGATGCAAGTGTGTAAACAGTATTTCTGCAATATTACAGTCAGGTCCATAAATATTGGGACACCGACACAATTCGAATCATTTTGCCTCTATAAACCACCACAATGGATCTGAAATGAAACGAACAAGATGTGCTTTAACTGCAGACTTCCAGCTTTAAATTGAGGGTATTTGCATACAAATCAGGTGAACGGTGCAGGATTTACAACAGTTTGTAAATGTGCTTTGCACTTTTTAAGGGGCAAAAGTAATAGGACAGTTGGCTGCTCAGCTGCTCCATGGCCAGGTGTGTGTTATTCCTTTACTATCTTATTTACAAGGGAGCAGATACAGTTGTCGAGAGTTCAAATGTTTCAGTGAAGCAAGCCCTCATTTGGTGCATTCTTTCTTTTTAAGAATGTTCTAAACAGTTGATTTGGCCACACCTAATGTTTCTGCATCTCCCTGAATAAAAATAAACCCATCAGAGAGAGGCAGAAACATTAGGTGTGCCAAAATCAACTGTTGAGAACATTCTGAAAGAGAAAGAGTGCACCGGTAAGCTCAACAGCACCAAAAGACCCGGAAAACAAGAGTGGTGGACGACCAAAGAACTCGGAATTGTGTTGATGTCTCGATATTTATGGACCTTAATGTATATCTGTAATTTATACAGTCTCTCTCTGTCTCTCTGTCTCTCTGTCTCTCTGTCTCTCTGTCTCTCTGTCTCTCTGTCCCTCTCTCTCTCTCTCTCTCTCTCTGTCTGTCTGTCTGTCTGTCTGTCTGTCTCTCTCTCTCTCTCTCTCTCTGTCCCTCTGTCCCTCTCAGTCTGCTGCTGAGGTTCACAGATGATAAGTTTGACCCAGAACTCGGAGCAACAATCGGTAATGAGGTTCAGATTAATGTGTGGAGTATTTAATAATAACAGAAGTGTCCCTGAAGGTAAAAGGCAATTAGAGGGCAAATATCATTTAAATCATTTCTTGAAATGTAACTTTCATATTGTCATTATTGATTAATGTTGCTTAATTAAAAACATTACAGATATACACATGTTAGTCTTCAGGGTTGCACTTCTCTATTGATGGTAATGTATTGTAACGTTTGTGCAAAAGAAAAACTGTGTGAGTTCATTTATATAGTGTTCTGAGGTTACATTTTTCACCAACACACACACCTGCTACTCCACTGCACTTTACTCTGTGTGTATTTTCTGTCACTGTGCAGTTTTCTGCCCAGTTTACCCTGAAAGCTCGAGCAGGTTGAGTTTATGGAGCGCGGCGGATCCTGTGGAGCGTGTTGTTATAGAGGCTGTGGAAGGTGAAGGAGTCTGAAGAGGCGTCTGAGGCCCGCGAGCAGTGAAGAGTTAGAACTAAATTAGAATCGCAGTGAAGAACCTCAGTGAGATCAGCTGTGCTCCAGTGACCTTTTTTCAGTCTTGATGTCTGACTAAATATGCAAATGAGCTCCTCTGAAGTCTTCAGCAATCTAAACGTCCATCAGCACCTTCAGCCCAGCCAAGATCTCGTCCTGGAGCTCCGTCAGATGAACCTGAGGAAGGAGTTTGGGGCTTCTGCTGCCTCCAGTCTCAGAGTGCTGAAAGGAAAATGGGAGATTTATTTCTCCTGCAGCCGCGTCACCGTTTATCCCTCCTTTCTCGTCCCGTTAAAGATGTAAATCAGCTCTTCAGGGCTGTGCTGATGTCTGTGCTGAGCGATGCCACAGGCAGCTCGACTCATGTCTGTGAGATTTGTTTTATCTGCGAGAGATAAAAACCACAATTCCCCTTTTAGTAGTAAATTTTTGGGGTTCTTTGCGTGCGCTGAGTCGCTCGCCTGGCAGATACCGAGCTCCACATACCTGAGGAGGAGGAGGAGGAGGAGGTCTTGCTGGGCCTGCATGGATTCGCCATAATCATACCATAACCCTGATATCAGAAATACTTTCCATCTCCTCTTTTTTTCATCATATTTTAAAACCGTGGTCGCTATTTGAAGTGACGTGGATTCATGGGCTGTGATGTTCCTCTCAGTCCTCTGAACATTTCTACAGTTACTGAAATAAAGAACAGCTTCTTATCTTGTATGATACAGAATTGTGCAAAAGTCTTAGGCCCCTGTGCAAATAGTTTGAAGTCATTTCTATCAGCAGTGGCTTCTTTCTGCAGGTGAACAGCTGAATATTAGAATAAATGCAAACAAACAAGCAGTTTTTCTAAACAGTACTGGATATTCTGATGAGCTGATTAGAAGAACACAGGTTTGGATCCAGGTTTCTGCTCAGGGCCTCCAGTCATTGGGTGAATGAATAAAATTCCATAATCAACACCTAATTTAATCTACTGCAGTAAAAAGAGCCAAACCAGGTATTTGATGGAGCTGCAGGTAAAACTGGGCTTCCATGAGGAAAGAGGTCTGGAAATGGTTGAGCGATCACTTTGCCACACATAAAACCACCATTTACTGTATTAATGTTGTTGCATTTGTTGTAATGTTACACTAACTTAACACTGCTGCCTGGTAGTGAACAGCTTTTAAGCATAATTTACATTTAATTAAATGACATTCTCCCCTCTATTGTCAGCTTCACTGACCAAGTAGGTGCATTTTATAGTTACAGGCTGTAGTCCATCAGTTTCTCGGAATCATCTGTTAGTCCCAGTTACCTTGTTCATTAATGGTTAGGACCATTGTAGGACCACCTGTGTGTAGTTATTATCTGAGTGGTTGAAGTTAGTAAACATGTTATGCTCCACAGTTTGTGTTAGCCAGTCCTTCATCAATGGCCAGTTCAATACACATGACCCTGTTGGATGGACTGTTCCTAATCCAGCAGTGATACTGAGGTGTACCACCCCAACCACACACACACACATTCCACTACCATGTGAGTGTTACTTCTGTGCTAAGAATAATCCACTGCCCAAGTAATAACTGCTCACTGCTGTTCATGGTCATTGATGAACTGGGTAAAGAGGGCTAATAAATGATGCAGAGAAACAGTCAGACTACAGTCTTTAATTGTAGCATACACTACAGCATACACTAACAGTACAGAACAAAGGTCTTGTCAAATTCCATCCATGCAATTCCAAGCATTGCATGGATTTGTGAAATTCCATTAGCAGCACACTTGATTTAATCTAATAAAATATTGATTCAGCCAAACTACGGATCTGATAGTAGCTACTAGTAATACTGGGCCTTCATGAGGAAAGGACTGGAAACATTGGCATACATAAAATCACTGTGTACTGTATTGCTGTTATTTGTATGTATTCTAGCATATTTCTTTAGAAAAACATGTACTGTTCCACAGTTTCTAAATGTTCATTTTCTCAGGTGCCCGACACTTTTGCACAGTCATGTTTAGGGTAAGGGGAGCTGATAAAATGGACAATGAGTGTAAGTGCAAGATAGGTGTAGATACTGCATGTATGGTACACGTATGCAAACGACTGCAATGCATTAACAGTTTTCAACGGTTTCAGAAAAGAACAGCCTTCAGTATGGCAGGCACACAAACACACCTCCACACCCAGATTCTAACTGATTAAGTGATCTTATTTACAGTAATCTGATTACTGTCTGCAAATCAGGTGATCATGCAGACACACACACACACACACACACACACACACACAGAGAGCAGTGTTCTTTACTTAACAGAATGGAGGACAAATCTGTGACAGATGATGGTGGGACGTTTTACTGAGTGTCTTTTACAATATGGGGGCAGAAATCCTTATAAGAACTTGTGGAAAGTGTGGTGTGAATGTTTGTAGGGAGAGAGAGAAAGAGGAAGAGACAGAAAGGTGTTGAGAAAATCATACCAGCTGGTGTGGGGATTGGAAGTGTATGTAGGACTTTTAAATAACGCAGCTGCCACCCCAACAGGCAATTCACACTCATCCAGATCTGCTGTCACATTGTCACAAAGTCTCTCTCTCTCTCTCTCTCTGACACTCATGCATACACTCATTACATTTTGTTTTCCTTGTCTAGATCTGTGTCATATAATAACATTTATGTGCATATACAACTCACTAATCTTATGACTAATCTAACTCTTCATCCCTGACCCTAAAACAGACCATAGCCTGAATCCAAACCTAACCTCACTAATCTAAAAGAAAAAAATAACTGTTATTGCTAAGAAATCAATTTACTTCACTGAGTCCCACCAAGATAAATATTGTTTGTCAGTTTATAGTTACAGTGAGCAAAGAATTTTACAGAATAAGAATTTACGTAGGCTACAGGCAGCACATAATTTAGCACTGTCTACAACTCTATTATTCTAGACAAGCAAACAGTAGAGCAGCAGAGTTTGACGTCTACAGTAATGTAGCCCTGATTCTGTGGCAGTTTTTTATTGAAGGGTGAGGTGCGAAAAAGAGTAGGAGGGATTTTAGAGAAAATCAGCACCCATCATTGGAATATTCTGAAAATATCTAGATGACAAACTAGATATCAGTGTCTTATGTTGTGCTGGTTTTGGAAATTTTTATAAAATATTTTTGAAACTTTAAAAGATTCACAGGCTGTTTTCATACTATACTTTCATGGCTATACTTTACTGTCAAAACACACACACACACACACACACACACACACACACACACACACACACACACTCACAGCCAGAGCCTGAACCAGAGAAAAGGTCCTCATCATCGTAGAACTCATCTCCAGAGCTCTCCTCGTCCACTGGCCGTGCTGAGCTACGCTGTGCCTGAAAGTGAACAAAAGAGAATGCAATAATAATAATTTGACAAATAACAACAGTGTATTGAACATTAACTGGGCACACACACACACATTCCCACAATCACAATCGAATTGATGTATTACATAGATCTCAGCCTTTATCATAGCCTTCATATAGATCTCAACCCTTTTTCACTTGTTTCTTATACTTCACTGATGCTTTCATGAAGCAAACGCTTTTTGACTTCTACAGGTGAACATTTAGCCTAATAAACATGAGTGAATGATTGATTGGAATCATATTCAAAGTATTTAGCTTCAGCATGTTCCAATACTTTTCCTGATATCTGCATTTGTGATGAAAAACCCTCCTGGATAATGATCCTGCTCTGTGATGCATCAAACAATATTTTTACTTAATGTTTTGTCATAAAAAAGCACTGGGCATGCATGGCTTTAATTTATGATTAAGGTGAAATTCATTCACTGCTGTGTGTGTGTGCTTGTGTATGTGTGTGTGTGTGTGTGTGCGTGTGTTTGTGTCCGTGTGTGAGAAAGAGGATGTGTGAACAGAAAGGTCTAGCGTTGGGAGCCATTTTACAGGGAGGCCCGTTGCTAGGGGCAACCCTTGCCTTTAACCCAGTTTCCCTCTTAAAGAGGTTCCCAAATCCAGCAGGAGAAAAACCTTGCCTCACACCTAACAAGTCAGCTTTCTCTCAAACACTCACAAAAAAGCAGCGAGAAATTAGCCTGTTTCCTATAACACAAACCCAGCTGTGACTGGTGGCATTTACAACCTGAAACGAAACCTTTTTGTGTTGCTTGCTTTGTGAATTCAACAGAGTCTGTGCGCTTACAGACTTTGCAGTTTCTGCATATTTTCAGTGAGGCAAACACTGAGTTCAATTTTATGGTATCCAATAACAAACGAAGCCAGGCGCATGTATCTCTGTGTAGCAATCCCTTATAAAGCAAAAGTTGCATAACAGTTCAGCTCTGGTCCAACAGCAGGTCTTTGACTACCCCCTTTCCCATCGCGCTCTGCCCCCAGGGGGGGAAACGATGGGAAAAGGGGCGTCCAAAGACCAGCTCCTTCCTTTAGAACTCCCTCCCTTTCACTCCTCTCCTCTTCGCCTCCATCATTCTTTATCCCCTCTTTTCCCTTCCCCCACGTGTGATATGACTGGTTAGCCAGTGTCCCAGCAAGACCCCTAAAAGTAAATCATCCCCCAACACACACACAACCTTCAAAAGGCCCAGCACTCCTAGCAATAACACGCTAGGTTAATCTGTTGCAAACTCACAAACACACACATTCATGCACACGTGCGTACACACACGCGCAGCAGTCATCACATCAGCTGTCAAAACAGCATAAATGGTGTGGTGCTGGTGTGTTTTGAGGGTGTCACAGGAAGGAGCTGAGAATAAACAAAACACACAGTACAGTTGGTTAAAGGCTCTTCAACACTGTCCACTGTGCAAATAGCAAGATGAGCATCAGAGCATGCTATCATACCATACCATAGGCTGAATGGCTGCCAAAAACTTAAAAGTAAAAAAAAAAAAACACTTGCCATGAAATGTAAAAGCAATGTACAAATGGTGTAAAAACAAAACTGAACCTCACATTAAATGATTGGGATGATATAGTCCAGGGGTGAAAACAAAAGGTTCTATAATACAAATATCTGAATATGCTTAAAGGCTTATAGGTCAGACCAGCTAAGACTTGTTTAAACTTGTTGGAACAAAATAAAGTTTAAATTGTTGCAGTCATAATAAGAAAAATATTCTTTCTACATATATTTTATTACATGTGTACCTAAAGAAACTGTATGAGAACAACCTGTTGTTATATTAATATATATACTAAAGAATATTTTTTCCTTCTTCTGTGAATTTACTGTTTCGGAGATATGAGGTTTTGCTACAAAAAGGACGATTCGACCGGGTTTCCAGCTGTCTGAAATTACTGACCACTGTGTCTGCATATTCTTTGTGTGTTTGTATGCCTGCATATCCTTCTCTATAATTACAGGGTTTCTGTGTGGTGTAATTTAGTATAACATGTGATTAAGGGTAGATTTGGCCCTGACTGTGGGGGTGAGTTCACTCATGGACAGAGTAAAGGAGTGTGTGTGTTTGTCTGCGTGTGCATGGGCGTTTGCGAGAGAGAGAGCGAGAGGGAAAAATACATAAAGTAAGATAAAAATTTCCAAGACACATGGTTAATTATTAATTCTGTTAGTATATCATAAAATGATGTTTAGGGTTTATGGTTCCTGTGAAATGCACAAATAAAGAAAAACAGGTATAATACAGTACAAAACAAACTTTTGTGGAAATGTCTATCAAATTCTCTCGCTCTTTTTTTTACTGTCTGTTCTATCCCACTCTTGTCCCTCTAAGCTGTGATGACTTGGTTTGACTTGCTTGTGTTTTATGCTGGCAGCTGGCCAACAGCCTGGACAGAACAGCTGAGAGTGTGTGTGAGAGAGAGAGAGAGAGAGAGAGAGAGAGAGAAACAGCACAGAAAGAGATAGAGAGAGGTGAATAGAGAAAAAAAGGGAAAGAGAAAGATTCAGAGGGAAAGAGGGAGAGAAAATAAGTTTAGAGAGCAAAAGAGAGAAAGAAAAAGGAAGAAGTTGGAAAAAGGGAGTGAGAGATTGTATGAGCAGGAGGCAGAGATCACTAATGTTTAGTGAAGGTTAGGAGGTAAGCTGGTCACTAGGTAAAGACCTCATTACAGGGTCATATCTGCAAAACCACACACACACTCAAACATGGACGTACACTCACACACATACGCACAAACTTTATAAGCCAATGTCATTAGAGAAAATCTTTCACTTTATATACTCTTAGTCACACTTTTATGGTAAGTATATATGTGTGTGTATGTGTGTGTGTGTGTGTGTGTGTGTGTGTGTGTGTGTGTGTGTGTGTGTGTGTGTCTACATGCAAGTGTGTGTAGAGTGGACAGCTGTTGCAGTGGACAATCCTTAATCCCACCAGCAAGCGATCCCCTAATCCCATGGGATTAGAACCATGTCAGATGCACACATGGGAAGATGCACACTGTGTCTACATAAGAGTCCCTTTATTACATACATGTATGGAGCTTTTGGAACAATGGTCCAAAATTCCCCCTCTCATAGTCAACCCGCCCTCAGTGCGCCTGCTGTTATCACTACATAAATCTCTCTTTAACCCAAATGACCTCAAATGCACCACTCTCTTAATGCACAATATTTCTAGGATAAATATTAGAAGATACTAAAACAATGTATGTGCTGCTCTGGGCCGTCATAGTAATGATACACTAATACGCTTTTTACTTTCATTCAAATTCAGTTGACTGGTTACTATGGGAAACCTTCCACAGTTATTGTTTAAATGTTACTATGGAAACACTTTTAAGGTGAATGTAAAGGACCCCTCAGTCTCTCTTCATCTGTCCCTCTTACACACACAAACACACACACACACACACACCACTATGCTTATAATACCCACTGAGAACCCTGTATGGGTCAACCCTCCACCCACAGGTTGAGTGAGGGTCAAGTCAAGAGTGGAGCTTAGCTGTTCCTTCATAAAAGAAGGGTCCTGTTTGTGGGGGTGTCTACTTTTATTAAAGTTACATAAGCAGTAAGGAGTTAGTGTGTTTGTGCAATGTAAGTAGAACTGCTGTGTGTGTATATGCGTGCAATGTGAATGCTTGAATGCTCTCTTTCTTTCAGGCAGCTGGGTAGGGGTTTCCTGTGGATCATAACTTCTCTTGTGTTCCTAAGAAACTTTCCAAAGGGGCTAAAAAATGCAGTCAGGGGTTCGGGAATGGCCAGCCTTGTGTGTGTGTGTGTGTGTGTGTGTGTGTGTGTGTGTGTGTGTGTGTGTGTGTGTGTGTGTGTGTGTGTGTGTGTATGTGTGGCCCATCTTTGTGCTTGTGAACAACCCTCCCCCTTTCCCATAAGCTCCTGCTGTTCAGTATGTGAATCTGAGAAAGACCGAGGACAGAGACAGAAAGAGAGGGAGACAGAAAGAGACAGAGAGAGATAGACAGAGAGAGAGAGAAATAGATCTAACAGCTTTGGGGATAATATAAATTTTTCCCTTTAAAACAAGAAAATTCAGTGACCGCTTTAAACTGAGATCGTTGTGGCAGACTTTGTATTTTAAGTATTATTAAAAGTGCAATTATTGATTTGTCTGTACAGGGATTTTCTACACGTGTTCTCTGTACAAGTGTTGAACAGCGCAAAACCCGAACAGGGAAACCCGGACCGGGAGAGTGCCATTAGATAAATCTCAGCACCTTGACTTCAGATCTTAGAATGAAAACTTTCAACAAACAAACAAACTGTTTGATCCTCATTTCTTTTAGAAGTGGATGTTGGCTGTTAATATAGCACTAAAAATGATATTAGATTGAACTATTTGGCTTAAAAAAAATCATGGAAAAAATGATTTAAGATCAAATTAATTGCAACATTCCTCTGTATTAGTGGTATCGAACACAAACATCAACACAAAAGGCTGAAAAAAACTGAAGACACCCTTGTTCTCTGGTTACGGCCATGTCAGTGAGGGCATGAAACTGTAACTTGGAGAAGTCAGAGCACTTGAGAAATCGACTTTCCACATGGATAACCGTTCAGTTGATTTTTTTCCATCTGGGAAGCTATTCCCACCTCCTACATGAATGAAGCATAGTCTCTACCTATCTAACTAATGATCATGTCTACATGAGGGTAAATTAACTCATGAGGACCATTTGGCTCAATGGTGGCAAAATAGCTTTGGTCAAAAAAGAAATACAGCCCAGTTAAAAATCACAATAACTATTCACAGCATCAAGTCTTGAATGAGGGATGGTTAAATTAGAGATGTTGGTCTTCAGTTTAGTTGCAGATGAACCTGAGTATTAACTTAGCATATCTGTTTACAACGTGGCTTTACTAAACATGCTAAAATTCATGAGATACATGTAATTCTACCATTCCATCCAGACCAGGCAGGCAGTCCTACAAACCCCTGTTAAACTGCCTTCTTGTGACTCAACACCACACCTGTGGTCATTCCATCTGGACAGACAGGGCCTATGCAGGCTCTCTAGGTGTGTTTGTGTGTGTTTATAAGTCACATTTCCAGTATCATTGTCCCCACAACACGCTGATTGTTAAATTAATGGTTCCCACAATCACAAAATTAGAGGCTGCCAGAACACCTCCTGCGGTCTGTTCTTTGTCTCTTCTCTTGTTATTATTAAGTGCTGCAGCTAATGGCAAACTACATTATCTCCTCACATCTTAGGCTAGAATATACTGTTTGGTAATGATTATTACAATATTGGCCTGTCCAGTACTGATAACTGTATAAGGTTGAAATATGCAAATGACCACTCTACCCACTCTTGTATTTTGCAAACACAATCCTAATCAATCACAAATTTTCTTTAAAGGGTTTCAGTTGGCCTACATGATGTGAAGCAAATTAATTTGGTTCACATCTGTCTTCAGCATGTCATAAAAGGTTGTTTTTTTGCACAAAAAATCCAAATGGAAATCTGCAATTTTACTATTTTGCCATTTTACTAATTTTACTAGCCGAGATGTGTTGCAATTTTAAGAGGCAAGTACTGTGAGGCAGATGAAAGCACTCACCCAATGTTTGATTGCTGCTGCACCTGTATCAATATGTCACTGCATAATTGCACATGATTCATTGTGCTAAATATTCTCTTACTTTCAAGTGTTGTCTATAATTATGTCATGGCAATTTATAAACAGTCTATATAAAGTAGAATGCTGATGAGGTCACTATATATGCACATCATACATATCAAAACTGAGCCACGGGAATGCCATATTATTACTTAAAACATTTGTCTATATCTGTGTGCATGTGTGTGTGAGTATATCTGTCAAAGTGAACTGGTTATCATTTCAACCATTTACAAGTACATAAGATGTCGTGTAAACAAACACAAAACGTGTTGCAATTTTAAGAGGGAAGTAGTGTGAGGCAGGTGAAGCACTCGCTGATCGCTGCTGCACCTGTATCAAAATGTCACTACATAATTGCACATGATTCATTGTCCTAAATATTCTCTTACTTTCAATGTAGTACTTTTTTTGATTCATTAGCCTATTAATGAACAAAAATGTTATTTATATTGCATCTTTAGCTAACTGACAGGAAACGGGCTTGTGTGTTTTTTGTGTCTGTTGAGCCCAGTTTGAGCTCCAGGTTAAAAGTGGGAAATAAATCAGCTTTTGGTACTACTGGCTGAAAAGCAATCAGAATCAGCCATAATTCCTGCAATATGTAATGTAGCGTCATATTTTTCCATACCATGCTATTGTAATTGGAACATTACCGTACCAGCATGCACTGCATTCATGTCAGGCGGCGCACATTCAGCAGGCTAAAGAAATGTCATCCAAGACCAATTCTGCTGCCATCAAGTCATGTGATAGTGTGTGTGTGTGCAATGAAAGTCACATTTGTTCCCAAATGAGTCTCATATGAGTAGAATTTAGCTTTCCTTTACAGAGACAGCAACATGCTCTGCACAAAGCATCCTATCCAACTGCATCAAACGAGCTAATTCTTTTATGAATCACATTTACAGGAAAAAAAAAAGGAGTGAAGTGGGTGTGAAGCTCAAAACTGCAATTGCAGTGATTCGTCCACCATTCAGCATTCTTCTTCTTCTTCTTGTGTGTGTAATCCTTAGTCTAGGTTATGTTGAGTGTCCTGCTCAGTCCAAAATCCTTGCTCAGCTACCCTAAGCTCTTTAGTAACTGTGTTTAAACTTCTCTCTCTGTCTCTCTCTCTCCTCTCTCTCTCTGCTACTTCGCCTCGCCTGCCTACAGCAGGTGATTCTGTTTTAATCTTTCATCCCCACACTTCTGGATTAGTCACAGAGCAATCTCCATTACCGGCAGGGCTGCCTGGGAGGATGCATGTGTGTCTCAGTTTTCACAGATCGATCAGTATCACTTTCCATACATGATACGTTAAGTGAGCACATTCAGATTTAGCAAGAGCAGACGAGAGGAAAGAAGACTGGCAGAGATTGATTACTGTTGTGTCTCTTTCTTCTCTCTTCAGTCTCACTCTATTTCCTACTTGCCTACACGCGCACACACACACACACACGCGCACAGTGTGTTCACATTATTAACGCTGGATCAGCAGATTTGTACAAAAATGAAATATTTCAGTATTTTCACACACTAATCTACAGTGCTGTTTTGAATGATTTCTCATGTTTACTGAGATGTCTTCACAGAGGAGCCAAGACTCAGGAGTGTATTATAAACAGCTTGTAAAAGTGAAGGTCAGAAACCTGCTAAACCACTATTCAAAGTGGATTAGTTTTACCGGGAAAAGTACTGCATTTAAATGAGATTTCTGACAAGATCAGTGAGTTTAATCCACCATTAATCTCTAGTCACCATAGTCAGACAATATTAATTCCTGAGTGAATGGCCTTCTGTAAACTCATTGAACCAAAAGCTCAACCCCCCTCAGTAATCAAAGTGTAGTTCAAAATTATATCAAGGGAATTTATAAATAGTGTATATAAAGTAGAATGCTGATGATGTCACTATCTATGAACATCATACGTATAAAAACTAAGCCACAGGGATGCCATATTATTACTTAAAACACTTTTTAAGTAATGTTTGTCTGTGTGCGTGTGTATATCTGTCAAAGTCAATGTGAACTTCGTGTAAACAAACACAAAACGTGTTTCAATTTTAAGAGGTACTGCTGCACCTGTATCAAAAGGTCACAGCATAATTGCACATGATTCATTGTGCTAAATATTCTCTTACTTTCAGTATACTGCTTTTTCGATTCAGTAGCCTATTAATAGACAGAAATGTTATTTATATTGCATCTTTAGCTAACGAACTGGGAATGGGCTAGTGTGTTTTTGTGTCTGTTAAGTCCTTATAGGTTGAGCTCCTGGTTAAATGCGTGTGCGTGTGCGTGTGTTTGTGTGAGAGAGTGAGTGTACATCTGTCAAAGTCTAAGTAACTTTGTCATCTCAAACATTTACAAGAATGCAGAGAGGAAATGGCAAAGCTCAGGTTATTACATATATTGTAACAGACATTGCAAAACAGTGCAAATAAGAAGTATGAAATAAGGTAAACCTGAGTGGACAGCTCACTGTGCTTTGTATAAAAATATAAGACAAAAATGCAAAGGTTTAAGGAATGTGCAAAAAGTATGACCTGAATAGCCAGTATAAACAGTATATAAACGGGCAGCAGGTGATCTAGTGGTTAGGGCGTTCGCCCTGCGATCAGAAAGCCATGGGTTCAAATCCCAAGGCTGCTAGAGGCATCTCTGAGGTACCCTTGAGCAAGGTACTGTCCCCACACACTGCTACCCGGGCACTGTGTTCCTGGCTGCCCACTGCATACATGTGTTCAGGTATGACAGAATGGTCAATATACACTTTATATATTCATAATATATATAAAACCCTTTTAAATCTGTGAAAAACATTGCAGGTCTATGATGAACAATTACTTCCAATATTTATGTATGCATTACAGTGGCTTCATATATACCATGAATCTGCACAATGTTACAGTTCATGAATGTGTTGCTGTTGTGTACATATGGGGCATGACAATACAATGACTGTATGTGTCAGCAAAGTTGCATTACACATCTCTGGGTAAAGCTGAAATAGCTCGAGTAGCATTTTAGGAAATCAGTAAAATTCTTGTATTCTAGGACTCGACTATTGTGTTTGAGTTTTATAGAGGTATGGGTCCTAGCTGTAGAAGTCAAGGATGATACTCTTGAGTGACAGCTAAAGCTCTTGTTCCATTACTGTAACGTCTTTTCAAGTCCTATCAGTGATTACACTTGAGGCTCGCTGACAAAGGCCTGTGATATGGAAAGAGATAATCGGCATGTCTTCAGCCCAGCAGGGGATTTTAACATCCTCCAAGCATCCTTCACCCACTCACACTACTGCGGATGTGAGAAAGCCTCAGCATCTCATTACAATTATGAAAGCTTGACTGATACGGCATAGAAAGGTTGGGGGTGTGGCACCCATACACAAGCCCAGTCATGCCTCAACAAATCAGAGTCTGAGACAAGCTGAGAAATCCATTTTATTGTTAATCATTTTTAGCTTTTCAAAAGCTGAGCCTCTGTAATGGCTAATGCGCAGATCGATAAAGAGTTCCTGGAGTAATGCCTTCAAATCAGAGCCGCCAAAAGCAGCTCTCTTACAGAAGATTGCAGACAACTCTGCAGTCTATGAGATATTTCGAGGATTACAAAGTTGATGAACAGTTAATCTTTCATATTATTAACTGTGTCTGTGTATGCTGTCTCTCTCAGTCCTGCAATTAGAACCCACAGTTAGCAGAGCCCCGTACCTGACAAAAGCACAGCTGCTCATTCATATTCCATGTCCCACAACTATCTGCGCATAGCACAATTGCACCTGCCTTGGACATCTTTGTATTCACTTTTTTGTAAAAAATATCATTCTAATTAGACTGTAGCCATCACCATGCTAACTCCTTTCCAAACCATTGTTAACAGATTCAAAATATAACACCTAAACCAGTTTTTTTAATCAAAAAATGCAGCAATCAATGTCAACCTTCATTATGTTGCATAAAAATAGTTCCGACTACAGTATAACATTTGGTGCCCTTCGAGCATTAAACAGCCAAAAGCCAAAACAGCGATAACTATGTCATTTCATTTTTACTCCAAGCATTCAGATAACCTACATCTGTTATTCAACCAAGTGTGCAGTAATGCTCCCCAGGGCATGCTTTAACTCATCTCCTTCTTCTCAATTTGTAAAAATATGATCTGCTGTGAATAAATCTGCCCAACATCATTATAGGAATCTGGCAAAATAGGATTTTTCCAAACTTTACAGAACAGCAAAAAAAGAGAAATTGAATTACATCCTCCTGAGGGAGCACTAAGGCAAGGCAGAACAGAAATGTGAATAATATGATTTTTTTATTATAGTATCATTCTTTGGATCTTCTTATAACATTTCGTTTTTAGATGTTTCCCATGTATTGCACTGGCATAGAATGTCTAGTAGCATTGAACAAACTTGTATCCCGTCACATAAAACAGCTGCTTTGTTCCTGTATTGTAATTAGTGACATGTCATAGCTGTCAACACGACTGTCATAGCAAGGCTAACCCTATTATCTGCCATTTGTCACTCCTTATCTGAGTGTACTGTCAGATCTCTTTTGGGTGAAGTGAAAATTCAAGTGTGGAAATGACCCGTCACTTAACACAGCATTTTTATGCTTTCTTTTTCTATTGTCCCAGCATTCCCTCAGACGCCCATTACTGCTCCTTCTCTTCTATTTTGGAACTAAAGCAGTCAGACCTGGCATATAGTTGAGAGTACTGGCACAATTTACGTTCTCCCTACTAATTTAAAAAATAAGTTCCCCACCACTTGTAGTGTAGCCAGTTAAAAGTGTTTCATGCACCAGCTTCAAACACATCCTAGAGAACTAATTATGCTAGGAATGTGTATTGTTTGGATTTTAAAGATACCAATTTCAATACTGATATTCCTTAGCTAATCTGATACTGGTACTCTTACTAAATATAAAGATATCAAATGAAAACATGTGGGACAGTTATTTTATTTATTTTTAGAATAAAAGGTAGGTTGTTTACTGAGTTTTCTGTATATATATTGAGGGAAGAGCCCTCATTATAAATCTGAGGTAATGATGTACAGAACGTCACTCCCATCTTTTACACTGGTCCAATCTAGCATCAACCATTTACAAATTTTCTTTTTGTGTCCGTCTCTTGTTCGCTCCTCTTTCTATCTTCTCATCCCATGGAATTGCTGAACTGTTTCAGCATTCATTACATTCCAGACAGAACTACCTAACCTGCTATTTCGAGTCAGTATAATTTAGGAAGGTCGTCAACCCACTCCTGTCCCTTTTAAGTCAATTCCAACATCTCCATTTAAAATGATGCAGCTTCCTTCTGGCAATCATCAAATTCCTTAATATACAATATACTAGGAGTGTAACAAAGAACTGAAAAATCATGCTATCACAATGCAACAATATACATCATGGAGAATTGCCTAATGATATTTCATATAACTGCATTGTTTGGAGCGTACTATTAAACCCATTTACACACACACACACACACACACACACACACACACACACACACACACACATATATATATATATATTTTACACTACACATGCCCATATTAAAATATTTCTAGATTGGACAGTGTACATTTTATACTGTCCTGTTGGTAGTGTTTATATTGTATTATTCTGTTCTATTGTTTTTCATTTTTGTTGCTCTTACCTTTGATTGCTTTCTGCCCTGACGATGCACATTTCCAACTTTTGGGACTAAAAAAAGTTTATCTTATCTTTATTAGCACCAAACAACAGCCCAGACCAGCACATTCATGTCATACATGGCTCTCGCTCATAACCTTTAGGTTCATTAATAAACTGTTTCACAACTATTGTGTTTCTTTATTTAAATTTCATTGTAAATTCATTTAAACGGAATTGTTTCAGTCTTACTGTTTTAAATTATATTGTGAGTGTATCAAACAATATACATTGCATTGTTTATAGAACCGAATCATACGCTGTGTATGTTGTGGGGGTGTCATGATATAGTCAACTCATGTTATTGTTTTATTGTTCCGCATAACACAGTACAGAACAATAAAATGTGCACCTGTTACCATAACTGATCGTCCAGTGTTCAAAGGATGGAAGTTAAGTTAAAATTCATTCATTTATTCATCATCTAAGATACGTATCCTAACCAGGGTCCAAACACTCTTAGGACAAAGAGTGAAGAAACAACCTAGACGGGTTGCCAGTCCATCACAGGGCATACAGACGACCACATTAACACCTAGGGGCAATTTGGCATCTCTAATCCACCTCATGTTCATGTCTTCGGATTGTGGGAGGAAACCAGATCACCAAACAGACATAGGGGGAAACACACAAAGACTGGCTGCCCGGCTAAGAATCCCAGGACTCCCAGGACATTATTGATGTGAGATGACAGTGCTAATCACTGTGCCAAATTATTAAGAAAATGCCTTTGATATATTATGGTTTGGCTCTGTTTGTCAAACCCTTTGAACTAAAATACAAAAATATCTGTCTTCACTGTTCATTGCCCTTTAGCCAGCGTGTTTTAATATACTCAAGTTCATGCTGCGGTTTTGTGACCAGAATTACACAAACACCAGAGGCTGTGTAGAAATACAGAACCCGATTAGATTTCCTAGTGGATTATATTGGTATCTTAGAGCAAGATTTACATTTGAAACTTTGAGTTTACAGGACAAACACGGGTACAAACGTGAGCATGTACATTAACAAACTGATGCTCGTAGAGTAAGTAATTTTGACATTTGAATCTCAGCATATATAGTCTAAACACTCTCAGACCTGACCAAAACACTTACTTTTAGATAAGCAAGGCAACCCAATCATTGCTCTCTAATTTTAAAAGAATGCACCTTGAACTATGCACTGGATCTGCTTAAACTAGCTATATTAATATTTATTTCATTAACAGATTCAATCTTATTCAAAGGTTTGGCCGCCCAGGTCAGTACTATTTAATTACTTCTTTTTTTTAACATTCTGAAAAAACGTTTGTCATTTTATAAACAGCATAATTATTTGTGTTTAATTGGATTCTTCAGTACAGCGTAGTGTGTGAAATACAAACAAGTTCTTATTAGTACTTTGGCATTACTAGCTGTGTTTTGTCCTTTACAATTCAGATTGCGGCATTGTAAAAAATTATCATTGTAATAATATATTTCTGCCATATCTAATTCAAGGGCTCACATGGTGTATTTTTCTGAACGTAAAAGGTTTACATTTAGAGACCACTGACTGGAACGCCTAACAGTGTGGCAGGGTGTTTTGGGCAGGGCTTCCACTGAGTTGTAGAGATGCCATATCAATGTGTACAAAGCCTTCATATCGGTTACTATCTCTGGAATCCAGGCTTTGAATAATTCCTAAAAAAAAAAAAAGGCACTGAGATCTCAAAGGCTGATAAAGTTGCAACTGAGACAGCACAGGTTTAGACCTTGTGTTTATGTGTTTGTGGTAGAAAGGAAGAGAGAAGAAAAGTGATACAGAAAAGTGCGGACGTGGACATTCTGGTGTGAAATCCTGCAGTCTGACCAAGGAGACAGCCGCTCATTGAAAAACAAACCAGGGTGTTTTGGGCGGATGGTTTATTAATGCATAATTGCATTTTGAAAGTAAAGCACATTTTATTTTCATCTTGTGTTTGATGGTCTCTTGACAGAGTATGAATAAGACTTCACAACAAGCCCTGGATCAATAGTTCAGCTAATTGGAATTAATGCATTTGTCTACCAACTTAATTCTGTTCATTATCAATGTACTGAACTGTGTGTGTGTGTGTGTGTGTGTGTGTGTGTGTGTGTGTGTGTGTGTGCGTGAGAGAGAGAGAGAGAGTGTGTGTGTTCTACAGTGTGGTCTCCCTTTTGTTCTTCCCTCCATGGGGATTGGATGTTAAATAATTTAAGATTCTCTCCCCAGGACGTCTTCTCAGACCTTCAGACATAGAAAGCACACACACATACACTCACACAGACTCACAAACTTCGATCGCTCTCTTCTTTCGTCTCACTCTCTCCCAGATAAACAGTAACACTGCAGATTTCAAGAAATGAGTCATCAGTATTCTCACGTCTATTTATTAAAGCACTGATATGATGACACATATTATATATTGAACTTAAACTGTCTGGGCTTTAATGAGCCAGCAGAGTGGGCTTACTACGCACAAGCATGGATGTTCTGTATTTTATATGGGACCAGCACAGCAGTTTCCGAATTGCGCACACAGACCACCTTCAGCTTTTGTCCAGAACTATTACGCTCTCCCTCTGGAGTGTAAGATTGCCTCGTTGTCTTAGACTCTTCCCACATGCTTATTGAGCCCCACCCTGCCACCAAAAAGTTAAGGACATTCCATAGGTCCCCAGAGTCCTCAGCCACACCCCTAACCTCTCGTTAACCCAATTATCCAAGCAGGTCCTCTATCTCCACGGAAACGCGTCACTCGCCCCACCCACTCATAGCCAGAGGCCCTGAGAATATCCGCAGAACAAACAAACGGAGAGAGAAGCCAGAGCATGAGGACGAGACACACACACACACACCCCACCCCCATCCTACTGGCTACAGTAGCTGTATTCATATTTATAGAGTGGCTGTATGGAACATTTTAAATTCATTGTGGTTTTGCAGCCCATCCCACTGACGCTCTCTAATTTAGTGTCTTATTATAGCTCAGCATAGACACAAATGCGCAGAAATTTGGGGCACACAATTGGTGGCCATCGTTTTTGGAGAAAAAAAAAAAAACTCCATCACGGTGGAGTGATGCAGTGTCACAAACCATCATTTGTAGAATCGTGCACACATCTAACACAAAGCTATGGGTTATCTGTTTAGCCTCACGCAGACATTTACAGCCACACACCAGAGACACAAACTCATCTACATCACCCGTTCCTCCACCTCTCCTCCCTCCCCTCATCTGTCTCTCAGGTAGAGTTTTTCCCCTCCCCCACCAGACCAGAGCAGCATCTTAATTAGTGAGTGAGAGAGGAATAGGGGAGTGGGAAGGCAGAGGGTGGGAGAGAGGGATATAGACGAGCAAGAGGGAGGGGGAGATACACAGATAGGGGCAAGTGAGAGAAAAGATGGGAAAGAGACAGAGAGAGATGGGCAAGACAGAGAGTGGGGAAAGCAAAAGAGAGGGAATGGGAGGAGAAGGAGAGGAGAAGGGGAGGAGAAAGGGAGGGAGAAAGAGAGGAGAGAGAGAGACAGAGAGTCTGGCTGTGATAAAGCTGTGACTGTACTGTGCTCTATGGTTGTCATGGCGACTCTGTCGAGCAGGTAGAAAGGGTCTCTCGGGAAAGAGCAAGCGGCCCTGCACTTCTCCATCCAATCTCTCTCTCTCTTTCCACACCTCCCCCTTTCCATTTTCTGTGTAAATACGCTCTCAGCGTGTTGGAAACCGCGACCCGGTAAACAAGCTGATATCTCGACAGCTACAAACATTTACATTTTTGGTCAATCACAATTAGGCCTTCAATCGACAAGCGCTTTTGTCGGCACAGACACTAAATCAAAAGTTTCATTTGTGCAAAAGTGAGGAAGCGTATGGAAATAAACGGTTATCTATACTGGTGCCGTGACCCAGATCCTACTTAGCGTCCATCACCTGCGGAGCTGCCTCTGGGGAGGGGTGTGGAGGAGAGGTGGAGGTCAGAGGGAGGTGAGTGTGAGTTTACTCAAGACAGGTGTGAGATGCACGACCTGCCCTGACACTTAAATGAACCCCTCTTTCCCAGTTAACCTCTTAAACCCACAGCCTATTAATCAGGCTTCAGTGCAATTCAGCAACTGCTGAATTATTTGGTACCTACTATGGCACTAATATGAAAAGTAATGTAGTCATGAGCAACTGCACCCACTTAGAGATCCTCACATTTCTAAAACTTAACTTATTATTCTGTAATTATTCCCAAATTATAGGGACAACAAAACAAAGCATTTAAATAGAAAAGGTGCTATGTGAAACAGGCAATGTGGTTTATCTTAAAGCACTTTTCCATAGGTATACAGGAACTGTGCTGTTCCTAAACCGTACTGCGACAGCACGCTTTGATTTTCCAGTGTATCTCAGGCCGGTAGTGGTGCTGCTGACGCGCTGGCAGCACAGTTCTCTCCCAACATTTTATGGCCCGTTGTTTTCTCAAAACCGCGTCTATGGAGTCGTACCAGCAGAATGTTTTTCTGTCACTGACGTTTTTGTTATTGTGGTCTTTTATTTTTTAACAGTCTTGTCTGAGTTTTTTTCCTTTTGTCATTGTTTAGCTGTGCAATGAATATCTAACCCAGCTAACTAACAAACAATAGCCTGATACCTGAACCTTTGCTTTTCTAACAGCATTAGACAACTCCCATTGGAATTTATCTTCAGATGTGTTCAGCTTGGCTGAGGCCTGCTATTGGCCCTGCCATCGGGTCAAAAGAGCACAGCGTTCCCTTAATGAAGGCCACTGTTGGGCCTGCAAAGTCCCAAAGCACTGACACTTAAGTTGTAAGGAGTGTTTCAGCTCAGGTTACTTCGTGAATGAGACACAATTCAGGACAACTCATCTACAATACTACAATATGGCTACCTCTATGTATTCTGAGGTGGAAGAGGATCTCCGTCTCACTCAGTAAAGTAAAATATTGTGGGGTGACCTGTATAAAATATTTCATGAGAATGTGTTTCATTCATTTGCACAGCACATCTGTAATTCATTTTACATTATTTTTATTACCCTGCTTTAAGACTAATATATTTTCCAATTAACTGCTCTGTGAACTGAAACACTCCTTATAACTTCAATGTGAATGAGCAGAGCTACAGTGCTGTAGGCTGAAGGTGGATGTAAGCAAAAGGTCCTTTAAAATCTGTGTAAATGCTAATGTGGAATTTACCTCCAAGCACACTGTTGTATGCAGAATCTCACCTGTATGACAAACTACGCAGTAGTTCTGAAATGACTGCAATGTTTTTGGTACTGTGTCTGTGTGTGTGTACATGAGTTCAGAGTGAGAAAGTCAAGGCTAGAAATTTCCTGAGTCGTACAGCTTCACACATTCCTTTCTCCCATTTTCTCTTTCTCCTCCTCTCTCTATTTCTATGGTTGTCTTTGTCGTTTGCAACACAAAACACTGATTCAGTACTGACCAACATGATCCTCAGTGCGTGAGCGCACACACACATATACGAGAGGAAGGAAGATGATTCTGTTTAGTTACATTTCCAGATCTAAATTAAACTCCATGTTTGGCAGACAGGACCCAACAGGATATGATGTCACTGAACTGATTCACATATGACTTCCTTTCAAAGGTGAACCAACATCAGACTGGTGAAAACATTTGTTCTGGACAGTATAAAATGCAATACTGGCCCTTTTGGGTGGGTGTAAATGAATACATGCATGAAATCGGAGAGTGTGAGGTAGAGAGAAGAAAGAAAGCCAGAGATAGAGAGGATAGAGAGAAAAATTAAAGAAAGAGAGTGACAGCAAGAAAGAAAGGGAGAAAGAAGAGATAGAAAGACAGAGAGAAAAAGAAAGAAAGACAGTGTGTGAGACAGAAAAAGAGACAAAGATAGAGAGACAAAGATTATACATATATAGAGAGAGATGGAGAGGGAGAGAGAGACAGAGGATGAAAGAGATGTTCTGAAGGGGTGAGAGAGTGACGCCTGAACATACAGGTTTGGGAAAATAAAGTTTTAAAGCTCAGTTCTAACATTAGTGGGGCTCATTTACATGGACGCTTCAGCATTTTCTTTCAGCCTGATCGATTAGCAAAAAATAGTGAGAAAAATTAAAAACCCATTGACTTCTGTCACCCGTCTAATAGAATCCAATAATGGGGACAGCACGTGCCCATTGGCATCTTTTTAAGTATGCTTGGTCAAGTTCAATGAGCCTTTGTTCTTTTGACAGTACGTACAGAAAAAAGAATTAAACGAGTCTGTGCTGATGGGCTGACCGTTACAGACAGGCTGTGTCTTATAGGCGTCTTGGAGTACATGGGAGGACTCATCCGAATACACCCCAGGTCCGTTTGTTCTCCTGCGCGCACCTCTTTCTATTTTTTTCCTTTCACAAACAGCTGTAACACCAATAATCTGCTGCTAGAATTAGGATCCTCCACTGCTCTGCCCTGCCGTCTCCAATCAGCTCACACACTCACGGGCTGAGGCTCCGGGATGACGTCATCGCTGTAGCGCTCCCCTGCAGCCGCTCCTACACCCACCCTAACCCCCCTCGACCCCACCCCAGTCTCCTCCTCACCCACCTCGCTCCCCGCCTAAACCTCGCGCTCCATTTACCCCACCCGCGAGCCGCAAAAGCCCCCCGCTGTACGTGAGCCTCAGGAAAACCGAGGGGCGTTATCAGATGATTAATTGTAGTTAATTATGACCCAAACACACACAGACACGGCGAGAGGCTACCACCCATCAGAATAGACACACAGGATACTGTGGGAGGGGGCGCGGGCCGAGCGAGTGTCCCTGACCTACAATGCCCACACACCCACCGACCCACGCAAACACACACAAACGCCATCAAGCTCGAGCTGCCTGCGACACCCCGCCTGACACGCGCCGTCTGAGGCCCGCAGACAAATGTGGGTCGCTTCGAGATTTATCAGCCATGCCTGGTTACACACACACACAGGTACAAACACACCTAACGAGATATATCATCACGCGCGCGTGCACTTATTCTGTCCTGATGACCGTGCGCACACACACACACACTGATAGTCAGTAAATGATCTCAACATACACATACACACACACTCGCAGAAACAATAGAGCGACAGCGCGCGAGAGAGAGGGTCCCGCTTACCGAGTGCGCGAGCAGCAGCGCGAGAGCCATCCAGCCCGGGAGCTTCATGGCGTTGCGGACCGCCTGCAGCAGCAACGAGCCCTGGCTGCTCCTCCACGAGTGCGGAAAAAAATAAAATTAAAATTAAAATAAACACCCTCAGTGTGCAGGATCCAGACTGAGTGGGGGCGGCCGTGGGTACATCCGTCCGCCTGCGAGCGCAGAGGAGTATAATCCTGCAAAAAGACACGACACGGAGCGGCGGGGGACCTCCACTCCTCCTCTCCTCTGCTCTCCTCTCTCCTCACACTTTTCTGTGCACGGGTCCTCCTGGATTCACAATTAGCTCCAGTTTCTCTCTCTCTCTGCGCGTCCAGGAGGAGGAGGCTGTGCTGTGGACGGATTCTCCTCGTGCGAGTGTGTGGGTCTATGTGTGTGTAAAGGCGCCCCCTTCAGCCCGCTGGTGATCATAACATGCTCCTAGCAGCCCCCCCCCCCCTCATAACCACATAAAACCCTTTCTCCCTCATAGAGAAAAGCCATTTAACCGTGCAAAGAACCGTTTAAGCGTTCAAATGCTCCAGTTACAGCCTTAAAAAGGAGATTCTACACTAATGAAACACCTCTTTTTAACTGTATATGAGTGAATCTTTTAATTATATATATACATATATATATAATATATAATATCGCCGTTAACCTTGATATTTCAGTGACTTGTCCGGTTCACGCACGTTTTAAACCTGTCTCGGTCTCTCCCCCGGACAGAGCGAGAGAGCGCGGCTGAAGGTTGCTTAGCAACGACAGACGCTTCCGCTTGTGTCCACATTAAAGGAAATAATTATGCCCTATACTGTCGTTATATAATTGCGTGGAATGTTTTTAATGGGCAAAAATACTTAAATAAATGAAAAGTTTAATTTGTTTTAAAGTTTAATTTGGGGGATTACAATGACATTAACGGCGGTAAAAAAAATTAATCTATGCCCACCTCTAATATCTATATATATCTTATATGGAACCCAGAGGAAATTACTTGAGTTATCTACATTTAACCTCTTCACCTGAGTGAAACAGTGGGGTGTGGACAGATTTGCCCAGGGAGCAGTGTGCGGGGAGGGTACATTGCTCAAAGGTACCTTAGTGGTGCCACTGGTAGTCCTCAGATACAAACCGCTGATCTTCTGATTACAGAAGCAATTCCTTAACCACGAGGCCACCAGTTGCACCAGTCACAGAGTGCCTAAGCTAATTTTTGTATCCTGATATATGAAACGCAAGTGTTGTTCAGAAGAAGCTTCCCCAAAAAGTACTTTTGCACCCCGTGAACTCCAGTGGCTGCTCTGACTTCTGCCGTGACGTCAGGATGCTACAGCGTCACTGTCCGGTGGAGGGCGCAGCGGAGCCCCTCTTGACTTCAGCAGCCCCCCAATCTGCCTCACTGCAACTCTCAGCAGCTCTCTGGGAGCCTCCCAAACCAGTAGAAACACTATGCCCGCGTTTTGCAAACCGTCACGACAGCGAAGAGCTGCTCCCAGCCTCCCGACAGCTCCGTGAGCAGCGTGCAGACAGAAAAACTCACCAACAAAGAGGAGGAGCGGCGCAGCCTGCAGTGCAGCTCTTTCACAGCAGACCTACTGGACCAGTGCGGGGAATCCAGATCAGAAAAAGTCCCATAGTTCAGGTTCAACATGAAGAAAAGCCATTTGGTCAAAAGGGTGAGATTCTCATCTCTAAATGTTGAATAAATTCTACGCTATTTCCTTTACGGTGCTATGCCAGTCTTTTATAACATGCCAGTGCCAGCCCGTGCATTGAAATTACACAGCGTAGGTGAACGCTGTCACGTTTTTATATCACAGTGTTTAAATTGATGATAGGTTTGGGGGACTCCTTTGTCTTGCAGTTATCTGTTGTGTAACATACAGATTTAGTGCTGCTTTATGTGTAAATAGGAGGCGTCCCCTGAGGGCTAGATGCACAGGTTAATTTATTATTATTATTATTATTATTATTATTATTATTATTATTATTATTATTAGTTTAAGTAAAGTGTTTAAGCTGATTGGCCACACCCTTAAAAGTGAGACAGTGTGGAATTTGTTGCCAGGGTCAGCAGCAGCACCTGCCATGTTTAAGTGTGAAGAGATGAGGTTATGAGGGTGGGTTTGTGCAGGAGAGGGTTTTCATTTTCCTCTGTTATGTAAGGCTGGGATTTACTCTGTACATGCAGGGACTTCAAGATGCCAACCAGCTGTCATCACAACCGGACAAAGTGGGCTGGATCCGCAAGTTCTGTGGCAAAGGCATTTTCAGGGAGATCTGGAGAAACCGTTTTGTGATGCTCAAAGGGGATCACTTGTATATTTTTGAAAAAGAGGTAAGTCTGGACTATGCATTTTAACATCAAGCATTGTGCAACATAATAAGAAGTCATCTGTTTGACATAAAGACTGTCACTGGGAAAAGGGGCTTCTCTGTCCTTGGATTTCAGGAGGCACAGTAGAACATGATAAGCCTGTCACTTTGTTTAATAAACCCAGACATTAACATAATCACCCATGGCCATGATTTTCTGGACAGAATTGATTTAAAACCTTTAATGTGCTTGACAGGTTTGAGAAAACTGACCATGTTCCGATGTTATTTCCTGTATACATTACTGGGCGAAAGTCTTAGGCTCCTGTGGGTGTAGGTCTTTAAAGCCATTTATCTGAGCAGTAAGGGACTTTCTACCAGCAAATACACAAGTTAATATTAGAATAAATGCAAACAAACAATAACGCTTAAACTAATGTCAAGATTTGTAAAACATACTTGAAGTTTTGTCAGCTGAGCAAGACCCTTAAGCCCAAGTTGCTTCAGGGAGACTGACCCTGTAGTTAGGGAATGGAAGTCACTTTGGATAAAAGCGTCTCATAAATGCTGTAAACGTAAATGTAATGTAACACATTTTCGGGTCCAGATTTTACCTCAATGCCTCCAGACTTTGAATGAATTTGTGAAACTACATAAACAGGTATTTGAAGTATGCGATGAGAACTACGAGGTAATACTGTGCTTCCATGAGGAGAGGTCTGGGAATGATTAAGCAAACACATAAGATAAATATAAAATATATTTACTGTATTAAAATTTTAATATTAGCTTTTAAAACTTAAAACTGCTCATATAAACAGGCTTTTAAAGGGGCATCCTGCAAGTAGAAGTGTCCACATAGGTGCATTTTTTATAAAAGCTTTGTTATTGTATTGCTTTGTCCAAATGTGTCTGTATCGCCTTCTAAATGGTGGGTGGCGGTAGCTCAGTGGGTAGGCTACTTGCCTCCAGACCAAGAGGTCACAGGTTCGAATCCTACCTCCAGCACA
>JBBPDB010000140.1:12390059-12423718 GCA_037974465.1 Brachypetersius altus
GATTCCAATGAGATTAACGGCGTTAAAAAAATTAATCTATGCCCACCTCTAATATATATATATATATATATATATATTCCTGTAATTATCCCTGTCTGTATTTCTGTACAGCACTTTGACTATGAAGACATTCTTGTAGATATGTCTCCCATAAGGCTCACTGTGGATTTAGGTGTAGACAGAGGCATTTGGCTTCACAGAGAGATCCTGAGACAGGAATACAGTTTTGTGTGAGAGAGCGAGAGAGAGAGCGAGAGAGAAAGAGAGTGAGAGTGTGTGTGTCACAGGCAGGGTTTGTAGACGTGCTGGTGTGTGTGACTGACAGGAGTCAGATTTGATCCAGCATGGTGCCTGGAGGATCCTGATATACAAGAACAGAGCTCAAATAGGAATTTTATTACAGAACTGTTTTTTTTAATGAAGATGTGTGGGTTTAGATATAGAAGGCTAATGCTAACTTTCAAAGTCTTTTAAGCAAAATGAAAGGTCACATATAAAAGCAGTGTCACAAACGAAACAAGCCTGCCTCTTCTTGAATCCCCCTCATTAAAAGCATTCCTGCTCCAACAGGCAACAAAGAAAACGTCAGTTGAGCAAGAAGTGCTCTGTGAGTTCTTTTCATGTGTCCTGCAAAGTAACGCGTTACACATCATGTTCATTTCAACGTTTAATGATGTAATGCCTTGACCACCCAAGCAGGGGGTCGGTTGTGTCCCATCGATAGTACATTTACAAATGTGAAGAAAAAGTAAAAGACAAACACAGGTAAAGCATCCTTCACAACAAACTATGTGCATGGTTCAGATAAATAACTTTGAACATTAATCAAACCTATCTACAGTCTTAGAAAACAGCATTTTGGCTGCCGGTTCAGCCAACTATTACTACACTTGAAATATAATCATTAAAATATTTTTTTAAAAAATCTTATCACACATCATTTGCATTTATTGTGGGAATCCATTTAAAATCTCATGCTGAAACATCCGCCTTATGAGTCCATTACAGGTTATGGAAATGTACATTTTAGTTCTTTCCCCTCAACATTCACTCACCCCTGTTAACATTAACACTTTAAAAGATTGGGAATAGTTCACAAATTATGTTTATCAGAAATTAAGATCATAAGAAGAAAAAGGTTCTCTGATTCTTTTTTCTTTTCAATGATAGTGTGATCTTGACTGATGAGGCCACTTTCAGGGTACAACTCTGTTACTCAACTTAAACATTCATTAAAAAGAAAATCTAGTTGATTTTATTAAAAAAATAATTCTATACTAAAAAAAAGGTGTCAGGTCAGCTAAAAAAAGGCTTGGAAATAATGACCAAAAATAGACATTATTCAAGAGATGAACAAATACAACTTCATACACTGAAAAATGCTCATGTTTTAAGAGATAAAAGGCCCTCAGGTTTCCCCAGTCATGGAATCAATTCTGTTTGTACTGCTTGAGGACGTGGGTGACTGATGGTTTGAATTTTTTGGGAAAAACCTTAAAGCAACATTAATTTACTTTCTAAAAGCAAATGCTGTTGTGTATGAGAGAGAGGGAGACAGAACTCTATATATATATATCGTAGTTCATTACAAACCACTAGAGTGACTTCCAGAACAGCAATTCAATCACATTTACAAAATTCTGATGTCCGGTAAAAACGACCAACAGGCTCAAAATGAATCCTTTAAATTTAGCTGTTAAGCAGATGCAATTGAATCACATATTTTCCATCTACTAACAAACCAATCAAGGATACTGCGCATAGGTCTTCGGCACTCGAGCATATTGTACACCGTTTTTGCTTGTAAAGAGCACATTAAAATAAATGCAAAAACAACAGTGACGTGATTCTAAAGTTTACTGCGACCTCTCACTGAACCACTGAATGAATTTATTACCAGCAGCAACACACATTTTAATTGATTAACCAAACCAAAACCAGTTGTTGCATGGAAAGTAATAGGGTTGAGACATTTTAAAAAGGTTGACAAATTAACATTTACATTATCATTTGTATAAATTCTATAATTCGTGTTTTTCCTAGGCAAAATAAAGCATAATGAACTATAAAGGTAATTCTCGGGTGCCTAAGACTAAAACACAATACACATCTCCCTCTGTCTCACAATTGATATAAGACAATGAACATGACCATTTACTAGAAAGAAGAGTCAGGAACCTTTCTTTAAATTTTGAGCTTTTTATCCATGTTTTGTTTCAAAATAAAGATCACACATCGTTTAGAGACAATCTACAACTGGAGTTACAAAAAATAGTTGCCCAGGCAGAAAGCACACACAGCATCTGTTAACTATACACATTATGGTTACAAGTGTGCTCGCATAAAGAGATCATAGGAAATATACACAAGGCTGTTTAAATATACACCGCAGTGTTCCAAATCAAATGTTACAATCACAAGTAGACAAAAGAATGGCAAATCTGTACACACCTTCCAACCAGGGCAGTCTATGCATCACGCACATACACAAACGCTGGCGGCTATCAGCCCTGGAGCAAGGGAGGGACTATAAAAGATCTTTTTTTAAAAAGAAAAAAAAAAAGAAAAAGAAAATTAAGGGATGAGCAAATGTGGGGGGAAAATGGCTGGTGAATGGCTAAAAGCAGAGTGCCCATATTCGTGTTCTTTGTACATCTATGCCATTTTAATCCGAAGGGCTTCAAAACCAACAAAAATTTTTGATATTACAATTTACAATATACAACAACTCATAACTCAAACAACAACCAAAGAGGTGAGAATTTACACTGAAATGCACAAGATTCTTTTTTTCCCCCGTTTTGTTTTTTTTTTCTTCTCATACCAAAAAGGGCTGTAGAAGCAAGTCCACATTTACATTAGCGAAGGTTTACAAATGTACAATTATACAATCAGAAGTATGTATTCACTACTGGGTAGATTATAGGTACAGATTGGACATCAAAAACCAGAAAAAACTACAAAGTTTTATATATATATTTATATATATATGCAAAGTTCTACACCAAGTATGCACTAAATATTTATAGAAGCAAGACCAAAAACGTCTCCCATGCTAAATGTCTGCGTCATGTTAGCAAGAGTGTGTTAGCGTGTTGTGTGTGTGTCATGAAAGAGTGTGTTAGAAACGTGTATTAGCAATAAAGTGTTTATATGCGGAAGCCTCCATGATTCAAACTGGGATCAAATCAAATATTCTTTTAGCTCATACATACATAAACAGAAGAGGAGGACCAAGGTTTAAGTAGCAGTGGGAAAGAGACTGGGTGTAAATATGCTAAAAAGAGAAAAAAGAACAAGCACAAAGACCTGGAAAGAAGGGGATTCAGTAATACTAAGGGAAAGGTTTACAGTGATCTCAGACCAACGTTTCCAATCTCCACACATACACGCGCGCGCGCAGGCGCATCAGAAGATGAAAGGGAAGAGTTTACATGATGCCGTTGGGCGGAGCACAGAGTGGGCCCAGGTCAACCCCATTCTTCATGTAGTACTTCTCCAGCTTGGCCAGGATGTGCTTCCCATATGTATACTTCCTCAGGGTGGCAATATGAGGCCGTATCTAAGTACAAAGAACATCAAACATCAATAGCATAATACACAACTGGAAGAAACCTTGCATTTGAATTCTAGCTTGAAAGACAAGACACAAGAGATAGAAACAAAAACAGAAAACACAGTGGTGGTGGGGGGGGGGCAAGCAATAAAGTGATTCAGGTTGAATATGAACCTTGTGCATTACGATCTTGCGCTGTGTTGGTTCAGCAACATCAATCATTTTCTGCACAACGTAGTTGGCATACTGGTCCTTCATCATGGTGTATAAGGCACTGTGGGGCCCATCTGCCATACTGCACACTTCATCAATCAGCATGGCTCGCTCCGCACGCAGGGAGTGCGTCACACATTTCTCCACCACATTACTAAACACACGGAAACATAAGTTTAAATGAAGGTTCTAATGACATGATGCGATTTTTCAGAGTGATGTTAGCACTTTGTACTTCTGATATTCACCTGGCAAACTTGTGCTGGCTGAGTCCCAAAACATTGCCTCTGATCTCAGAGACGATCTTGCTCTTGTCTTCCGCACGGCCATGCTCCAGAACGTGCTGAATTACATAGTTTCCATACTGATCCTACACACACAAAATGAGTGAGAAAACTAAAACGTTTTAATTTCCAGACAAACGGACAGCAAGGATACACCAAAAAAAACTACTGATGATTCACAAATCCGAACTTTAACACTCAAACAAGACATTCACAAGGAATAGCTGATAACCCATATTGTATATTACTTACTTGGACCAGCTGCTCAGTGTGTTGGTGTAACTCCTCCAGTATTGGCAAAGTCTGCTCTGGAAGGCAGTGTTCCAGAATACGCTGGATCACACGGCAGCCGTAGGGGTGTGTGGACAGAGCAAACACCTGTAATACACACACACACACACACACACACACACACACACACAGTAAATACACATAAGAATGCCCAGAAGCGCACACATCCTTTCATCTACAAGGGGCACTTCAATCACTGCAAAAACACATCAAAGGAAAACCCCCTTCTATTGCTCCCTCACACACACAAACTCTTGCGCTCTCTGAGGGGTTTATGTAAAAGCTGACATTTAATCCCAGTCTGAGGCCAGTTGCTATGGTGACCCACCTGTCCTTTGAAGGCATCGATGATGAACTGGAGAGCATGGGGCTGCACACACTCGATGCACTTCTGCACAACGTGGTTCCCATTCTGATCTTTTACACACTTCAGCACGTGGCCGTCCAGCTCCCGCACCATCTCACTCTGCATACACATAGTAAAAAAAACAAACAATCCAGCCATTAAATAAACATTTTTATTACTAGGGTGTTGAATTAACGTTAATTTTGATGAATTTAACAAAAAAGCAAAAAAAAAAAAAAGCAAAAAAAAAATAAATAAAAAAAAATGAATTTAACCTAGTCCAGTTCTGTCCATAGGTTCTCTGTAAAAATAATGGACCAGATGAGAATGTGTTGCTTGGCCCAGTGAACGGAACGTTTGTTTAAAAACTGACAAATGAATCAGTAAACGCAAAGCATTTAGGATTGAACCCAGCCGTCCGAGCCAGCACAGCCGCACCAGCGGCTCGACACACTCAACCAGAATGCCTAACTAGGCATTCAAACCCAAACAGAGCATGTCTGCCTGTAACCCACTAACTCTGAATCAAAATGGTCTCTATTTCAGAGTTTATTTTGTGATGCCTTGTATGTTGGATGCCGGTACTATTATGTTAGGGGGTGATGCGTGACACCTAACCATTGTACCAACAAGGACTCTAATGATACTACATTCAGATACATAAGACTTTCAAATAGAGTTGGTTCCTCTTTGCAGCCGTTATGGTTCCGTCTACCCCCTGTGCTCTGAACTCTGAGGGCAACTTTTTTTTCTATAACAATCTGGATAAAACATGACCACCCTGCAGTGGCAAATTGCTTTGGTTTTATATCTGATTTAAAAGAAATATTTGAACTGCAGTTGTTTAACTGTGTTAAAGGGAACCCTGCTGTTAAACTATTTGGTGTTTGCAAAGCAAAAATTTCATGTTACATATAACAATGTGATTAATCGCATGTTTTTCACTCCCCAGCATTAATAGAATTTCTCAGATTAGAAAACCACTGTCTGAGGACGTGTGTACTCACAATGACTTGTTGGTCAGAGGGGATGAACTCCAAAGCTTTCTGGATCACCCTGCAGCCGTACATCTGCAGAGCCAGAGACAACACATGCCCGCGGATCCGCTCGGCAAGGGCCAACTTCTGATCCAGGCTGCCAAACTACATATACAAACAGATTGGTAAAACTCAGCAAAAAATGCACACTTCATTTTCTTTGCTTAATTTCCAATAAAACATTTTAACCCCATCATAACTTTCAGGCAATAGAAACAGAACTGTACATTTATTCTTCCTGTGAAAACAGTAGACTTGAACGTCCAACATTTGGGTACAACTGTACAGTCATTTGGGATATTCCAGAAAGTGTCTCAGGTAATATAACATACATCTGGCCCATGGAATTCATGAATGTCCATTAGAGAACATAAATGATGGGGGTGGGGTACAACCCACCTCAAAGAACTTCTGGATGACATAATTTCCAAACACATCAACCATGAGCTGGTAGGCTGCCTGCAAAATCTCACTGAAGACCAGCTGACGCTCTGCAGAGCTTGCTCTTTCCAATTTCAACTGGATAAACCTTAAAAAAAAAAAAACAAAACACTTATGTTTAATGTTTATGCATGTATTTTGTTTTTGAAGGTCACCATATTACTGAATTAGTGTATAAAAAAAACATTATTTTAACGTATTTCATGTCTCCCATAACTTTTGCATTAAACTTTGTGTAACTGTACCATTGAGATATGTGAATGAATAACTTCAGCATGAATTAGTGCCCTAAATGGTGGCAAGCTGAATAGGTGGATTGGAGTTTTTCAAGTTTTGCTTCCATACATGAACATTACGGGGGAGCAGTTTCCACTCATCATTTAAACACTATTTTGAAACACACTAAATGTAACATTTCAGTTTACCATGATTTGGGCTTTATAAAAAACAAACTGTAAAATGCAATGTCAATACTATAAAACCGTTACAGTATTTGTCACAATTCATTTTGATGTCTATACAAACCAATTCTGACCTAAGCAAAGTTTCCAAACCTGAAACATTGTCCTGTGTATACTTGCCACTCTCTGAAATAGGATGTCAGGTGAAGTCATAATCATGCTACAAGGAAGCTAACTGTAAGACAAGTTATTAAACTTCAACACCATTATTGGCCACCAACTCAGAATGTTGGACTATTACATCTAATACACCACAACAGGAAAGACAATCAACTACGCGTGCTTCAGTGCTAAAACTCGTTAGAACTAAAACATGTTCTTTGCTAGTAAAGCAATTTTTGCTCATTCTTAACTACCTGCTCTTCTCTCCTAGCTAGCTGTTGCTGACAAATGGCTTTTAAATGGTCATTCACTGTGCTTGTTTATCTGATGACCATGTAAGGGAACTGAACTTTTTAATTAAGAAATAAAGCAGGACCCCTATTTGAGTAGATTTCGCACTGTCACAACCCAAAAAGTGTTTAGATGGCACAAGAGACAGGCATTACGTAGCATCTTGATGTAAATGATAACAGACCTGGAACCATGCTGGTCTTGAGAGAACTCCATGACATGACCTGCAATCTCACGCAGCTGAAGGTTGGGATAGCGATTGTTCCGGAAATCTTCCAGCAGGCGACTACGTCCAGACGGCATAACATCCGACATGCCGTAGCGCAGTCGTGACGATGGAAAGAGTTGGCTGCTGGGACTGAAGAGGGATGAGCCGGTAGTAGCACTGCGATACTTAGCCTCTGCCCCAGGAGCAGCAGAGATAAAGCGACCACTGCCATTAGTCAGACCACCTGTGAGGAAGGACACAGAGGCATCATGGAAAGCAACAGTTTATCGACCTACAAGATTCAAGGTCACTTACCAAAATAGTTATGAAGAAAATCATTTTCCAAAACAAAAACCAAAAACAAGATTCAATAACAAAAATGATCTTGGTACTGGAGAATCAAATATTTATGTTCAAACTCACCAAGGTTGAGACTGCTGGAGGATCCGTGGGTTGAAAGAGAAGGTGGGGGAGTTAGAGAGTGGGAAGGACCCTGGTTGGGAAGGGGCATGCCAACAGGGCCAGGTGAGGAGCTGAATCCAAGGCCGTTGTAGAAACCTCCATGGCCAATAGGAGTGAGACTGCTGGGTGTGCGTTTGTACAAATCAGAACTGCCTGTCAGAGAGTCCCGGCGAGAGCCACTGGAGCTAGAATTAGGCACTACAGACAAACACACAGATGAGACTGAGGAGTTTTATACAGACACATTCAGACCATACTAAAGACAAAGCAGTACATTTGTTTTTGGTTTTTTTGCGGTGCTAAAAACAAGTAAAATTACAACAGCGATTTATTTCATAGCTTCAGTCACACACCTGCTGTTCCAAAACCTCCAAGTGTTGCTCCAAGCGTAGCACCAAGGGACGAAGATGGGTTGGCATTAAATCCAAGAGAGGAGTTTCCTGGTTGGGCGGAGCCTTGTGAAAACAAGGAAGTGCTCTGCGAAGAGGAGCTTGGAGACCCACTCCCATAAAAGGAGCTTCCACCCAGAGCCCCACCTCCTTGCTGACCTGGAGCTTGTTGAGAATTCAACGCACGAAATGCCCCACTAGCTCCACCACCAAGGCCAGCATTAGCTCCACTTGCTGATGCAGCTGCAGCTGCAACTGTGTGGAAGAAAAGAAAAACAAGGGAGCCAGAAAAATGTTATTGATCAATTGCAGTATAACTAATGATAATGTAATAGACAAAGGGACAGATGGCTGAAGTAGCTAAAAGGTGAAATGTATACCAGCAGCTGTTGGGCTGATGATGACTGAGGCAGGGGCCATAAGTCGGACAGGACCACTGCGAGCTCCTGTATTCACCACAAGAGCTCCAGTCTGGTCATAGTATGCAGTTGGAGCAAGCACAGGGTATCCTAGGACAAATTTATAAAACATCATAAAACTGACACAAAGAAAATGAAAAAAAAATCTATTGTAATGATGCTGAGGACATCTTACCAGGAACGCCGGCAGCCAGACCTTGCCCAAACGCCAAGGCTGAATTCACTGCTGCTGCCGCAACAAGCTGGTCTGTCTGTTGGCCCTGCTGACCCTGACTGGGGGTCAAGGGTCTCTGATTACCTCCCGCACGCATTACCTGAAGGCCACATACAAAAGAAGCGAAGAACACATCAAAAAGTGATCAGTCAGCAAGGAAAATAGGCTCCATATACAGGACAAAAACTAGTTACTACTATAATATTTCAACATAAATAAAGAGTTTAAGAGCCTACAGTTCTTGCCAAAGCTGCGTTAACTGTTTTTTCTGCTCTAATCCGAAGATTAGTAATATAGTAATCCCCCAGTTTTATGCGTATCAGGAGTCATGGATTCAGTCATACACGAATATCCTTGCCTGTTATTGTATTACTGCCACCACACTGAAAAGTTGTCAACCACCATAAAAAGAAGCCTGCTGCATGCCTGCTGTGTCTTGTCCTCCTATTTTGGTGTTTTACCCCCACCCCCTTTAAGCAATAAAGTTTTCTGATTATAATTATTTATTTACCTTTACATTTTCTTGATGGGTAATGCATTAAACAGAGTTTAAAACGAAATTAAAGTGTTCTGTGAGCAGATTTGGGGGCATATTTAGGGTTTACAAGATAAAAATTAGCCTTTTTTTAACCAAAACACAATAATGCAATTTTTCAATATATGCGAGTGACCTTGGAACGTAACCCCCACGAAAAGCAGGGATTACTGTATTCCTATTCCTCACCTGTTGTTGGTTCTGCTGGGTCTGTGCTGTGGGCTGCTGATTAGCTGAGTTGGAGGGGGCTGGGGCCTGCTGCTGGAATAGGTTGGCAGGGTAGACACCCCAGGGAGTCACCCCATAATATTGAGGGGGCATCACTGCCGGACCTAAGACAAACATGCCACAGGTTAATCCCATACTGATCAAAACATGCATCAACTTTGCATAGTTTTGTGTGGCTATGGTGTAGTGCAGCACAATTTCATTGTGTTAATGCAACAGTGGCCTTTGTAATATTGACTTTGCAGAAGGCCGAAATATGCAAATGAGTTCTCTAACCAAACACTATATTTAGCGGCAAAGAATCCTGACAATATTTAGACAACTATTAATAAAATGTCAAGGACAAAGCTATGAATAACACTGTTCAGCAGACTTTACATCATTAATATATTGATAAATGCAAATGCAATTTAGTAACTGCAATATTAATATTTAGCCTAAAACATGCAGCTTTGCTATGACTGTGCGCTTCCAGAATAACATACCAAGCGTGGCAGCAGCCGCAAGACCAGCAGTATAGGGGTCTGTGCCAGGTGGAGCCGCACTGATGATATAAGGGTTCGGCATAAATGCAGCAGGAGCCAATCCTGAAACATACAAAATGTTACAAGAAAATACGTCTTCGCAAATGAAGAGTAAAAACTATTGCAACAAACATTTGGCAATTTTACCATATGAAGAAGTTCCATTTTATGAATCATCATGCCCAATATCCCTATTAACTGGTTGAACACTTACCAATGTGTGGTTGCTGGGCTGCTGCAAGCGCATATTGCTGCTGCTGGGCAGCTGTGAGCTGCTGCATGGCCAGAGCGTTGGGCCTCTGGAACAGCTAAAATATTTCAGAAAGGAAAAAAAAAAAAAAACCATCTTCAAACTTCTACAGCTCTGAAAACACAAGGTGCCCATCAAAAGGCCTACACATGTTTAATGGTAACAAGATACAAGAAGCCAAAATCTAAACGGGTAACTTTGGTTGTAAAAAAAAAAAAAAAAAAAAAAGTTTAAAAGACAGTTACAGTGAAGTTTAAAGACAGTTACAGTGAAGACAGTAACGAAATTAGTCCGAGTAGAACATTTAGCAATTGGGCATACCTCAGGGATCAAAATGTTACATGGAATGAAAAAGAATACTATACTCAGAACAAAAAAGGAATTTGTTAATGCAGTGTCTCCCCCAAGTGCGCTGCTTTGTGATCTGAGACTTTACATAAAGGAAGCTTTATATTAATGTCTAACTATCAAACATTTAGGTACCAAATTATGGCTCTGCATTAATAATTTCCTCATAGCTGTCTCACATTGTATACATATTTAAACTAGATTAATACGCAGAAACAAACCGTACTATTAATCTGACTTAAATTGTTTTTAGTAAATGTAAAACAAATATATTGAACACAAACAGTGGTGACTAACCCGAAAGGGTGCTGCTGAGAGTGCTAGAGGCATTTACCTGTTGAGGTGAGTTGTAGTCAAACAGGCCAACAGTAGCAGCTGTGGAGTCAAGAGGCAGCTGACCACCAGTATAATCAAACTGCAGAGTCTCTATAGACACAGATTCCATGGGGTCAAGGGTCACGTTCTGGGGCTCAACATTTGGGAACTCCTCAGCTGGTTTTGGTCCTGCCCCTCCAGCCATCTCAGCTCCACCCAACTCAATCTCAGGACCAACAGGAGGGCAGTTACCAGGAGTACGACTGCAACACAGAGGAGGCATGAAAATATTTATTTGAAATACTTTTTTCTTTCGAATACAGTATCAGTGCTGCACAATTTGTACCTGAAGTCTTTTACATCCACATCCAGCCCATTCTGACTGGGTAGGCCATTGGGGTTGTCCATGGGATCAGGCTCCGACTCTTTCAGTTCCTTCTTCTCAGGGTCAAAAGAGGTCTTGGGTTTCGGCTCTGTCCTCTTCTCAGACTCATCAGCCTCTGCGTCTCGGGGACCCTAGAGGTTATGAAGAGATAACCACAATGATCAAAATATGTTTCAAAGAGACTTAATTGAAGCTAGAGACGGTCTTCTATTTAAAAAAAAAACCCAGAACACTCACAAAGGCTCCTTTGCGCAGACAGGAGTCAAGTTTCTCAGCAGGGGAAGAGCTCAGAACGTATTCCACCATGGACACACCAAGGCCACCGCTCTCAGAACGAGGAGAAAGCACAGATCCTGCTTCTCCAACACCATGGAAACCCTGACCTGGCCGACGCTGCACCATGATTGGCTGGGACACAGAATGATCTATGGATAGAACCACAATAAAACGACAATAAATAAACGTTTAGAAGAAATGTATGAATACTTGATCTTTTAAGATAAATACGCATTTACGCACTAACAGATTTAAACATCTGGGCACACAAATTACCAGAGGGTCCCCAGGCACTGTCTCTCCACTGGTCCAGAAAGATCCCTTTTGGTCCATCCTTCCCTGAATCATCAGATTCCCAGAACTTCTTGCCTGTGAGAAGCTGCTGTAGGGGCAACATATCAAACTTAATAAAAACTCTTGAGACAAAGAACAGAAAACGTGTAATGAGACGAAAATGATGGTGTGGACGCTAACCTCTCCCATGGCTCTTCCTTCCAGAGCCAGTGCCTGGAAGTCATGGTTGAGCTCATCCATCGACCGCACCTGAGGGAAACACCGAATAAAGCCACATTTACAGACAATTACAGGCAAGAAACTTATACAAAAACAGTTCAGTCCGCAGCAACATTCTGCAATCAAGATTCACTACATTTTAGTGTACTGTAGTGTTGGTAAAATTACATTAAGACTAACCTGGTTGTCAGCATGGATGTTATCTCCAGTAGGCCAGCGATGTTTGCCATTATTGTATCCAGGCTGCTCTCCATGCTGTCTCTGGAAGTAGTAATCCACCATTGCATCGTCTTGAGTACGATGCTGCGTAGTGGGAGGGGCCTGAGGAGCAGGGCCCGGTTGAGGGGCGTGTCCCGCGGCACTAAGGACCACAGGCATGGCGGGCAATGGCCTGTCAGGGGGAGGCAGTCTGAGGTGGGGGCTGAACGAATCCTGCCAGAGCACAGCTTTTCTCTTCAACACGCACGCTACGCTCATTCCACCAGAGCCTGCAGAGCAACACAAAGTTCCAGCAATTAGTTGATTTTGATATTTATTACCTGTCACTAATAAGATTGTGAATTCTATTTCCAAGCATCTAGACACTTCAAAGGGCTTCAAGATTCTTGGTTAAAGACTTTTCTGGCTTTGTTGTTGGTAGTCCTTACTGTAAGTCAAATAAATCTAGCCTATACTACCAATCTTATGCATAATGCTTGTTATGGTTCTTATTTATTTTTAAATAAGAACCATCAAACTATCCACCACAAAAAGGCAGTCAATAACCCACTCATGTTTCATGATAAAAGGTCTTCTGGGTGTGGTAGATTACAGTACAAATAAAAGTTCCATCACCGCTACAGAATGTAAACATATCGGGGCTGATTCAACACAGACCAGACAGTGAAACAAAACTGTCAAATTATTACAAAGCCCACCATAAAATCATGACATGTAATTGATTCGACCTGATTGATATTCACAACTGATGGAAAGTGAATAATTCCTGATTGTTATTATCCAACAGCTCAAATGGCTGTTCACCATAAGAGGTGCTAATAGAGCTCAAGTACTTCATGGGGCACAAAGGCATTGTTATTTGAGTCAGACATTTTGTTTTCAGACCATATTCAACTTCTTACTCTTGGTCAATACCGCAAAAATATCAATGGTGAAAAAAACACTAGAATACAAGACATGCAATGAACATATTTATCGCTTCACTTAAGTGACCTAATGTTAGTCACTTTTAGAGAAATAGCTACGACAGTAGCTTGTCAATCTGAAAAGGGTGGGGTGGTCCTAAAGCTCTAGAGACATGTGTAACAACTGTGCTTCTTGCAGCGGTGAAAAATTTGCTGCAGTGGAAACATAACGAATATGAACAGAAGTTCAAAATGGCACCTTCTCCATGCAAACAAAAGGTCCAGCCACACAGACAATGGGATAGTTATTGCAGGACTTTGGAGAAAGAAAATCAATAATACTAATACTGACCTGACTATAGGTTTAGCTGCAGCTGGCTAACAAAAACTAGTTATTCACCAATTCGTGGCCAATCCATTTTTTGATTTGCATTATCCTGTGTGTACTACTTCTAGGAACAGTTAAGTTCTAATAAATCATGGCACTGTGTGCCGCATCTTGCTACAATGAACCTTTTAAAAACCACATTGCGCAAACACCAACTGCAATCCATACGAAGTTTCTTTGTTCCAGAAGCCTAGCATACAACGCCAGAAGAAAAATGTTCATGTCTAGATGTTTTAATTTTTCTGCCTGCACACCACATTGTTTTCTTCACCAGTTAATAGGAATTTAGAGGAAAGCTCAGTAGGTGGCTTTATGGTACAATGCATACATACCAAGGCTTTTTTGCTGCAGAGCATGAAATTGTTTTCTTTAACATTAAAACGTGATAACAGGCTGAAATCTGTGCAGATGTTAACTAAGCAGCACCAGTCTTTGAGATCTTTTATTCAAGAACTTCGGACTATGGTAAGCTTTGCAATATCACACCCCTCAAGGCAAGACCAGGCAGCTGGAAACAGGCCGAAAAATTATGTTGCTTCTACGCAAAATAAGCAACCAGTGAACTTGAGTTAAAGCAATAAGTTTAGCTGCTTTCTACTTATGGAACTCAACAAACAGCAGTGATGACCAGAGATTTAAGCAGTTCATTTGGTTAGACGTGCCAAATGAATCAGCTTAAATTTGAGAGCTAGCTAGACACCATGAGAAGCACCAGATTTCCATATGGCGCTTTTCCATGTGTAAAAGAGCATAATCCATGCAGTACTTTCCGACTGCAATCAAGGGACAGGTCTGCATAAAGTTTAACCGCAACGGTTATATATTATTTCGCTGCAGACAGCATGAGAACCTGTGTAGCGATATAAGCGGGGCTCTCTCAGAATTTTAGGACTGTAGTTTACTATAGAGTGCAAAACTAATAAAATCTTGCACCTTCACATCAGCATGGTCCTGTTAAATCGTGCATTGATTTTAGTCCAGCATATATTATTTAACATGACATACTGCCATCTGATTTTCTCTGGTGTAACATTAATATCTGTTCTCTAAATCCCACACCAGTGAGGCTCTAATTAAGAGGCAAAGCCAAATGAACCCATAACAATAACATATGCCTAAACATACTTTACCTAACAGCCTTTCTACTGTTTCTACTGTTTAGCTCTGCTGTGCGATTACCACCCCAGAGACTACCACTGAGTTTCCCTGAAGAACACTCTAGATACTTTATTGTAATAAAGTGTGAAAAGCAGCACCTGGCTGAACAGTTTCAATTGTTATTCAGGCCTATCTGTTTTTGATTCATGTGGTTTATTGGCTACCTCTTTCTGTGCCCAACAGCTAACCTCAAATTCCAGGCAATATAAAATCACCCGGATTCTCATATCCGCTGTGCTTCTTGAGGAACGCTGGTAATTGTTTTCGTGTGAATCACAATCCACAGAATATGACAGAAAAGTATACTTTTAGTATAAGAAACACCTTGCTCCAAGTGAAGTAGACAAAACAAACCTGTTAGTTGATAAAGCTAGTTAAGTCTTTATTTTGTGCACAGTAGTTTTCACTGATGACTTATTTAAACATGGATCATAAACACCATGCCCAGTCAGGTTGGTCATAAACACTATTGCAGGTTAGGGCCCATTTGAAAACCTGTACACTTAAGCAATGCTACTGGTGTAGATCAAATGACAGTATAGTATGTCTCTCTCTCATTATACCCATTGAGTAACCTCAAAAAGTATAGAAGTACAAGTCTGTTTTGAAACGCTATTAAAACAAACTGTTTATTGGATGGATCAGCTGTAGGTTAGAGTGGATCTCCGAACTATTTAATAATTGAGATGTAAAGCCATTTAAAGTGGGAGTGACTAATGATTGTCTACCACTGTGGACTACTTTGCCATACAATTCAACAGTACAATTTTCCAGTAACATGGTGGAAATCTCACACTAAATTTTGATATAGTTCAAATCAAATGAGTAACCTCAAGTAGAGAAGTCTAAAATGTACATTAGTTTAATAGAAAATATAAACAAGTTCTTGCCAGGGCTCTCAAGCGACACAATTGGGATCTTATCCTTACAACTTCAATCCGATTCCCAATGATACTACTGCCACTCATGGCTGAGAGCCCTGAGTGCCCATCTCAGTGAGATGGATTGATTGGCAATGCTCTGAATCCACAGAGACAGAGAAACCAGACATTCACAGTCTATCAGCTAGCACTCTCCTAGAAGTTACAGCTTTACAAAGATGACTGACTAGCCCTAATCCTCCCTGTTTAGTAATCATCAAACAATAGGAGATAATTGAGAAGGTAACTGCTAATTAAACACTGCAATACAAAATCTATGCCAAATCAGGTCTAAATAGAGGAATAAAGTCTAAATAAAGTCTTTGTGGGGAGAGGAAAAACACAAAATGGGAGGGGCTCTTATCAGTATGCAAATAACAACATGAATGGAATAGTTGTCTTTTTAAACTCTACGTTTGGACCAAGCACTTATAGAGCACTTATATAAACCTAAGATCAATTACAATGGCGCTTTACAAAAGTTTTTTCAGTAAAGAAAGTGTTTTTAACTACTTTCTTCATAATAAATTGCACACATTTTGATAGACATAAGAAAAATCATAAGCAAAACATATCTCAGAATGTAAGTGTTCTGCAATTACCGTGCTTCAAAAAAGTAAATAAAGGGCCAAAAAAAACAACAACAAAAGAATATAAGCTGATTACAGACATTCAAATGGACCTGTGCACAATATTATAAACTCTAATAAAGATTCTATTTCACCTCTCCTCTATTAACCCATCAAAGATCAACAAGTAAATTTTGTATGATCTGGGTAAAAAAGTGGTCTAAAGTGATGACATTAGATAAAGATTTAACAGTTCTCTATATTTCTATTTTTATTCAGTGTTTTTATTTTAGATGTGATTTTAGATATATTTTATTTGCATTTCCCTGACTAAAAACTAATTTAAATGCAAGCAATTGAGTAGAAAATCTAATGAGCCACATTGTTCTAACATGAAATATTTCCAGATTTGAACTCAGTAAAACCAGAACAAAGTTTTACATTTTAGGTATGCACAGTAACAGGGTAATCTTACTACATTATCATCCGGCAGGGAAAACAGTTCTAAGACTATGATTCAGGTTTTACAGCTCAGAGGGGACAAAGTTGGGTGCGTTGGAGGGGGAAATCACAAGCATGCAACGGTCTCAATGATTTTCACGTAACTTACCACAAGTTGCTTTTTTTATTGTAAACCTAAACACATACGAAACCCTCAACTGAGGGGGTTAAAGGTGAGGTCTGATGAGTCACGTGTACTTGAGAAAACAGTGAAACTGCATGGATTTACTGTATCAGTCGGCCCTTTTTCGAGATGATTTGGGGTGAGCACTAATTAAAAAGCTTAACAGGAGTATAAAAACTGCAAAACGGTGCCAGAAATTTTTGGAGTAAAGAAAAACATTTAAACAGCATAACAATGTATTTATGGGTCTTTTTGTTTTGCATTACAGGACTGGAGGGACAGCAGTTGAGAAAGTGCTATTTGAGAACTTCATTCAAGCTAGCCTGGTTTGTGTGGTCTATAATGAGATCTGTGACAATCGAGAGATCAAAACACGACGTCGAAACAAATCCTCACCCTCTGAAACAAAGGTAGCATCGAGTGTGAAGGTGTGTGTCGATACAGGCCTACCTGTTAGGCAACGTCGAAAACTGAAAACTTGTTTTGGGGCCTACTCGCTGCCCCTTGCCCCTTATGTCTGCACTTCTGGAATCCACCAGAGCAGGCCGGGCTTAATGTAGCCATCACAAGAACCTCAACCACACATATTCCCCCTACAGTCAGGCGAGAAAAACCCGAGAAACACTCGGAAAAGGCCACATTCGCGGTGCTTCCAACCGAGAACTGACCGGGAAAACACTGTACATACGCCTCCCGGAAGTGTACACCAAACCCGTATGGGGTTAATCGTCTCTTTTCGAGTCTCCCGAACTCGTAAAAAGGCAGAAATGTAATTCTTTTGTGGGCTCCTCTCAAAAATGAGCGCCCCCCGTGCACAGACACACCGTCATCAGCTAGCGTGGACCATGTAGCCGTGAAGGCTGGTAGCTAACCGACCAGAGAAAGGCAGCAACGGAAAAAAGAGGAAAAGGCACCAAGACGGTTTTTAGAGCTGTTAGAGACACGCGGACGGGGAGAAACGAGCTGAATTGCTGTCTGGGATGTGGTTTCAGTCGAAGGCCCGAGCTGTCTCAACAACAGCAGCCCGAAACGTTTTGCTGGAGCCGTCTCACCCTGGAAGACTAGCCCGGCCCTGATCGAACACGGCGCCCGCAGACACACCGCGAGACCCGGGGCCGGACAGAGTCGGTCCCGCGACTCCGAAAAACAACCACCCAAACGGTACCTGTGCGACCCGCGGACGGCTAGGCGCTATCCTACAGGTCCCCGCTCCCGCTAACAAAAGGCCCGAGCCGTCTGGACAGGAAGAGCAGCAACAACAGTAGGAAGAGCCGGAGGGAGGAGAAGAAGGGGGTGGAGGAGGGAGGGAGACGCTGACTCAAAACATTGGCCTCGAAACGGACTCGTTGTAGAGCTAATACGGCCGCGGACGGGCGCCTCGGGACTCGAGGGGTGCCGTGCGTGGCGACGAACAGGCTACTCACAGGTGGAGGATGCGGATGGTGACGGATTTCAGCCCCGATTTCGCTGCAGCTCTCTGGCTTTCACACCGACAACATGGCGGCTCGGTCCAAGCAGGCGCTCGCGGGGCATCATGGGAAGAACGAAGAGAGAGAACGTGCTGCGAGAGGGGGAGGGGAGGGTCGCGCGCGCGCCTTTGTTATGTGCAGCAGAAACGGTGCGCGCGCACAGACTGTGTGTGTGAAAGCGCTAGACGGGTTGTGTCTGCAGGGTTAACCAGCACACAGTTCCACATTTTATACTCAATCCTCCTCTCGGGCTGGAAAAACCTTCAGCTGCTCGAGAATGTTTACTGCCATAAACTGTGCACCCCCTCCCTCATCCCCAGCCCCCCTACCTCCCCCACCCTGCAAGAGCCTCACCTCTGCTTTGTTTACCGTCCTTTGTTATTAGTCTTCTCATAACCGTGTATCGTATGAGACAAACACGCTCAAACTGTAATCCCAGTATAGACAATTAGCCCACCGCGACTGGACAAAGGCCCATAAACACAGCCTGGCTGCAGCAAGAGCGCACCCCGTATTATTACAGCCGCTGTGATTTATACCTCTCTACCAACCGTCCCGCTCCTCAGCAAAAACACACACCTCGGCTTAATCCCCCCGATACGGCCACAATCTTTAAATATTCAACTTTACTGCTGCCTTCGCCTCATATAGGCCTTAGCTGCCCTACCTGAGAAAATCTGAGCGTTTCTGATATTTTGTAGGGTAAATTAAGCTATTAGGGATTACAGTATATACAGTAGTCATTAATAACAAAGGATCCAGTATCTAGAAATCATTTTAATAGGGAAGAAACATTGTGGACAATCACTATAAGAAAATGGTTGCATAATTGCTAGAATTCATAATATACCTCATTTATTTGTAAACATCAAATGATCAGACAGTCAAGAAATACAACTCAGAATGCCACTCAGCGGGACAAGGCCAAGTTGTCAGGACTGTGGTCTTTTATGCAGTTATTTACTGATGCTTGAAGCTAAAGCTTATGTTATTTTGGATCCATTATTCGAACTAATTGATTAGAAAAGGCAATTATGCATGGAACAGATGAAGGTGAAGGAGAAAGTGCATGGCCATGAATTTAGAATACACAAATAGAAGACACGATATTCTGAAGAAGCACTTATGGTAACAAGTAGCTGGAACATGATTACACGTCTTATTATTATTATTATTATTATTATTAATTTGGCACATTATTATTATTATTAATAATAATAATAATAATGTGCCAAATTGTCATTCAGCTAGTGGTCAATTTCCTGTTATCTAATTCAGCATTTGTGCAATGTCCATGACAGGAAGGCTTCCTGGTGTCAAATTATCAAATATCGTTTATTGAAGTTTACTTTAAAGAAACAGACAGAAAAAAAATAATCTAGAAAGAGTTTTTATTAGTTAGTTCCAACAACCGACACGCTCTCCAGATGTGTCCCTCGCTCTCGCACACTAGCCATGTACATGAACATACATTCATTGTAAAGTTGCTTACAAATAGACATTTATGGCTACTCACATTCATTATGTGCACAAGCACATACTTTTAATTCACACACACACATACGCGCACACACAAGTGAGGGCCACCCTGACGTGCATCCTCTCTACAGTCAGTCTGATATTTACATGCAGAAAATCCTACTACATTCCCTGACTAAACAACTAGCCCATCTAAAACATTCATCTAACACGTTACACTGTATTGGCTTAAGTCAGAGTATAAAGAAAAAAGTCTTCTCCCTGACATACACACATACTGCAGAGCTGAAGAAGCAGCTCAGACGAGAGCTCAAAGTTCACCTGGGTCAAAGGTTATCCTCATTGTGAATACACTAAAAATACACACATGTATACACACAGACGCACACATGGCAAGAGAATCTGTTGTAGGCCTCACATCTCCCCCCCCACCACCTCCATGCCTAAACAAGTAGGCAACACAGTGAGGCTGTAGTGGCATTGTCTATTACTTTCCTGCAGGCCATGGGCAAAAGCACATACTGAGGACACAGTTCTGTATGCGCTCAACACTAACCATGTGTCAGTGAGTATCTAATTGTGCAGCACACAAGTAATTCAGCATCCTGGATTTAAACCATATTGTGGAAGCATTATGGTCAGGCAACATTTGTACCTGGCACCATAATCAGTGATTGGCTGCAATGCACTATGGCTTCGAAATGTCACCTTAACTTTACAATAAAACAAGGGATTGTACACTGTTAAAGATGTGTTCTAAATGTAATCCGTTTGGGCAATATGTTTGTGCACTTCAAAGTATACTGAAACATGCACTAAACAATGTGGCAGTACAAGCTTTAGCCCACAGCCGCTCTCACAGTCGCTCAATGGACGCACAGTGTCTGTGCTGCAGTTCATTTTTCTGCCAGCAGAGGGAGGTTCAGAAACACAGAGACTGAATTTTGTAGAACTTTATATCCCACAATGCACAGGATGGCATCTCCCAGGAGTTCGGCTGCCTCTCCACTCAAATGCAGGTGGTCCTGGATGTGTCCTGTTATCCCGCCCTAAACAAAGAAATCCAAAAAATAAAGACACACTCAAACCAGACAATACCCTGAAGCTGCATGTTCGACCCAACAAAATACTACACAGAAAGCTCTGCAAATTCATAACCACTGTCTCTACTTGTATTGAAAACATCTGAAGACTGTAGTGCATGAGGGCATGACAATGAATTGTTGCAAACATCAGAACACATTTTGAATATTTAGAACAATATTGTATTTTAATGTTACAAGACCACATTAATCTTCAAATTTTGAACTACAATAAAAAAAAAAAAGACTAAAAATAAAATAGACTTAACATCCAGAGCAGCTGACAGCGTCAACTGACGTAATTTCATCAGATTCAGAATCGCGTCTATTGTCCTATTGGAGCAGCAATGCTCTGTAAGAAACCTATGGGTGTGGTGTAGGCACGTTTACACACATATATTTACATGTTTTATACTGTTGTGCTTGAGAGACACCCTCGACCGGAATCAAATAAACGAGATTCTGATTTTAATTCTGATATGGCAACTAGTGCTGAACGACAGACTCTGGGTCCAAAGTCTAGGACTATACACCTGAACATAATGCAGTAGCATCATATCAGGAAGCGTCTTGTGCGAAACTGGGCACTACGTCGATTGATGCACGCAGCTGTTATAGGTATAGCAGTTAGCCGCCATTGCAGTGTTAAATTATTATTTATTTTCCAAAGCCACAGGGAGCGGCAACATAAGGATGAAAGAGCCACAGGAACATAAGGATGAAAGAGCCGCATGCAGGTTGCCGACCCCTGTTCTAGACAATCAGCTGGTAGCCTAGTGGTTAGGACGTTCACCCTGTGATCAGGGAGTTGTGGGTTTGAGTCCCTAGACTGCTAAGCACCTCTAAGGTACCCTGAGCAAGGTACCATCACCACAAACTGCTCCTCAGGCGCTGTGTTCCTGGCTGACTCCTGCTTCGCTTGGTTTTAGATATCATTTCCTGTCTTTACTTGAAATGAATGGTTATGCTGTAAAAGCCAACTAGGACTTAGTTGCCAACTTATTATTTAATCGTTGTTACAAGTATTATTGACAGTGACTAATTTCTGCTGCTTTTTCTGATCATTCCTTCTTAGTGACATGTTAGATATTTATATACTGAAATTCCTTGTATGTTATTTTCTTTTGTTTGGTCTTAGTTTGTCAGATCATATATATTTGTCAAAATAAGCATTATAGACTGGACACTTACGTGTAGAGAGGCTGTAGCTGTAGGTGGGAACTCTTTTGTGGAGGCTGGTAACCATAGGAGTCAAATCCACCAATAAAATCAACTGAATCAACACAGACAAGAAGAAATCAGAGCTAAAATAGTCTGAATGCTTTACATGCTAGGTAAGAGAAATGACCGTGGAAGATCATGAAAATGTGATTGTGTCCCCAGCAAAATGTGTTAAAAGTACGGAACTTACAGCTGTCCTCATCATCCAGGAAGACTTTGCTTACATAGCAGGCATATACAAAGCCAAAAAGCTGGGGAAAGACAGAACCATGGTTAGATACAGCACAGAGATTAGACACAAGAAACATTTCCCTTGAGTAGATTCATAAAATGAAAATATCTGAAATGTTGCCCAATGACAAATACTTTGACCTAGAATTCTCTCCTTACCTCAAATGTAGCCTATTAGAAAAGACATTCTTGGTCTCCAAAGTTTGCTTTAGTTTGCATCAGAGAAACAATGCTAATGTAGCATAGAAGTAATGGGAATCTAAACATCACAGGTACAATTCTTGTAATAATTAGCTGAAGAACTGAATTGAGATAAAATGTGTAGAACCACTTAAAACACACTCACTGCGAGGAACACTTGCAGGGCTGAGCTGACCACCTCTATGTACTGGTAGTCTAGCAGGCAACCACTGACTGTGATGACATGATGGTCCTGTGGAGCCAATGGTGAGTCAGGTACTGTTGTAACTAAGCAACCGGGGCCATTCTCCATCCACCAGGAGCGATGTAAAGAGGTGTTAAATGTCATCAGGAAATCTCTGTTCTACACAAAAAAATGAACGCATTACAAATAAATAACTGAGTTAAAACTCTTTGGACAGCATAAATTTGATATTAAAACAAAAATAGATCATACATTTATTTATTTATTTGTTTGTTTGTTTGTTTGTTTGTTTGTGTATTTTTGCATAAATTTGGTAAAAGAAATGTTTGAAATGCAATCGTTCTTTAATTACTGCACATATTAAGGTCCTGCACAGGAATTTTGACCTTCATCTTAGCAGTCAACTCCATGTGGAAAATTCAGATTTAGTGAATTCTGATCTGTGTGAGCCTGGGCAGATGACATACTGTCAAAGTTTTTTGTAGAGCTTCTGGCTATTTTTTTTTTTGCGCTGGCAATGACATTTCATGTATCCCTCATTAATGAGACAGATGTCATCTGAAAATCTAGTTTTTCAAAATATGTTAGGCCTCATAATGAGTAACATAAATGAGAGCACTGTTAGACACTGAAACTTTTTGACAAAGCCCAGAGTGGATGACATGTAGCAGTGCTGCTGGAGCTGAGAATAGTCCATTATCAATAACCTCACATTTGCAAGGCAGACCAATAGGTTACGTGTGTATAATAAAGTGGACAATACATGGACACAGTACATAAACACTCCAGTAGAAGCACCATGTGATCCACTCAATGAACCATATACATATGCTAAAATTCCACTACCCTGTCAGTATCACTGGGAATGTTCTACTACCTAAATGAAACTTGCTCATCGGTGGTCCTGTTTCGTCATGACCACTGATGAACTGGGTAAAAGGGGCTAACAAATGAGGCACAGACGGACTGCAGTCTGTAACTAAAATACAAAGTGCATCTATGTGGTAAGTGAAGCTGATAAAGTGCACAATGAATGCAGATACAAGTGAGGTGTACTTAATAAAATGGTTCATCAGTGAAGATACAGATGTGTATGAACATTTAAACATTTTTGGGCTAATACTGAATCACGGAAATGTCTTGACACAGATATGTCTTGGATATTCAAACTTCCTTTTCCATCATTAGTACCAAGTGAACACACATTTGCTTTTATTAGCCCAAATCTGGTATGAATATAATCTGGGCCAAACCTTCTGTTTTTACTTACTTGAGACAGGTGGCCCACCTCCAGGTAGAAACAGATGATGAAAGAGTTCCAACCAACCCAGACCACAAGCCACACTGCATACTGAGAAAAACCACACTTTCAAAATTAATAGACACCATTATAAACCACTTGACACAATAGGCAGCACACAGAAAAGAAAGATTCAGAAAAGGACACAAAAGCTCTTCAAACTGCAATAAGTGGAACATACTGCTGCTAGTACTGCTGTAAACCAAGTCCTCTGTTCTCCCTCTTATATAAATGCATTTATCTCCTGAATGTGAATGTGTATGTGTGTGTGTGTGTGTGTGTGTGTGTGTGTGTGTGTGTGTGTGTGTGTATGTGTGTGCACGCGCACATGAGAGACCTCACCAGTATAAGGTATCGAGAGCGGACCTGCACCGTCCCGAACACTCCCAAAATAACAGCCATGATGTGGAGGAAGTTGGCCAAGATTGGAGCCCACTGATAGCCTAGGAAATCAAACACCTGCCTCTGCAGCGCAGCCAGCTACAACGACAAATAATCACACACAGGAAAAGTTAATGCACACGAATCACTGTAAAACAGCAAATCACCATGTATCATATGTAGACATCTGCACTGTAGACACAAAGCATGTGCGTTTATCAATCACTACTAAAACATACTGAAAACCCTGACCTTCGTCATTAAAGTTTAGTAACATGTTGAAATATATTGTTACAGAGCATATTTAGAAAAAAATTGAGACAGTTAGGATGTTAATGACAACATTCTTGCTGCGCCATTTACAATATACTGTTAAAATTAATACACTTTAATCTCACAGATGCACTAACAGTATGTCTTTCCAGGCTTCCCGGTGAACTGGATACTGGCTCGTTTTATTTGGGCAGCCTTTATGACATACTGTTGCAATGCTGGTCTGGCCTACATAACAGACTCCACGTTCAGTTGGCAGCTTCAGACAAGCACAGGACGTCTGCCGCTGCTGGCTTTCATTAACGGCTGAAGCTCAAACAAGCCACAAGCATCCAAGAAACGAACAGGCTGCCTGGCACATGCTCTGTGACCCACCAGGGCAAAAAGAGGGCTACAATAGGAAGAGTGTGAGCAGATCTAGGAAACGTTCCACCCTGCCAGCTGCGAGGGCATTCTTTGCTTAATCAAGGCAACACTGACTGGCAGCAGTCTCTGCTCAAGTGTCAAGTTTCCCACAGCGCCGCTCAAAATGACCATCAAGCTTTTAAGTGACTGACGTGTGACAGAGAAAACGAACAAGATTACAGATCAGTACAAGGAGCAAAACTGAGTGTCTGTTAAACTTGTTCAGTCACGCTTGGCGTAACCAATCAAGCTTCTGTGGATCAGACACCCGAAATGAGCCATAAAAAGGGCAAATAAAACACATTATTCTACACAGGCCGGGGGCAAATAAATGCAACAGCCCTCCCTCTCTCACACACACACTCTCAAGCAATCCCACAGCCCTCCACTGCAGCTGTTTCCATGGAAACTGCCTGGAGCCCCAGCCCACAGCCCTGTGAGAAAAGAGTCCCTGCCTCAGGAGATTCCTCATGCACACAGGCTCACACACATGGGAACACACACACACACACACACACACACACACACACACACACACACAACTTTGCCTCCACGCAGAGTTTTACACTCACATACACAGATCTGGGGCATTAAGTTTCCTGAGTTTGGTGCCACAATAATTCAATTAGACACTGCAGAAACTAACTAGGACAGCCACCCACCCTAAAATTTATAAGGCCTACTCTTCCCTCCTGCACACTTACCTCACAGTCTATCCCCCTCCCCAACCCAACAAGGGAGAACACACACACACACACACACACACACACACACACAAACTGTAGCTTTGCCAGACAAAATCTCTCTCTCACACACACACACACACACACACACACACACACTGTAGCCTTGCCAGACACGCTCTTTCGCAGACAGACACACACACTCTCACTCATTCACAGTAGCCTTTCCAGACATGCTCGTTCACGCACGCACATACACACACATATAGAAACACTTACACACACTCCAGCCTCCCTTACACAGACACATTCGTTCACTAGGGCTTCGTCTGAACACTAGGTCTGTCTCGTCCTCTTTACTGTAGGCCACTTTAGTCCAGTTCCTCTTACCAGCTGCAACGAGCAGATGACCACCAGCGTGCACCTTCCGTCGCAGCGGCCCATGCTCTCGCGCTTGAGGCACGGCTTGGGCCCCGCGAGGCGCCGCGGGAACGCGGGGTCTCCGGTGAGCTCCAGCGTGGACAGCGGGCGAGTCCCGTTTCGGAGCTGATCCGCGGTCAGTCAAACAGCGTCAGGCAGCGCCGCTGGGCCGCACCCACCACTTCCGAGAGCCCTGGCCTCCCTCAGCAGCACCGCTCACCATAATACCCCCCGCGCGCGGCGCTCCGGTCAGCCGCGCGCTCACGCCGGAACGAACCGCAGAGACACTGCCACGCCTTCATTCCGCACGAGAGAGCACAAAGGACAAACAGAGAGAGAGCGAGAGACAGTTGACACATTTAACTCCCAGAAAATCAGCATCACATGGTAGACATCACACGGAGCGCGAGGAGGGGGGAATGGCGAAAGGGGTAGAAAATAAGGCAAATGCAATCTTCGGGGGACACAAAGAAGCTTTGTGACTCACCGAGTCCGCCGCGCGTGCTGTCGGTCCGGTGTAGAGGTCCTCCTCCAGCGATACGCAGCTGGAGCATCGCCCCCCTCCTGTCCACCTCTCCTCCTCCTCCTTCTTCTTCTCCTTCTTCTTCCTTCACGGTCCTGCTCGGGCTCTTTGTCAACACTCGACAGGAGGGCGCGAGAAAGGAATTGTGGGTGGAATCTGGCCCCTCGCGCCTCCTTCCCGCGCGGCACACAAAGAAGAGCGAGACACGCAGCCAGCATAACGTGAAGAAAGGAGGACAGTTGTTTCAATTCACGACTAGCTCTTTTCAGTGCTGGCTGGTGTGGATCGTGATATTTTACAATAGTTCACCCGTTGATAATTAAGGTTGCTTTAATAAAGATGACGCACATTTCCTGTGTAGTTGTGCTCTCTGTCTGATAGCGAAACTGCTGTTTTTATCAGCCTTTGACGTGACACTAAACCAAAATGAACTGAAAATACACTATATAGACAAAAGTTTTGGAATGCCTGGTCATTAAACCACCACTTCATTCAAATACATAAATGACACTGCATTCAAATACATAAACTTTAATATGTCTGTGCCCCCTTTGCAGCAAAAAGAGTTTCCACTCTTGTTGGAAGACTTTCCTCAAGATTGTTTCTGGGGAAATGCCCATTAATTCTGTAGAGCATATACGAGGTCAGGCACTGATTTTGGACAAGAAGGCCATTCCAGTTCACCCCAAAGGTGTTGGATGGGGTTGGGGTCAGGGCTCTGTGTGGGCCAGTTAAGCGTGGCATTCTCCAAATTGTCTTGGTATGTTGAAACATTACCAGCCATGGCCCAAACCCTGAAAAACAGGTGTGACCCAATACTTTTTACCATACGATGTAACTAAAAATGACCAATAGCCTCCATCCTTCTTGGAAACGTGAGACTGGGGCATAAAAACTCCCAACACCAAGACTTGATGGTAGTAGCCTAGTGGGTAAAACACTTGCCTGTGAACCCAGTGACCACAAATTTACAGGTTCAAACTTTCTACCATTGTGTCCTTGAGCAAGACACTTAACCCTGAGTCATTCCAGGAGGACTGTCCCTGTAACTAATGACCCTAGCTCAGTCCGAATAAAGGGTGTCTGCCAAATGCTGTAAATGTTAACTTGTACAGGCGAGAACATGTACTGAGCCTGAATCTGATTAGGTCCAAACCTTTTTGTTTTCATTTGTTAAGCTGAGTAAAATAATTATTTTCAACTGATGTATGTTATGTAATATACCCATTTTTAATTGACGACTTCTTGCAGGGTCTGTCTTAAGTCACAAAGCCCAAGATTTCTAATCCACCTTAACTGGGGCACCAGAATATCACAGCTGCTTAAGGTGAAAACGAGAAACTGGAAAGAGGCCAACTTCAGCCACTATGAAAGAGAGTAAAAAGTAAAGATTACAGAGATGTTATTAATAGAGTGCTATTTTATTCTTGCAAAAGCAAGAACATGTGCTGGGTGTTTAGGATAATAAATGTACCAAAAGGTTTCAAGATCCTAACGTTGCCTCTCCTGTAAAGGTTAACTAGACAGAAAACACATTTTCCAAAAACAATTTTAAATTTAAATTTAATTTATTTCAAAACACTCTGAATCACTTAGCACCTAAGCCTCCTAGATACACATAGCAGAACAAGTGTTATGTGGACATTGTATTATAAACATATTGCTCATTATCTATGTTTCATTACAACTGAAAAGCTTCTTCAGGGAGTGTCAGTAAGATATGGCAAATCCTACAGAAAACTGACATCTCAAACCCAACCTGTCTAAAGCCATTACATTTTCACCATCCTGCATTATAGATTTACTTGATGATGCAGCCTGAAATCATTGCAGGCTTTATTTTGTCCTGGTTTGTTCATGTCCTTGGTCATGATTCATGCTCTACCATTTAAGAGACACAAGCCTGTTTTCCTGTAAAATTGATCAAAATGTAGTGACTTTTGCCCTCCTTGAAGTACCTGCTGATTTTTTTTGCTGTATACTAGCAGAAGATCAAGTGTGCCAATGTAATAAATCTGTAAACCAAATAATATTTATCACCTTTTATGTTATTTTATATTTAGAAACAGTAGCCAGGTAGCTAGTTACAGTTATAGCTGCTAAACTGTTCACAATCAACTTCATATTGCACAAATAATGTTAGCTGGTGTATAAAATCACCAATATATCTTAAATCCATACTACATACAAAATGTGGCCGTTGTTTCCTAACCACAAGTATTTAAGTGATTTCCTCTGGCATCTATATCATTTTCTGATTCTGACTACAAAAACTGAATACTGAAACTTTAGTGCTTCTACCAACAGCAGCAGAAGCTTGTAAGGAAATAGCTCTGGGGCTTTGCTGGGATTTCATGTAATTCAAGACAATCAAACACAGTGCTTTCTGTTACAATGTTTAGAGTAACAAGGTTTAGTATACCTCAATAGCATGCTGAAAAAGAAAATACACGAACAAATGAATCTAACTTGGTATATTTATGTTATTTTTTGTTTCTTAATTTCCTGTTTTATTTATTTTGACTTGGCAAGTTTGGCCCTGCCTAAGCAGCGAAAACAGTCCAGTAACAGTCCAATAATTTTTTTACCGCCTCCAAGCTCAGCTAGCTTTAAAAGCCTCCTTAACACAGTGTTGTCACACTATATTTAAAACCTCAAGTCTTATTGGAACAAAAGCCAATCAGTCCAGCTCCTTGCGACATCTAGCGGCTACTCCCGTATATTGCAACACATAGCAAATCAATGCTGTTCAGTGGGTGAAAAGAAGAAGTTTCAGAAGCTCACAGAACACATTCAGGTTTTTCAAATACACTTATGCATATATCATAAGTAGAGGTGAATAGTAACTGAACGTGCCAATAGATGTGTAGTTTCCAAAAGTACTTTCTTTTAATGTTTACTTCTACTCAAATATATTAGCTTGAACATGTTGCAACAGAATCCTGTTTTAGATTTAATTACACAACACTGTACAGGTGACAGCACTTTTATTTATTTTTTTGCTTGGTACTTTAGCATTTAACGTTAGACTGAGCACAAATACAGAAGAACAGCTATCACCCTTCAAGCTGAGAGATTCCGCATATATCAAGCAGTTTTGCTGTAAATCTAGAAGTTACTCGGTAAGTAAGTGCTTTTGCTTACACCGATCATAACATAGAAGTTACCTGCCTAATATTGTGCAGATCCACTGGTGCCAACAAAACAGTTCTGACCTGTTGATGCATGGACTCCACAAGGGCCTGCTTGGATAAGATTAATCTGTCCAGCACATCCCACAAATGCTTGGGATCTGGAGAATTTGGAGGTCAAGTGAACTCCTTGTTTCTCAAACTTTTTCTGAAATATTTTTGCAGTGTGGCAGGGTGCATTACCATGTAAAGGCCACTTCGATTAAGGAGCACATTTACAATAAAGGGGTGTACTTGGACAGCACCAATGTTTGAGGTAGAGGTATGAGGTAGTCAGAGTAACATTCATTTGAATGCCAGCACTGCATTCTTTCCGTTATATATCCTGGCGGAATCCACACAGACACACACACCCAGCTGTACATGTGATTATATATATATTTTTAAATAAATAAATTCATCCGACCCCCTTCTTGCATTGCTTCTTGTTCCAGTTCAGGCATGCCCACTGTAGATACTTTCAGTAGTAGACAGGTATCAGAATGGGTATTCTGTCCGGTTGGCCTTGTGTAGCAAGCTGCAAGGCACTGTGCATTCTAATACCTTTCCATCAAAGCTAATATTAACATTTTCAGAATTATAGTACAGTAGCTTCTCTGTGGGACTGGACCAGACATGATAGCCTTCGCTCCCCATCAAATCCTGCTTCAAACACAGGTCTGTTTCATTGCAATTTTTGATGTTTATTTTTGGTGAACCTTTAATGGTTCTAGAGATAAACAAAATTTCACGTATGTTTTTCATTGTAAGGTTGTTGTAATACTACTATTATTTTCATATTAGTTTCACTGATGCATGTGTCTCACACTCAGTGCGTGAGAGTTGGTATCTACAGTACTCGGTATAAAAATCCTATTTTCTGTCGGACTGTCTGATCTTTGTCATACTGAGATTACATTAAAGAAATGGGAACAAATGTTTTACTGACAGTCTGCAAAGAGTCTAAAGATACAAGGAGTCTTGATAAAGGAGCTCCAACTGCTCAGCATTCAGCACCACCAGTATACTGATCACCGCCCGATCATTCGGAATCTGCTCCTGGTTCTTCACTGGTTCAGGACTTCAGTTAGAGGCTCTTTGTTCTGCTTGAATGATTAATACGTAGGTCACCGTGTGTCTTAACCAACAGAAACATTCCTCTGAAACTGGTTAGGTTCAGGGACCGGACTGGAAATGAGAATCTTTATAAGTCCTTCCGGAAGCCTGGAGAACTGTTCCTCAAGAGCACATTAAAATACAAGAACGTCTGGATCTCTGGAAGCAAAACGTGAAGAAATGATAGGAGGCTCAAGACATCTGCACAATTCTGTACATGTACAACAAACATATAAATATCCAAAATTATAATAAAAGATAATAAAAGACCATATCAGCTGAGCCGTCAAGTTCTTTTTTTTTCCCTAAAAATGACATTTCTACCTAAACCCTTGAAGCTACATGAAAAAACGTTACCACTATAATCAGCGTGCCGAGATTGTATAAGAAACACTACATAATGTAAAGAAAAAATGTTGTTGCCAGGTGTAAATGACTGCTAATTTACTGCCTGATACATCCCACTCCTTGTCACGTCCCATTGTAATAACAATGTTATTCACTTCACCAGTCAGTGGGTTTAATGTTGTGGCAACTGGTGTAAGCCATTATTTCACAGAAGGATGCTTTTAGGCCCTTCTGTGTTCAAGAGAATAAACTATGTAACAAAACATTTCTCAAAAATGAGTTTATTAAAAGCATAAAAAAACAACCCCACATTTTATCCTTGGTTATCCACAGTTTCAAAATTCACTAAATCATGAAGCCCATCCCCAACTCACACATCGTCGCATACAGACACACACACACTACTGGATTTCCCCCATGTACAGACGCTTGTCACTGGATCCAGAAAGAACTGCAAACGAAAAAAAAAAATCTATTAAATGAAAAACAATAGAGAATATAGTACAATGTAATAAAACATAATATAAGCAGTCTCAAGTGTAGTCTGTAGAAGAGAAGCAGAACATGATGGGCAAAGAAAAATAATCACCAATGGGTTCCTCTGGATGAAAGGCCACCTCGTTGACCGATCCTGCATGCCCAGGGAGTTTATAAAGAATTCTACGAGAAGTCGTGTCCCAGACGTACACAAACCTAAAAATAAACATACAATGTTAAATGCAGTCATTGATATAAAGTATACCAACTCATACCGGAATGTGTGCACATACCTGTCAGCGGAGCCTGCCGCTATCTTACTGCCATCTGCTGACCATGAGCAGCGTAGAAGATTCTTGTGACAAAAGAACAAGAGAAGTATAAAAAACAATTACAGTTTCTTCAAACAATTACACGCTGGCCAACAATTAGTCACTACAGACATTATATAAGTGCATAAGAAGATATAGTGGTGATTAGACTTGCAGCACAGGGAGAATTATGTAAATAAATATTAAAAAACAGCATATTACAAAACAGTTTGGAGAAGTTTCCCAAATAGGGATTCAGCCTAATTCTAGACTACACTGTACTATGAATGTAGCTTTTCCATTGAAAGAGAAATGTAGTCCAGGGCTAGTCTTAATCCCTGTCCAGGAAACCAGCCCTTTAAGCTTATGACCTTTCTTCTAAGTGCACATTTTTACCCTATATGGCCATATCTGAAAACAAATATAGTCTCAGAATAAACTAACACACATTAAATTATTGTAATGTACAAATCCTTCAGTATTTCCCCAGTAAATGTTATCTTTGCAGGACTTAAACTGATGATAGTGCTCATAAAGTAAAGACATGTTAATTAAAGCAGTTAAACTTTAACACTGTTAATCTTAACATTCCCTGAATGAATTTAAAGTAATTTGTTTAGTACATCCATTATCTTGTTAGAATGGAATGTTATTGAATGACCTTGGGTTTATTGCCCTTATTAAACTTCGCTTAACTACAGGCCAGAAACCTGAATGCAAGTGGAGTAAATGCATCAAGCACATGAGCTCATTACACTTCCTGAGTAACTACAGATTACCTTTTCGAAATTGTGGACATTTCCCTGGAAGATCTTCACACACCTCTCCTTAGGGGCAAATGGACGGATATCCCAAACACGCACTGCATCACACAGGACAGATACCACCCTCAACATATTAAAAAGTTAAGGCCAACAAACTCTCCTGGAAGAATTTAAACACTCATGCAGCCACTCACCACTGTTATCCATAGAGTTGGACAGTAGGTAGGATCCTTCTGAGCTGAGGCTGAGTCCAGTCACAGAGTCTCCATGGCCCTGCATGCTGTAAATCAGCTTATTTTGCCTCAGGTCCCACACCTGAGGCACACATAAAAATAAAATACAATGCCAGGCATGATCTAAGATGAAAAATACAAAACCAACTTAAGAAAAGCATGACATTATCAATACCTTAATGTCATTGTCAATCCCTCCTGAAATAATCTGGTCACTGGTGTCATTGAAGGTCACACTCAGAACTTGATAAGTGTTCTGGAACGTATGAATGGACGCCTTCTTTCTGATGTCCCAAAGCTTAAAAGACAATGACAGTTTATTAGCACATGGAAAATGTATTGAAATCCAATTCTTCATATCACAAGCTTCATCTTGGAGCTAATGTTTGGTCTGCTTTTACGAGTAAACAAATATTTTGGAATTGCAATCAAGTGAAAATGAAAGTGACAATCTGGTCATACGTGAACACACCACAGCACACAGTGTGAACAGCACGAAATACATCCTCTGCATTT
>JBBPDB010000140.1:12448697-12463145 GCA_037974465.1 Brachypetersius altus
ACTATCACACATTTAGACTGATTTGTGAACAATGTTTGAGAGAAATGGTAATATTGTGTATCTGGAATGAATTTTAGGTCTTTAGGTCCATCTCATGAAAAATCGGAGCAGAAACAAAGGTGTTGCGTTTATATTTTTGTTGAGTGTATGATGAAATGATTATTTATGGCGACTGATGGTTACAGACACTGCAGATAGAGATTATGTAGCAAGGCACTAAAGTATTCTTTTAATGTCTACTTGGCATCATTAGAATTTCATATCTTTTCAATTAGGCATTCAGGTCTTTGATCCTCTTTTTAGTGGGTTATTAGAAAACATGGCACACAGGTGGCGGGCTCGCTTTAGCCCGTGGGCCATATTAACACACTGAAAATGACCAGCTGTTAGGACAGGTTGGAGCGTGTGGTTCAGATACTAAACGCAGCGTGGATCAGAATGACTCATCTTAAACGCACATACTTGGAACAGATGCTTCTGATCATCCACAGAGCAGGCACATGCACATCAGTGAATAAACAAGCAGGTATAGGCCCTCGGGTCAGAAGATAGCTCAGCAGACACGTCAGAATGGATCACTCAGCCGAACAAATCACTGAGCTGAAATCCCCTTACCTCTTCTCTCTGACTCATGCAAAAGTCTATGACTGACAATCATTAGTTAGATGAACTGAGGGTTAAGTGTTTTATTCAGGGACACATTGGTAGAAAGTGAGGGGTTTGAACCAGCAATTTTGTGGTCAAAACGCATATGCATACGCACCATGCATATGTCCCAATACTTTTGTCCATATTGCAATTACATAATAATAATCCACTCACTCACTCATTCACTTTCTGCAACCACTTAATCCCCACTAGGGTCATGGGTACCTGAAGCCTATCCCAGTGTGCGAGGGGTGCGAGGCAGGGACTCACCCTGGGTGGGACACCAGCCCACTGCAGGACACACACACCATTCACTCACACCTACAGTCAATTTAGAAATCCCAGTTCACCTGATGCCTTTGGGGGAAACCAGAGATCCCGGAGGAAACCCACACCACCACAAGGAGATACACACACACACACACACACACACACACACACACAAACACACACACACACACACGGCCAGGACCCAGATTCAAACCCCCACATTGAAGGTGCGAGGCCGCAGCTACCCACTGCTCCACCAGCGGCCGTTATTAAAATCCATGTTTTTTAAAACAATCAAATAGAACTTGGGCCATAAAATCAGCAAGAAAATGTTATGTTTAACGTTATTTCCTGTAGAAGGAAGGTATTTATTTTCCTTGTAGTCATGTGCAGTTCTTTCATACACATTGTGTTTTATTACGAACCATGAAAACATATTTATTCTATATAGAATTTTTGGCTAAGAGCATACCAGTGATCATCTAATAAGAAAGGCAGTATTGATTGTTTTGGTAAAATGCTAAAGGGTATCTGTGCTGAACCTTCTAGGGGTATAAAAATGGATCTCGTCAGAGTGGCACATCAGTCTGAAGATGATGGATGATTGCTTCAGGACTCAGATATAATAATATTCAATAAAGCATGCCCTCATTTAATTTTCATACACTTCTCGAGATATTTTCCAACCTAAAAATATTCGGTTACACATTTAGAACTTTCTTTTGGAGACAAGCTCCCTGTTTGCATGTTCAGTCAGAGGCAGTGTAGGAATGTGAAGCATCGTTTCCCCATGCAAGCAAAGGCAGGCCAGCTACAGAATATGAATATTAATTAGAGCAGATATCCTTGGTGAATAATGTCCTGTCAATGACAGCTCTGTGTCTCAAACTTTTCCAGCCCATTTTTTCCACTTTGACTCTTTGATAATGTTTCATTCTGAAACTCTCCTGCACATGGTTTGTAGGTGCTTATCTTGTCTTTAACTAAAATGAAAATGATATCTATTGCATTTAATGTGAACATCAAATTGGAAGAAAAATATCCAACCCCAAACATTATCCAAACTTCAAGCCGATAACTAATCCTAAACCCAAGCCCAAATGCAATTGATAATCATTAGTTTCTCCAGACCCACTATATGGAGAAAAGTAATGGGACGCCTGACCCTTACACCAACAGAGACTTTAATGACACTGCATTCAAGCACATAGACTTGAATATGGAGTCTATAACAGCATTAAGACTGCCCTTCACTGGAAGTATGCACCCAAGCCCAAACCCTGAAAAGCAGATATGTCCCAATTCTTTTGTCCACATAGTGTAATTTCTTAACAATTAAAGCATCAGTAGATAATCTAAAAGGGATTAAATAAAGTGTGATCTCTACCTTCTTTTATATATTTGTCCAGGTCATATCAAAATAACTCAAATGTATGAAGGGAACATTTTCAATGATTATGACAGTTTGGTTAAGGATAAAAGGATAAACTGATTCTACCTTGTTAATACTGTCCACCTTCACAGCTTTCGCACGGTTAGAAAAGAGGCTAGAAAGAGGCTAATGGACCACTGCTGGAGATTTCAGTCCCACTCTGTGGTCTTGAAAGGTCCTCCAGTGGAACAAATGGGGATATAGAACAGAACTGTAGTGAATGTTAAGGTGCACGAACACAAATAGTTGTCTGGCCAAGGCCATAATGCAGGGGCAGTCTTTTGATTGACAGCTAGGAGGGAATCAATCCATGCTTTCGTGAGATTGTTTATGTCTGGCCTGTGTTCCTCTCACAATACACATCAGGATGTGGAGTCAGAGATACATCCCAGGCATGTTATTAATAGGTATCCAAATGTAATAATAATTAATATAATAAATAATATATACTATATGTACAAATGTTTTGGGAATCTTAATGCTTTAGCATACCAAGATATTTTGGACAACAGCATGCTTCATTTTGGACAACGGCATGTATATACATTGTCACGGTGGCGGGGGCTAGTCCCCCGGGACCGAGAGCTATCGTGGAAATGGCAGGCAGGACTCCAGAACTCCATGATGGGTTACTTTTATTTAACCAGAAAATAAAGGGGCGCGAGGGCCCAAAACAAAACAGGCACAGAGGCTGACAAGATAAGGTTTACCAACCAAGAGCACATGCAGCAGAAGACAGACTCTACCAAGGACGAAGGACTGACAAGGGAAACCAACACAGACAGGGTTTAAATACACATGACGATTACATGGGAAACACGAGGCAGGTGGACTACAATCAGGACAACACACAGCTACAGCTGGACACTCGGACACAGACAGGAACAAGGAGGACCCCTAGTGGGTCTGCTAGGGAACACCAGGGAGAACACAGGGAACCAGGGTGAACACAGGAACAGAGAACAAGACTGATACATGAACAGAGACAACAGAGACATAGGGACTAGACTTGAACAGAACCTAACTAGAACATGAACTAAACTGCAACTGAAACTCTGGGCATGTACACCAGAAACAAAGAGAAACACAAGCATAAATAACCGTGAACAGAAAGTCCTCGGCTTACCGCTGGCATGTCCTGAAAAGATAACTGAAACAGAAAACTTGACAAATCCTGGCTACGCCAGTCCAGATCGTGACAACATTATACCATTTACAACCGAGAAAGACGCATCAAATAGAGAAAAGTGCACAAGCATTTATTAATTTTAAGCAATAGAGCCAAATTTAAAAGTTGAGCAAACAGAAATCTGTTCTGCAAACCAGAAATATTTTATGCAATTTAGAACAAACCATTTAGATTCAAAGGGAAATGGTTTCCATAAAATATTTCCATACAAAATACATACATACAAAAATGTTGGTGTACCTGGCGCCACTTGATGACATCTGTCGGCCAAGGCTGTATGACGGCATCTTTGATGCAATACAAACCATATATGTATCAGGGTGGCAGTTTTACTGTAGTTATTTTTTTAAATCTTCAGCTGCATCTTTGTTTCTTTAGGTTATGGTGTTGCGGTGGATGTCTGGGCGATGGGGGTTATACTATTTGTGCTGCTAAGCGGGTTTCCTCCATTCCGCAGCCCAGACCGCAATCAGGACGAACTCTTTCGTCTGATACAAAAAGGAGAGGTCCATTTCCTGTCACCTTACTGGGACCATGCGTCTGAAGGTGTGATCCTGAACTTGCACTTGTTGCTTTCTACTAAAAGATATCTCTTCTATCCTGTTGCCTAAATCTTGGCAGTATGTTAAGTCAGATATATAGACTGTATAAAATGTAAAAGTCAAAGGAAACTCTCAGCTCTATCCAATTTTACTGAGGAGAAAAATTCACAAAGAATAAATACATATACATAAACTATAAATATAAACTCTACACTAAAAATGTGCAGTTTAGTACAAAGGTGGAAAAGTGGAAAACAAACAAAATACTGCAATGCAACTGTATACAGAAGTTCAGTATAAATATACTGTATAAGTCAATCTATGAAAATACAGTAACTGCAACAGTATTCAAGCATAATATACATATAGTTGGGAGACTAATAAAGGTTGATCTTATTTTAAATATTTCCAGCTTACTAGTGTATCTAAAGAAGTGCTGAGGAATTGCCTGTGTTACACAGCGCAAACCTATTTAGTGTCCAGGAGGTCAGCAACTGACTGCCTGCAGGTTGATGCATTGTTTGTGTATATAACAGGAGCTAAAGCCCTCATTAGGGCTCTCTTGGAAGTGGATCCCAAGGCAAGGCTGACAGCCAGTCAAACTCTGCAGGATAGATGGCTTCTGCTTGCAACAGCACAGAGTGACCACACGGGGGTGGGAAACATCAGTGGTGCCACAGTCAACAACAAAGACCAACCCAAAAAAGGCAGAAGAAAGGATGAGAACAATCTGCCTGAACCAGACCAACAAACACCCGAGAGTCCACAAGAGCCCACGGACTCTCGAGAATCCACTCCGTCCAGTACCAATGGCCACACCCTGGAGACAGCACAACAAGCAAGTGTACAACAAAGCAGTGCAAACCTTCTGGGCCTTCACAGTGGAGACAAACAGTCCCAGAATACAGAGAACAAAAGCCCCAGCAACCAGAACGTCAACCAAGAGGTATCAGAAAGGCCAAAAATCAGTGAAATGCACCAATAATCTGAGAACAAACATCAGAAATAGCACAGATGACACCTAAAACATTAAATACCTGAAAACATTTAAAGAAGGTAACATTATCACTCACACACACACACACACACACACACACACACACACACACACACACACACACACAAACATATATATATATCATCAAAATCTGTTTTACACAAACCACAAAAACCCTGGTACTGTGAAACAGTGCATATGAATTGCAGTACTGTGTAAAAGTCCCAGCAACCTATGAAAATTATTTGAAGCCATTCATTTTAGCAGTAGGTGCTGCCAGCAAACATATAAGTAAACTTTAGAATAATTGGAAACAAAAAAGAAAGCAGTAAAAGGTATCATCTTTCTCAAAAAGTATTTTTTGTGAGCTGCTTGGACTAATGATATTCCATACGCAACACACCTAATCTAGTCTACTGAAGTAATTGAGCCAACCCAGGTATCTGATGGTAGCCACAAGTCATAACCGAACTTCCATGAGGAGAGGTTTGGAAATGGTTAAGCAAACACTTTACCATAAATAGAAACACTGTTTACTGCATTGATGTTATTTGTATTTATTGAAATATTAGTGTTTTAACACTAACTTAACACTACGACCCAGTAGTAGCCAGCTTTTAAGGACATTTGCGCAGTACTGTAGATCTGTAGTTCTAGTTTTGCATATTCACATAAAACTAACTCATCTAAATAGTCGAAACATTTCTTCAAAACAGGCATATTACTTGCAAGGAACTATTGTACATTGTGTAGCAGAGATGTGTGGTAGAGAGCAGACAGACAACAGAGTGAGAAGTTTCCCTTTGTTTCTTTTCATGTAAACTTACAAGGGGTTGAGAGTGCCTTGTAAATGTGAGAAGGGCATCAGAGTCACCGGTGTGAAACCCACAATGCGGAGGTGGGGCCTACTCTGTGTAACATGAGTGCCAATGATGGTGAAGAAACAGTAGCCATTTTAGGTTCTTTACTTGTTCAGCTGGTAAGAATCATTAAAATGTATTAACAATTGCTCTATTACAAAGCTCAAGCTTTCCTCTTTCTTTGTTCAAGATCATGATATTTTATATTCGTAAATGAAGGACATGTTTTCATTCATCTAGTATTTTGTATTAATAAACAATACAAGCCACAGCAAGACCCTTTTGAAAATAATGGATGAGACTGTACAAGTATGAAAACATTACACTAGATCCCTGTATCAACACATTGTACTTACATAGTAACTATAGGATAATTCTGATTAACATAGTCATACTTCTCCTTGCTTCAGAAATAAAAACAACTTGCGCTAAAAGTTTTCTTACACTTCTTCATAATAAACTTTTTACTGAAACAAACTGTCATGTTGTCTACACATGCAGCACTTGCTCTAGGTCTTTATTTTTTTTAAAAAAAAAAGGGGACACTTAAACAACACAATGTAACTTCAAGTTAGTCACACGTCTGTGAAATCAAACTGTCCACTGACTGATTGTCACTGAGAGAGTGTAGACTGTAAATCAGTGTTGCCTCCTAAATGTAGTTTGATTTCACAGACGTGTGATTAATTTGAAGTTACATTGTGTTGTTTAAGTGGTCCCTTTATTTTTTTGAGCAGTATATATAGTTTTATATGTGTGTGTATGTGTGTGTACATTGTGTGCTCAAAGACTCCACTAATTTCTATCAATATCTTGATTTAAAGAAAACTATTTTACTACAGTAAAGTGTTTTCTGTAACTGTACATATGTACTTCCAGGTCATGCATCAAACCCTGCCTAATGTTGCCAAATATCCTTACTTGTAATCAGTTCACATTAAATAATCACACTTTAAGCTAAAACTACTCAACTGATCTGTAATCGGTTTAGTCTTCATCATTAGACCTTATGCATTGATCCAAACACAGTTTCAGCCACACCCAGAAACCATTAAACAGCCCCCTACTCTTGGTCACCATTTATGACAAGCACAGAAGCTGCAGGACAGGCAGACAGTTGTCACGCCTAGGCCAGTATACTTAATTACACTGTGCCTTTTGAGGAGCTGAGATCCTGGGGTGTGTACTCTCTGGTTTCACTTAACTGTGCACATATGCTGAAACAAATGCAGCAAATAGTTGGAATTTGGCTGTCATTATGTGAAAAGCACATGAACATGTGTTACCCCACATAATTCAGTAATATATAGTAGGACTACATATTTGAATATAATATTACAAATCATCCGAGCAAAAAAGACTTGGCTGGGGGTTCTAGGGGTGAGAAAAACTTAAGTGTAAAGTGGCCATATATCATACAATGTGAAATTCATTCTCTGCATTTAACCCATTCACTAAGTGAAGCAGTGGGCAGCCAGGAACACAGCACCTGGGGAGCGGTGTGTGGGGAGGGTAATCAGTGGTATCACTAGCAGTTCTGGGATTCAAACCCACGGCCTTCTGATCACAGGGGCAACTCCCAAACCACCAGAGCACCATCTGCCCCATCTACCAAGTTTTCAGACTACTCAAAACAAACTTCCTGCACTAGTCCTGCACAAAATGCTTTGATCGAGCAGCACCGGTTTTCTCTGATAACACGCCAGGAGGGAGACGCCTATGAGTGACGTTGCCATTTTGTCGCATGTATCGGTGTGGTCACCTTTTTAGTGAATCTCTCTCACTGACCCGCAGGAGGCCCCTGCGCATGCGTGCTGCCCGGCTCTTTAAACTACCCCCCCTCCAGTCATCTGATGAAACACAACATTTGCTGCAGCCAATCAGAGCGGAGGGGGGCAGAACGGGCACACCAGCCATAACAACTAGGGGCAAAACATTCCCTTGCCAGCTAGTAGCGGGCCGAATGATTGGCTTTTACTTCATCCTGCTCTGAGTAAACGTTGCTTTGATTGGTCGATTTCCAGATGCTCTGCGAGGACTGAGGTGAGGGGAGGGGGTGCACACAGGCAGGAAAAAAACAAAGATGGCAGAGTAGACTGAGGGGAGAAGTATCGAGACGACGCTGCACATAAGTAGCATTTTAAGGCTTTTTTCTGAGGCGAGAGGGTCAGAGCTTGAGAGCGGCTTGGCCTCGCTAGGCGGGCGGACCCGAGGAGCGCTGGTCCCGCGGACAGAGGTCCCTCGGTCAGGTGTCGAGCTCCACCAGCACTCTGTTGTTTTTGTTGAGGCAGGGCGTCCATCCCAGCAAAGCTAACTTACAAAAACACACAGATATCGTCAGAGAAATAACCTGATTCTCGTACATATGCTGTTTACTCCCTTCAGAACCGGCTCCGCTTGTGACAAGCAATTACATATGAACCGACGCTCATTATTACGAAATAGTTCACACACTGTTGCTCGCACTGTCAGCTGCTCAGAGACCCCATCCGTATAACCTGCCGTCGGAGATCCGGAGACTCTGAGCTCCGAGCAGGCTCTCGCCTCACTCGCGTTGGGTCAGACGCGCATGTCTGATATGGAAGAGCGTGGAGAGCTGGCAGTCGCAGCCGCTCCTGGCTCCTCCTCGTCCGGGCTCGGCGTGGGGCCGGTGGGGGGCGCAATGGAAGCCGGGCAGGGGAGCGCAGGACTGGCCGGGATACAGGAGGAGCCCGGCGGGCGGAGGGACGCCTCTGGACCGGAGACAGATGCGGACGCACCGCCCAAGAAACGTGTGAGGCTGCAGGAGGGCGAAGCAGGGAAACTCGAGGAAAGACTCTACTCTGTTTTGTGTTGCACGGTGTGCTTGGACCTGCCAAAAGCCTCCGTCTATCAGGTAATTAAAACTACTGACGCACTAGAGACATATTTCACTAGCACCACACATGCCTCCATTTTGCAGGTGTGCAGAGATAACAGTACAAATAGGACAACGAAAATAGAAGCCAGCTATCAACCCAGATTGTTTCTCGAACGAAACAGAGTTTAGACTCGTAAACAACCTTTGATGGCTATGCAGACATGCAGAGGGAAGAGAAAATGATTGCTGTAAGCCATGGTAGAAGTGGATTGAACTGGCATTAGGGAGGGCAGTGATAGTACGTTGGTGACTCCAAGTGATGGGGACAAAAACGGGCCTCTGAAAACTATAGCGGAAAAGTATGTGCCCCCTCACCCTGTTCATAGAAATGTTGTAGGTCTTTCTCCTGACACACACATACCAACCCCCTAAAGCCAATGGCTCTTTACACCGGCTTTGTTCATTCTGGAGCTTTTGAGTGGCCCCTGTTGTGTTACAGTCGTGATGTGTAAACTGAGGATATGTGCCTGTGACCTGACCAGTTGTTTGGCAGTCATGGACAAACATGGCAATACATAGTCACCTGATCATTTTAACCCAATCGCTGCCTACCTCGTAAACCCCCCTCCCCCCCAAACCTTCCTCTTGTATTACTTCAGAGAACCAGATCCTTTATCAACTGCCTTAAATAAAACTTTAAGCATATTTTGCACATTCAAACATATTTTGCACTGATGGCCGCAGTCCTTCAAAGCATTTGACATTACTGTGCAACTTTACATGGGATTTGTCATTCACATTCTCATACACACTCTAATACTAATCAGCGTAAGATGATCATATATGGCACACAGAGAACTGCGTGTGCCAGCCACTGCTAATAATGAATGTTGGGTTCTCACACACCTTTAAAATTAGAAGCATGTGACTACCAGGATGTGCAGCAGACCAGAACCATAAATCATTATCCAAAAAATTAGCTTAGGACTTTGTATTAAATGAGTGCAAAACAGCTTAAGACAAACACGTGGTTTAAATCGAACACATGCATAGTTATCAACTTAGCTTATTGATATTAGGATAAACAATTGGTAGCCAACTTCTCAATAGGAAAGTTTGTTCATGTGGAATTATTTGTTGTATCATATGTATTTGTAAAATAAATATGACAATCTTATTTTACTCATTGTCACTGTTTAATCTTCTTTTTAATCATGACTTTACTCAGTGTAACTGTATGTTAATTGTAACAATAAAGGTGGTCTGACAACTCAATCGGTTAATTATAATCATATTAATTCAGTACAAATCCTCTCAGCTCCTCACAAATAGATCTATGTTTTTACTATTTTAGACACAAGTAAAACACAATGAAATCACTATTTGTATGAACCTTAATGAAATCATTTGAGTCAAGATTTAGGTATAATTTATGAAATCTAGTATTCTAATATAATATATGTACACAATGGCAAACAAACTAACTTTAAATTAGATCTTAAATGTTTTTGGTGCCGGGATTAAATGGAGGTATGTTTTTATGGTAGTGCACGAACGGGCACTTGATGTGCGCAGGCTGTTTCATTCACCTGCTGGCGGACGCGCGCCTGAAGGAGGAACAGGCCACGTGTCCGAACTGCCGTTGTGAGATCAGCAAAAGTCTGTGCTGCAGGAATCTAGCAGTGGAGAAAGCAGTGAGTGAACTTCCATCTGACTGCAGTTACTGCCTAAAACAGTTCCCCCGCTCCAGCCTGGACCACCACCAGACAGAGGAGTGCCAGGACAGGTACACACACTCATCCAATCACTCATTCTGTCTCTGAAGAAAAGATCTGGCGTATCTTAAAATCTACAAATTCACTACAATTTGACTGGAATTGTCTAGTTGTTTTGACACATTTAACAATGTAGGAAGAACTATTTACGTAGCAGTGGAATGTGGGCACCAAAATATATTGCAATGTGTAGCATGCTTGTCTATATAAGCACAGTGGCTGCTCTCATATCACTGTTTTTGCACTACTGGTGTAATTCTTTGCAATTACACAATTATAGCATGGTTTTAGCGATTCAGCTGATTCCTGTTCATGTCTGTTTTTATGCAAACAGACTTACACAGTGTAAGTACAAGCGGATTGGCTGCCCATGGCAGGGGCCTTTCCATGAACTCAGTGCCCATGAGGTGGAGTGCAGCCACCCGTCCAAGACTGGTATTGAACTGATGGGCATCCTGGATGAGATGGACCAGAGCCATCGCAGAGAGCTGCAGCTCTATAACAGCATCTTCAGCCTGCTCAGCTTTGAGAAAATAGGGTTTACAGGTACATACACTTAGCCAACACACAAACATTGCACACTTGGTTGAGAAGTGTGAAACTTTAAAATCTCTACATCATCAAGCCCCAAATAAGTCACTTTTTCAATCGGTTTTAACAACTTTATTCAAAGTGCGTTTACAAGTACTTAGCATAGTTAGCTAGCCAGCACATGCTTCCCTTAGCTGACATAACAGAATTGGTGTTTAGCATTCTCCTCCAAGCATGTTGACCTGTCCAGTGACATTGCAGTGATGCTTCACGTGATTTGGAGGAAACGTGCTATCTCTCACATCCCCAGTTTGGTGATATTGTTTACCCACCTTTTCCATTTTAGTTGTGTTTAATTCCACCGACTCCCCATATCATACATTAAATAAAGCCTTCTCTTCTCTGCACAAATAACTTGTGTTATATGTAATAATAATTTTAGCTACTGATTAACCAAATGTAGTTACCGAATAATAGTTACTAGATACTTCCTCATAGTAAAAGGGTAACATATAGTAGTTCTCTGACGATAAGCCTTAAAACTAATAACTGATTAATCCAAGAATGTAGCTGGTGTCATTCATCATCAGCACTTGCTTTAATCTGATTGCACTTCAAAACACTCATCATCATCTGTTCTGCAAATGTAATTACACTGACCATCCTTGCAGAGGTGCAGTTCCGGCCGTATCGCACAGATGACTTCATCACACGGCTGTACTATGAGACGCCGCGCTTCACCGTGCTCAACCAGACGTGGGTTCTGAAGGCGCGTGTCAACGACTCTGAGCGCAACCCCAACCTTTCATGCAAGCGCACACTCTCCTTCCAGCTGATCCTGAAGAGCAAGGTGAACTCGGCGCTGGAGTGCTCCTTCCTGCTGCTTAAGGGTCCGTACGACGATGTGAAGATCAAACCCGTCATCCAACACCACGTCTTCTCCAACGATGCCAATGAGACGGAGTATGCGCCGCTGCCCATCAGCGACAGCGTGGAGTGCAACAAGCTGCTGGCCGCCAAAAACATCAACCTGCGCCTCTTCATCTTTCAGATCCAGAAATAGAGAAGAATGGGGGGAGAGCACAGGGGCAGAGGGAAAGGAGAGGAGCTGGCAAAGGGAGGCAGGGATGGAGAGATTAAAGACAAGTAGGGAGGAGAAGAAGAATCACAGCTGAACCACAGATACCTCGACTAGAGCAAGGATTTAGAAAGAGTGAAATAAATAGGCAGAGCCCGTAAGAACCGCAGTAGATGCTCTTTGTTTATTTGTTTGTGTGTGTATGGTTAATGGAAATGCTTTCAGATCCTCTATGGTCCAAAATGATTCTCTGTTTTTCAATGACGTGACCCAGCACCGTGCTGACCCCTCGCTAAAAAAGCAGGACAGGCCTGAATGGACACCACCGCCGAAACGTATGTATGGAAGCGCATGCATGTCTTATGGGTGTGTGTGTGCATGTATGTATGTATGTGGGTATAAATGCGCAGCCTAGACAACCTAACAGAGGGAATCCAGATGAGCTGACTATCTTAGCATGAGCGTGTGCGCGTGCGTGCGCGTGTGTGTTTTCCGTGACTGTGAGACAGAGGCAGGTTTGTTAGAGGTATAATCCAGGATGCGCTGGGTTTGATGTTTATTTTCATCTGCCTGCAGTTTAGGCAGTGTTACTCAAAACAAGCTGTGGTACTGTACATGTGTGTGTGTCCATGCAATGTTCTCTCCTGTTCCAAACCCTCCTCTCAAGGCTTACACACACAGATACACACACACCCAGCAAAAATAGGCTGCACCTGCTTTAAATGTATTTTTGTAAGTGAAGGCAGACATTTTACTTGAGGCACAGCAGGTCGACAGGCCTAAACTAAATGGCTGCCGACCCCTGAACCTGGCTGATGAGATTTTTTTTGCATGTTTTTAGTTTTTTTTCCTCTCTGTGTATTCCCAGGAACACACACTTTTAGCCCAGTAGCATCATAGTCTTGTAAGCTAACTTAAGTTTGACCTTTTTAACACATTTATTTAAGAATCTGTGAAACTTACCTTTTTATCTTCTTTAGAGTTTGAGTTGTTTCCTATTTTCCTCTCTTGCTCCTACAAGATCACGCCTGTATGTATCCAAAAACACAAACTCTTGCACACACACACACAGCGTCATACCTCTAGGGTGTGAGAACGGCATCAGCTACCATATTACTATTTATTACTTTTGTTTAATCTACCCTTCTTAACATTGGCAACAGACAGTCTTATTTACCGTGGAAATAGACTGGATAAATAGCAACATCTGACTGGGAACCACTGTTACTTCCCCTACCTATGTAAACTCACGGAAACACATACATACGCACACACACACACACACACACACACACACACACACACACACACACACATATGGGGAACAAGAGAGCCATATGGGGTATAATCAGATCCCAGTGGGGTTCAACTCAGCTGTAACTCATCAGTCTAGACATACTTGAATACTTGCAGGAGAGAAAGACAGTGGAGCTGATCTAGACTGTGCTTTCAGAATCGAAGAAGTCTAGTTTGAACCTGTTTCTGTATTTAAAAGCTTTTAATTCTCACATTACACTCTGGCTGTATTTGTGCCTTTCTATTAAAGCTCATCTAAACTGAAGATGCTGTAGTCTGTGCGTGCACTTATTTCTTTTGGAAGCACTGATGGACTTCACCTTTAATCCAATTACAGGAACATTTTTGTGATTGTGTTTACTTACACAGAGCTCACACAAACACAAAATTCCACAGCTCACACTTTGTGAGCTTGCAATGTTGTGTTATGTGTATATGTGTGTGTGTGTGTATATATATATATATATATGTATATATATGTATTTTATTTTTTTTTATACATTCTGTAAAGCATCTATGAGATATGAGATCAAGCACTAACGTTGGACGAGAAGGTCTGGCTCACAATCTCTGTTCCAGTTCATCTCAAAGGTGTTAGGTGGGGTTGAGGTCAGGGCCCTGTGTGGACCAGTCAAGTTCTTATACACCAAACTCATCCAAAAATGTCTTTATAGACCTTGTTTTGTGCACTGGGGCACAGTCACGATGGAACTGTGTCCACTAGAAGCATAGTATTGTTTGAAATGTTGAGATCGCCCTTTACTAAAACAAACACTGAAAAACGGATGTGTCCCAATATGTTTGTCCACATTAGGGTTTGTGTGTGTGTGTGTGTGTGTGTGTGCTTAGCATGAGTGAGCGGACGGAAACAAAATATTTCTGACGATACATTTTCTATGATATAAAAATGTCAAGAAGTGAAAGTGATCATTCGGTCATACATGAACACACCACTGCACACAGTGTGAACAGCACGAAATTCTTCCTCTGC
>JBBPDB010000140.1:12479213-12493312 GCA_037974465.1 Brachypetersius altus
TCTCTCTCTCACACACACACACACACACACACACACACACACACACACACACACACACACACACACACACACACTTATGTGCACTCAAAAGCACCTGTCAGGCAAAAGGAAATGTGGGGCAACAACAACAGCAACAAAGATCAGACTGAAGATTGACAGAGTGACAGAGGTAAATGCGGTGTTTGTCCTGCTATAACTTACCGGACGAGAAACCAAATTAGTAATAAAAGACATATCTCACAGAAAATGCCATCACAAGAGCATCTGCAACCAGAAATAATACTAGTTCTTAAATTCCAGTAAACATAATGAGCATTCAAGGGGAAACCCACCAAAACCAAACAACACCTGTAGAACAGCATCGCATCTCTCTCTCTCTCTCTCTCTCTCTCTCACACACACACCGCAGAAACCCATCAGCACACTTTCAGCATGCTCTTCATTTTGCATTATGCTCTGTGAAGTGGTGCAATTAAAAGAAAAAAGAAAGTGTAACATGAACATTTGACATCATGAACCCCGTATCAAAAGCTTAATAAACTGATTACTTTGTTATTCAGGAAAAGGAGAAATGGTGTTGCTGAGATCCTTTAGCAATTGTTCCTGCAGGCCACCTGCACCCATGTGGTTTAAATATGATGACTGGGAGGAATTGCAGGTTTATTCACACTTTTTTCAGTCTTCTTTCTTTTTTACATTCTTCCACTGTGCTACCGGAGTCGTGTGTGTGTTTGTTGTGTATCTGGTATGCCTATCAAATATGCTGTGATCTCCACTGTCCACTGTGGACATTTGTCAAAGACAGCAGACACCAGCTTAAATTCGTCTATCATCACTAAAACTGCCCTCGGATGGCAATGCAACACAGCAGGCATCCCTGTTACTGCAGACAATAGAATTATTAGGACTTGGTACATTAGTTTAGTCCAAATTACTTCAATGCCACAATGACAGCTGCAACTCAAAACACACAATAGCCTTCAAAATTCAATATATAAAACACATTTATAAGAAAGTATTGTTTGGGAATGTAAATGTCCAAAATGTCCCTATTAATTAATATTTTAATTAATACATTTATTGTCCATTCTTTGTTGCTGGTGTTCAATTGTGCACACACAGCTTTTGTAATATCCATAGTGAAGCATTGGCAGTAGATTGCAATGCTCTGGAGCGGCCACACATGAGTGTAATCCACCATGCCCAGTGCCAAGTGTAACCTTGAGGGGTATAAAGACACCCAGCACGGACAAAATGATGAAGCATCATTGAACTGGAATGACATAATCCAGGACTAATGTTCAACGTCAGTACCTGACCTCACTACAGCAATTGTATATCTAGTTTATAGCTTATTAATACTCTATTTTCTCAGGAGATATAATGTAGATCCAGGCAAAATAAGCTAAATGAAAACTATAATAATCTATAAATTATAACTATAATTGTGCATAACCTGTAGTAACCTTCAATTTAAAGTGCCATTCTAGCCTAAGACTAACATTTAATATGATTTTTGATATGTTATGTAGTATTCTGTAGTGCAGTATTGTATCCCTCAGCTTTAAGGGTTTGAGTGTTCTCTCACTACTGTACCCAGCATTCATTACATAAATACTTTAATTAACCACTTAGAATACTTTATTCAAAAACTCTCATCCTGCTAACCACGGATCCAGAAGCTAAACACGAGTGGAGCTAGCTACCATAAACAAGCTTGCACTAACTTCATCTGGTCAACAAGCTTAGCCATCTTAACATATGAGAAAGACAGGGATCATTGGAAGGGAATTTAGACAGTCTTCAAACCAAGAAATCTCACTTCAGAAACTACTGGTGCACAGCTGTAGGAGACAGCATGTTTACAACAGATGTAGTGATAGACAGATATATTTTATTTTCGTTCTTTTAAGTGAGGAAGTCCAGCTCTAGCTTCTGATTCAGCTCCCAAATTCATGATTTGTAAGTAGAAATAGATCTACTATATTAAGTAAAACCCGTCGCCTAAAACACTTCTGCGTTTACTAGAAATGATGCTTCAGTTCATGTCCTCTTGAGAATAAAATGGCCTGTCTGTCAGGGGTTTGGACTACATGCAGCAGTCGGGGCCTTGAGCCATCAAAGCATTTTTGTTATCTAACCAAACACACGCTGGCATGTCGCTGGAGCGTTGAGCTTCTCTCATGACACTTTCCCGTATCTGTGACTCATCCGAGAGGGTACTTGTCTGAAAGGTTAAAGGTCACAGGGGATGAAGATGTAAGGAGTTTCTGGCACTTCTACAACAATGTAGCACCTGCCCCTCACCCTCCCATGATCTGACACTTCAGCATAAACACACATAAATCTCCCTCAAATCCCTCAACAGAATCATGAAGCATTCCAGCTCCTACAGTTACAGTATGCACTGACGGAGTGAGCGCTCTAATTTAAACACCTGCTGTTCGATGTCACTTTCGGTAACTTCCTCTTTGTTGCCGGAAGTTTGAAAGGACACAGGGGTGCCTAGTTTACCGATGCAAGATGAAACATCATAGCATTTTAGCATACTATGTGCACATGTTTAGTTATCTAGTGACGTTTAGAAGCTGGTAAATACTTCGCATTTCTGCATCAATATGACCCAAACACTATCAAAAGTTCTAAATGTAAATAAAGCAAATAAAGTTAAACAAATGAAAAAATATATATGTCAGCATTTATTGAGGACGTTGCTGCAATGTTTTACAATGTGTGAGTAGTTCATTTGAAGGTGAAATTAAGAGTTGTATTCTCAAACATTATCTAAAAAAGGGTTCTAACAAAGCACTTGTGGAAGTGCATCATGGCATTGATCACAAGAGATTTCTGTGAGCTTCTGAAAAGGCTGCTGATGCTCATCAGGCTAGAAAACATAAAGCTATGCCTAAAGAGTTTGGACTCTGATCCACAGTCAGACAGACTGTGTACAAACAGAAGAAATGAAAGACCATTTTTAAACACCCAAGGAGTGGCCGATCACTTCTAGTCCAGGGAGCCCAGGGCAACTTCTAAGCAACAAGAGCCGCTCTTACATATGCTAATGTTAATGTTTTTTGAGCCCATCATCTGACAAACGCCGGTCAGTATTACAGAGAGAAAGCCATGAACTTTGAATTTTTCATCTGAATGAGAAGGGTTATAACTGCAGGAAGGGAAACACTGCATTCCAGCATAAGAACTTTATCCCGTCTGAGAAATTTGGTGGTGGTTTGGGCGTGTTTTGCTGCACCTGGGCCAATGCAGCTTGCCATTGATGATGGGACAATATAATCTATGTAATAGCAGAAAATTCTAAAGGAAAACGTCAGGACTGAATCTCAAGACAAAGAGCACATAGCAATGTCCCTGAGCACAAAAGTAACTCTACCAAAGAATGGTTTAGAAAGATTTAGAAGCGAATGGAAATGTTAAAGGACCTAAAGAGAGCAGTTCATGCGAGGGAACCCACCCACATCCCAGAGTTTAAGCTGTCCTCTACTGTTAAGTTATTGGATCATTTAGCTTTGTAAGAAGTTAGTATTAGTTTTATTTGTTTGTGTTCTCCATCTACTTTTGGGATTTGAATGGAAGTCTGATGTTTTAGATCATATTTATACAGAAATATTGAAAATTCAATAGCACAAAGCTTCAAGCAGTACCATAGTTTCCAACCAGGTTTCATAAAGTGTGTTAAGATGTATAAGTTGGGCAGCCTTAATGGCAGGTACTGGGCCTTTTAACAAGAAAAAATCCTACTGAACTCAGAACAATCATGGAAAATTTGTAAAAACAATGTCATACTGTTTAAAAGAAACCATTGATGTGCATAGCCAATGATAAACCTTCAATAAGGAAAAATGTGCACCAAAACACGGGGAAACAATTTTATGAACTAATGAGAAAAAAAGGTAAGATTATGTGCAGCAGAAATTGAGAAGTCCTGAGAACACAGAAAACGGCGAAAGAGAAAAAGTTCACCACTTCCAAAGTGAAACATGCTGGAGAAAGTACTATGGTTTAGACTTAGGCATCAGTGTGAGGATCTTTACTGATGATATCACTAGCATTAACTAGTTGACAGAAAACTTAAACTCACTGGTTAGTTAATACAAACTGCAATCAGCATACATGTTCTGGACCAAAAGAAGAAAAAATATCTGACTGACCCCAGTCAATCAGATCCAAATCCAACAAAGCATGCATTTCAGACCCCCAAAAAAGACGAGAGAATAAAACCCTCAGCTAAGTATTATATCTAGAAGACGACAGTACAGGCCTAGTCTAACACTGAGGCAGAATTTAGAGATGTTCATAAAAGCCAATATTACCCAAGAAATAAACATGACTACCCACCTGAAAATGTAAAAAATATTTGGTACCATCAAATAAATCCAGGTAGAATGTTAAACATTTGGAAATGTGTATGGAATAAAGTGCGATCTGTCTGGCTGCTAAAATGCACCTTGTATGAGAAGAAAGCTCAGGCATGGCAGTCAGTTCCACTCGACTGTACACCTCTAATTTAATTCACTACAACAAAACGACTGATGTGACTGGAACATAAACATCCATGGTCTTCTACCTAAAACTAACATGCTGAGTAAAGCCAAACAAATATAAAGAAAAAGATTTACAGATACAACAGGGACAGCCTTTTAGCATCAGACAGGTTTTAATCACATAAGAACAAAAGAACAAAAAATGCAAAAGTAGTTTAAGTGACAGGTGCACTGTATTATTCACTAGTCCATTAAACCATTCCGTTTCCCAAGCGCTGATTGAAAGAAGAACAGACGAATAGTGAAAGTATTACAGTAAAACTTTCTCCCAACAATCATCTTCAACTTCTGGGTAAGAAACCTCTACATATCCTGCTTGAGTGTGTATATTCAGTATTCATTACAAAAATAAGATAAGCAGCGGCAAGCAGGCAGCCATCAGCTTGACTTTGGGTGTGTGTGAGATAATCAAGAGGGTGAGAGAGGGCGAGATAGAGAGAAAGACAGACAGAAAGAGCGATCCAAATCAGAGCAGGAATCACCCCTCTGAGGTTTAGAGGAGAGTGGCCACGGTTATTGAGGGCAGATCCCATTGGTCCTTCTAGTGTTCTAATATCTTCCCATAGGAAGTCATGTTAATATGAGGAGGAGAGGAAGTGTTAGGTATAACATGTAAGAGGAAGGAGTGCTAGTACATAGGGTTCGCCTGATGGTAGCTGGGGCAAGTGTGATCAGGGTAAATGTCATCTACTGCTGGGGATAGAAGGGCTGTTGCTGAGGTGGCTGTTGGGGATAGGGGTAAGGCTGCTGGGCTGGGGGACCTCCAGGATAACCTGCCTGCCCCTGGCCTTGATAGTGCATGTAGGGCATGTTATACCCATAGGCATAAGGATTATACCCCATTGGCATCTGATAGAACCTGAGGGCAGAGAGAGGGAAAAAAACAAAACGCTTTAGTATTCAGTGCTGCATAATGTCTGACATATACCTCATGCAACTACATAAAGGTAAATCGCAATGACCAGTCAATGTGTTGCCTGCACACAGACCTACTATATATACTCAATATGTTGCTGCGAAAGTTACGGTTATTGAATGTGCTACTCACAAAGCCACAACCAACAAATAGCCAATAATACAGAAGTTAAACAATCAATTAATCAATTAAATAGAGTAACAATGTTCAGTATGCAGAATGCAGCTTCACTACATTATGGTGACATTTTTCAGGGAACAAGCTTTAGTAAGCAAGGACATACGGAATCTTACTTGCTATTTGGGTTATGTTTCTCCTGTAAAACTGTAAGTAAGTTAATGGGAAAGGTTTTCCATTTCAGTATGCAGGTATTATTACTTCAGTTGTGGAAAAACATTCTTGTATGTATATGAAAGAAGAGAAACTATACCCTGGGTAACCCTGATAAGTTGGGTAGGGTGGTCCTTGAGCCTGTGAGGGTGCTGTGGGTGGTGCCATGGGTGGAGGGTTGGAGCTGGCAGGAGGCGGGGCTTGGCTGGCAGGGGCGTTGCTGGCTGCCTGAGGGGTGAAGCTGGGTGGTGGCGGCCTTGCTGGAGGCTGGGCTTTAGCCTGGGGCTGCAGTGGCTGAAATACAGAACCACCACATCAGAACCAAAGCGGGAGCTCATTTGTTTAGCTTTCTGATTAGAGCTTGTTCTGACTGGACACTCACAAATACGGTCCTGGGGGCAGGGGTGGGGCCTGCTGCAGGTGTGTTAGACTGGTATGCTGGGACGTTGAAGGAAGGTGCACTTGGCTCGCGAGCAATACTCTGCTGCAACTCCCTGTCAATAAAACATGACCCACATTCTTAAACTCCTATACATATGAAACAATTATGAAAAATTGTACTGGTCAAGCAAAAACTGAAAATGAATTAAATATTTCATTCCATATACATCAGTGGTCCCCAACCTTTATTTCCTCACAGACCGGTTTAATATCAGAAACTATTTTAATATCAGAAACTATTTTCATACATAGTGTGCAGCCTGTGGACCGGTACCACATGACCCACATGTCCCACACACACACACACACACACACAACAACAGGATACCTACTTCAGCAGCTCATCTCTCTCAGTCTTACGAGCGAAAACAATGTCACTACACTTGTTCTGGAACTTCAGCAGGATTTCAGTCAAGTCATTGTAGAACTGCATGACAGATGAAGACAGCAGGGGTGTGAAAAGGGTTTTTTTTTTTTTAAAAAAAGCCAGTTTACTGAGGGGAAAAACACATTGAAGGGTCCAGTAGAAACGGCTATTACAGTACAGTCCTGACTTCACATTTATAAGGTAGAATGACTGAACTTTAATTAATATTTAGTTAAAAAGTACAACTGGCCCAAACCGCATTTTACATACATTGATTACTGGTAACTTCAAAATAATTTTAGGCATTTAATTATTGCAGTTCAAAATATATCCAGAAGGTGGCAACGCAGTATTAAGTAAAGTGGTCTCTTGCAGTTACAAGTGAACACACCACACACAACAGCACACAGAACAAAATGAAAAATGAAATTCTTTCTCTGCATTTAACCCAATCACCAAGTGAATGGGGGGCGCCCCCCCACATTCCTGGGAATCGGACCCACAACCTTCTGATGGCAGGGGCAACACCCAAACAATTTGGCCACCAGCTGTCCCAAAAGTCTCTTTCTGCAGCAGTTGCAGAAGCATCACTATTAAAACATGCTCCCTTCCTCATCCACTGTCATAATTCACCTGACAAACAGTTCTGGGCCTTTTAGCTCCTGGTTTACCCACAGATTTCCTATATATTTGAAATTATAAGTGATTCATCAAACCAGGATTTTTTTGGCAAAAAAAATCATAATCTAAAATATGAACTGAATTCTGTTTGATAGTAAGAGTTGGTCTAATTTTTGCATAAACACCTGATTATTCAAATCCATCTCAACTAAACAGCCTACTGTACAAATTAATGTACAAGAGGACTTTGTTTGTTACCTTGGTGCCCTCTTTGAGGTTGGAGCTGATCTCGATGTAACTGTCATGAGCTGAGGCCAGTTTCTTTAGCATCTCCTCTCTGTCGTTGGCCTCAGCGTTGGACTGCTTGAGGGCTGCAAACTCCTGATGGGATACCTGAGATGGAGAACCAGAATCATGAAAACTGGCAAACCAACACTAGCTTAGTATTAAAACTACGCAATTATGGCTAAGACCCACAAGTAGAGTACCTGCACTTGGGCCAGGAGGTCCTCCTGTGCACGTAGATTCTGCTGAACACGCTGAGATTGTGTACCGTAACGTGCGTCTAGTTCTGCACTGGAAAGGGCCTCCTCGTTAATGGCTCCATCCTGAGCCAGTGCAGTTAAGAACTTAGCTGTCATGTCAAAGGTCACAGACTTTATCTCTCCTTCTAGAACCTCACGTTCTCGTTTGATCTCATCCAGTTGGGCCAGCTGAGCCTTCAATATATTTACGACCTGCAGGGTGACATGGCTGATTAATTTTATTTCAAATTTGTACTTTGTGAATATATATGTATATATAAATTTTCAATTAAACGTAAATACAAAGAAACGTAAAACAAAACACAAGCACTTCCAGTACCAGATCTTTAGCTTTGACCAAGATATCAGAGTTAAACATACTGAATGCATTTAAATTAAATTCAACAGCTGTCTTTCCTTATTGTCAGTTTACCTAAAGCAGATGAAAGTACAGTGCCGGAAACAATTAGTTGATCCCCTGCTGAATTTGTAAGTTTGCTGAACAGTCTCTAATTTATGAGTTAGTTAAATTTTTATATTGACAAAACATCAAACACAAAATCAAGAAAAAACATGTTCAGTTGGTCGCTCAATGAGGTAAAGTCATCCTCTACCCTTAGAAGAAAAACACTCAAGCATAAGCATGTTTCCACCTCCAAGCTTGACTGTGAGGATGGTGTTCTTCAGGTCATACTCAGCATTTTCTTCCTCCTAACATGGTGGGTCGAGTTGATGCCAAAGAGCTTGATTTTGGTCTCCTCTGACTACAGCACTTTCTCCCAAGCCTTCTCTGAATCATTTAGATGTTCACTGGCAAACTTTAGATTGGCTGTACATGTGCCCTCTTGAGCAGGGGGGCTTGTGGTACTACAAGATTTCAGTCCATTATGATGTAGTGTGTTCCCCAATGGTGTTCTTAGTGACTGCAGTCCTCACTGCCTTCAGATCATTAACAAGTTCCTCCTGTGTAGTTCTGGGCTGATCCCTCACCTTTCTCATGATCGTCCTCACCACGAGGCAAGATACTGCATGGAGCTTCAGACCAAGGGCAATTGATGGTCACTTTGTATTTCTTTCATTTATGAATAATCGCACAAACAATTGTCACCTTCTCACCAAACTTCTTGCTGATGGTATTGTAATCCATACCAGCCTTGTGCTACAATCTTATCCCTGACATCTCTTTGGTCTTGCCCGTGGTGGTGGAAAGATTGGAATGGAAAAAACAGATTCTGTGGATAGGTGTGCTTTATACACATAATGAGTCAAGATCAGGAGTATCTGTAATTGATAGACTGATTGTAATATGTGTGTGCAACATGGACACACAGCCAGTCTGTGGGAGCCAGAAGTCTGGCTGGGTTGTGGGGGATCAAACACTTATTTCACTTAATGACATGCAAATCAATGTATGTTTTATCTTGATTTTTGCTTGACATTCTAAAAGGACCTTATAAATTTTGTATGTCAGCAAACCTACAAATTCAGAAGAAAAACTTGAACTGACTTCCTTTACGGAGTAGTTATTTTGTCTAATGTAAAATTCCAATTCAACACACATTTGACTTTTTTTTGTAAAATTTATGTTTCTGCAGTAGTGTTACAAAAGGCTGCGACTATGTGAAACAAATGTAATTAAATGTGTGCATGAGCAAAACTATCTCTCAAAATCTCCTTGGTAGCTAAAACTTAGCATTGTAATTGACAGCAACTCCAAAATGTAGGAGTTTACCTCGCTGCCTTGCAGAGTCTTGGCAGGATTAGCTGAAGGAATGGCAGAGCAGAGTTCGTTCTCTGGTTTGCAGAGCAGCGCGATCATCTCACAGTGAGAGTTATAACGCTCCTTTACCACCTGGTCAGCCTGCACAGCCTTATCCAAAACATTGCGGAAATTGTTACCCTCTAAAGAAACAAAACCAGACAAAAGTCAAAAATTAAAACATTCATCTACTAAAAGAAATAGCTTCAGTTTTCTATATGACTGATGGAAGCCCTTGATGGTATCTTTTAAAGTGTGTGTGTACTCCCATGTAAGCCTGCATACCCATTACCTTGGGCAAAGGTTTTTGGTTGTTGGTGTGTACCTGCTCTGAGGGGTTTGTATAAATCTCCAGATGGAGTTCTGTTCCACCGTTGGCTGAATTTGGCTCTGAGTTCATTGTCTGTTGTCTCCTCATCATCCAACATCTTTAGAGACTATAAGAACAAACAAAACAGATCCCACTGAGCTGGATCCAGTGACCACCAATCAGCAATAGCTGGTTTAGATTTTAAGAGCACATTTGTTTATGTAGGCATATAATACAGGGTATTATTCAACAGTAACTGTGAGACCAACCTCATCCAGGATCTCACGATTTCTCTGTAGTAGTTCAGGTAATTCTTTGATGAGTTGCTCAATGCTGTGCAGACCACCTTGCTGGACCACAGCACGACTCTTCTCTAGGATGGACTGTGGGACTGAGTCTCCAGATAGATCCTCCAGTGCAGCCGGCAGGTTCAGAGAGGCCAGCACCCTGAATAATGAATAATCACAAATTAATAGCAACTAATAAATCAACAACCAGTTTCAGAAGCATATATAGAATCACAACAAAAATGTCTTTTAAAAAACAGCCTTTTAAAATGACTGTATTCATTATGTATCTTCAAATTTCCTCAAAACGATACTGCAATTAGGTCCATAATGCAACACATGGACATGATTTATCACAATAGAAAAGCAGAACAGCAGCAGATATGTGCTACTGTACAAGAAACGAACGTACACAATCACGGTTACAAGACAGATGAAATCAAGTAAATGGTTTATTATATTTAACTAGTGCTGGGCCGTTAACACAAGACTCTTATCGCGCGATTAAAAAAAAACATCGTCGTTAATCTATTCACAAAGTTGGGTTGGGAGCTGGGTCTATACTACGCAAGCTATGATGACTTTCACCTTGCTATTTTAGCACGGATTTACTCTCTCTCTCTTTCTGTCTCTCTCTCTCTCTCTCTCTCTCTCTCGTTCATGACTTTTCCGGACCACGCCCGTTTTAAACCTGCCTCGCTCTTTCTGTGTCTCTCTCTCTCTGTGCCTCTCTCTCGCTCTCTCTTACTCAGGCACGTGCGCATCATCTCTCTCTCTAGCTCTCTCTGTCTTTGTCTCTCTCTTTCTCTGTCTCTCTCTTGCGCGCTCTCTCTCTCTCTCCCTTATCGGGGAGAACATTTGGTGGCATATTTATGGTTTACACTATAAAAATAGGCACTGGGATCATTTTGGGGCGGGGGGCTTCAGACATTCGGCAGAATTCAAATGAGCCATTTTAATCTAGATTAACTCCAAGATTACAATGAGACATTTCTCCATGGCTACAGTGCAACACATAGCAACATTAAACAGAGTAGCAACAGAAACAAAACAATAAATAGACAACACAACAATGGAACAGTAATGTTATGCAACAGTATAATAGTGTGAACTAGATGTGAACCTTCCAGAGTGAAGTTTTAGTCTAGGCTCTTCTCTCGCTCACCCTGGTTATGCCTGTATCATGAGGCCACAGGACACCAAAATGTCAGCTCTCTAAGTTTATTATGGACAGAAGTGTACTTATACATAGAGGGAAAGGAAAGGAAAGCAGAACAACTAAGCAAATTAACTTTAAATATGATAAGCATCTGTTGTGTCTTAGCTGTGCAAGATGTGATAACGCTTGTCTTGATAACACATACAGGGTGGATAGACGTGTTAAAGCCACAAGAACACAGGTGTTAAATGAGAAGCTTCAAAAACAGGACATCATGTGTACAGAAAGAGGACCCATATCATTTTTGTCTATCACAGAGTGACTAGCATTGCACAATAAGTATCATGTTGAACAGGAGGCATTAAATAAAGTGCAAGAAATGACAGAAAAAATACAATTAATAGACAAAATTGCAATCTAACAGCAAGTATAGTGTGAATGGGATATAAACCTTTCAATTTTGCACCATAGGTATAATATTGCACAAGAGGCATCAAGGGAGTGTAAATTATAGCTTACCAAATAGCAGGACCTGTTGTGGCAGTAAACAGAAGGTAAAAGGCAGGCGCCATTGAAAGTCTAGAGTATAATATGAGAGGTATATAAAATATACAGTGAGGAAATACTCGGTTAGGCAGGGGCTAAACATAGAAACATCTAGGAGCCACAACAACTCATTCAAGATGTGAGTTGATAAGAGTTGTGTAAAGCATGCATGGTAGTGTTGTATCACTCTACTATCTGGCACTATGATGAATGTTGGTTTAGCAGATGCCATGAGGTGCTACTGGAATGCATAGTGTTAATAGTAAAGTTTGGTGGAGGAGGTATAATGGTCACAGGTTATTGTTCAGGGCTTGGGCTAGGCCCCTTAGTTCCAATGAAGGGATTTATTCATGTAACAGTATATAGACATTGAAACATTGATTGGGAGCAGTGCTTCTCTTCCAGCATCAGTGGCCAACCCCGAAGTCTTGCTGAACTGTATAGGCACTAATTCCCACAGGCTCGCTTCAGAATCTGGCACAAGGCTTTCCCAGAAGAGGGGAGGCTTTTATAACCACAAAGGGCCATTTTAACACCAGTGCATTTAGAATGAGATGTCCAATAACCTCATTGAGGCGTGAAGGTCAGATGACCAGATACTTAGAGCCATATGATGCATATAAAGGGTATTTGGTTCAGATTGGTTGCCCTGTATTATACCTCATTAAAAAAAAACCAGTCCAAGCCAAAGCCCTACTGGGTGCAACTACTAATTTCTTCATGTATGTGCATGGCTAATTTATACAGCTCCTGCATTTAGATTTTGCAGTGATTATAAGAAATGCCACTAGCTTATATCTGGCATTTCAGCTAAACAGATTTAAGCTGCCGACTACTGTTTTATTCAAGAGTCTCTATTTACTGTGCCCCCAACATACATCATATTACAGACTTCAAAGAATCAAAGATATCATTTGGCCACTGTTACACCAAATCTCTGTCTGAATGAATTTGCTTAGATGAACCTTATGGAATTTTGTCTCCATAATGATATTGCATAGCTGACAGAAGCCAACTAGATCTATTAAGTAGTAATAACTTTTTTTAACCCAGTTTATTGTATTCTGACTGTCTGTTCACAATAGGCTCACAGTCGCACAGTTAGAAATGCCCCACCTACTACTTACAGCAAGTTACAGCACAGATTCTCTGCACCGTAAAAACAAAGGAAATAAAAATAAATCTAAGTCACTAACTTTCTTTCCAAAAGTCTGAGCTTCCGAAAGGCCGTTACAGTTATAGTTGCTTCATGCTCGCGTGGTTTTTCTGTACTCCATCAAATTTGTTTATTTCAGATTTTCATGACAAGCAGAAATATCACAGGCTTTTAAACTGTGAAGATTTTCTGGACCTGCATTGCACATATGTCTTAAACAACTTCTGCAGGAACAGCCCAAAAAGGCCCCGCTGGATGCACTTCAACAGAAAGAAAACAACATTTCAACACAACACAAATTTCAAGCACCTCTTTTCAGCCTTAAGTTCCACCACTTGAATTCTACCTGTAATTCTTTCTGTTCGGTTTCTGCCTGGGTCCAAAGCGACTCGGCTGTTGTATAACTTAGCACACGAGTTTGACCTATTCTTTCATGAAAAGAGAGGCGTTTTTAAGCAAAAGCCTCTCTGCACATATCTGAAATTCCATTTCACTCCCTCCTGGTTTGGATGGAGGCTCTGAAAGAGTGAGTTTCAGTCTGCCAAGGTCGGCTCTTTACTGTGAAGCGCGTGTCCATTGTTGGCTGCGATGGCAGCAAGAGAGAATCGGGGGGGAAGATTACCTTACTTGAGGAGCAGGCGAAAAAAAAAGGATCGCACCTCTCGAACCCGTCCTTCCAAAAAGGAAAGTTGCATCTTTAACAGTACCTGAACATGTCGTCATGGCAACTGACTTATAATACAACAAGTGTGTAAATCTTTCAACCTGGTCTCTGAACTGATGGGGTTTAAATCCAGTGCTGATGGAAAAAAAACAAAAACCCAAACAGCTACACACACACCTCAGATATAAAGACTGATGATTACAAACAATCAGCAACATCACAAATTGTGTATTATTATTATTAGTAGTTGTAGTATTATTATTGCTGTTGTTGTTGTTGTTGTTGATGTTGTTATTATTATGTTGATGAATGGACTTGATAACCCATACAGCCACATGTGCACCAATATATGCACACACATACACACACACACACACACACACACACACACACACACACACACACACACACACACACACCCCCCAATACAGAGTACTACATGCATGCACAAATGCCTCAT
>JBBPDB010000140.1:12493412-12507124 GCA_037974465.1 Brachypetersius altus
CAGGTTTATATTTACATTTTCTTTAAGGGTAATGTATTAAACTGAGTTCCAAATAAAATTAAAGTGATCTGGGAGAACATTTGGAGGCATATTTATGGTTTACACTATAAAAACAGGCATTGGGGGGCATTTTAATCTAGATTAATCTCAAGATTACAATGAGACTAATCTAGATTTTTAAAAAAATCTATGCCCACCTCTATATTTAACACAATCTCACAAACTCACCCATTGCAGAGGTTGGTTGCCTCTCTCAGACTGCCAACAAGTCTGTTGACCATATCGGCCCTTCTGGAACTGGCCATGCTCAAAGACTGCTGCACTTCCATAGGCACCATCTTTTCAAAGAGGTCTGGGGGATGGGTGCAGGGGTCAATTAGGTCCATGTTATACAATCAATATTAAATATCATCAATATTAATGTAATGAACACAAGGAACGAATAACAGATAAATGTTAGCTGTTAGTAAACTGCAAGTAACGCAATAATTAACCACTTACCCGTGAACTTCTGGCTAAGTGGCACTTGTATGGCAGTTGCCTTGACGAGCGCTGCCTTGCCAATATGCTCCAGGTCTTTGACCTCTGGGACACGATCATGGTAGATGAAGTCGTTGTCTTTCTTAGCCGCTGTGAGAGCACGACTAATCTTATCAGAAAGATCCTTAACATTCACATACTCATCGTAGCGGGATGCCACAGTCTTAACCAGCTCAGTAGCATGCTGGAAAAGAAAAAAGACAACACTTCAATAAAACTCCATTTAGACAAATGAATGAAATATGTACAACAATCAGTCATAGCATTAGAACTCACAGGTGAAGTGAGTAACATTGATAACTTTGTTACACTTGCACCCTTCAAGGGGATGTATTAGGCAGCAAATGACCAGTCAGAAGTTGATGCGCTGGAGGCAGGGAAAGTGGGCAAGTGTAAAGATCTGAGTGACTTTGACAATTGCCATGTAGTTAAAGCTAGGTAACTAGATCACAGCATCTCGAAAATTGCAGGTTTTGTGGGATGTTCCCACTGTACCTATGAAAAAATTTATAAGGAAGGATGACCTGGTGACAGTGTCGAGGTTTAGTGATGTGTGTGGGGAAATAACACCAAGCCTGTCCAGTCGGATACCACAGAAATGCCACTGTAGTGCAAATTGCTGAAAAGAATAATGCTACCTTTGACAGGTGTCAAAACATACAGTGCATAGTAGGGCATTAACGACTTCAGATTTTTTCAGATTGACTTATCCATCAATGAAGTCTAGTTGACAAGTCGTTTGATGACATCACACAGACGCAGTGGAGGAAAACGGGCGTCCAACAATTAACAACTTTTAGAGTTCTCTGTAACATTAGCCTTCGACTTGTTTCACATCTTTAAAGATTATCAAGCAGATAAGTGATCTGCTCTTTTTTATTATCAGTCAGAAGCGTTTCTGTAAAGCTACTCAGCGTCCTGTGGACTGGACAACCTGCAGTGCTAGCATCACCCATTTCAGCTACTGGATGCCATTTCAGATTGCAAAGAAGAACGTTGATACTTTTATTGTACTTTAACACCGGCTTGCAGATTTGTGTGGTCTAAAGTGAATTATTTCCATATATGCAATGTGGGTGTCAGCTACTGCCTCAGCTGCCATGTCTCTCGCCTTGTTGTGGTCTTGCGTTTAGATTCCCCCTCAAGTGCCAACGTTACCACCCTTTAATAACGGCTACAGTGGCTATAATAATTGGTTAAACTAAGGGACACATGTCAGCGACAACAATGACTTGTTGACTCCTCTCAGGGTTTGTTGACTTGTACCTCTGACACGTTGACAATTTGGCTTTTCTGCTAATGCCCTAGTGCATCGCGACTTGTGGTGACTGGAGCTGCGCATTTGCTGATTGCTCAGGGTGTCCTTGCATATGTCTACCACCAGGCATGTGAGCATCAGAACTGATTCATGAAGCAGTGGAAGTAGGTGGCCAGGTCTGATGAGTTACCTTTTCTTTTACATTGTGTGGATGGCCAGATTAATGTTATCAGCAGGATAATGTGCCCTACTAATGCAATATGCCAAAACCAAAGGAATGGTTTGAGGAACATGGCAAAGAGTCATCAATTAACTACTTTCTTTTATGCCTTGCCTGACTTGTGCTAGACTAGCAGGTTAAGTAGCCGGCCATGCAACCACTGTCAGTATTCTAGACAAGTGAAGCATCCTTAGCTCTTGTCTTTTATATAGATTTGGAACTTTATTTATTTATTTTTAGACCAAAATAATAAAGAATTGATGTGGAGTGTTAAGTGGCTGTAAAAGTGTTCTGCAAATGGCCAGTAACACATACCTGAAGACGGGCAATCTCCTCTCCAAACCGCTTCTTCTGATTGGCGAGTGCTGACTGGTGGAGCTCCGCAGTGGCCTGCATCATGCAGTGCTTGGCAGCCAAGACTGGAAGCACTTCCTGGAAATAAAAATACTGACCAGGGAGAGGCAACCACAAACACCACGGCAACCACGAACAAACACCACGGGCAATCACAAACGAGCACAGACACACAGCACAGGGCGCAGGAAGAGAGAACAGAACAGCAAATCAGCACTCAACCTTCAGCAAACCTCAACCAAACCTTCACACAACGCTCATGCAGCGTTCACACTCACAGATCGGTGGGAGAAACAAAGGCAGGAAATATTTGGATAAAGTGCTTGTATGTGTGTGTGTCTGAAGAACTAGCTGCCACCTTAACACTAAATACAACACACACATACATGCACACACACAGTTGTTGCTGCATGCAATGTGTAATCTAATACTCTGCCCACAGTGACCCCTACTGGATTCCTCTCTACTTGTAGAACCATCAAGTTAAAGTAAACATACCTTGGGTAGGTTCTCTTTGTACTGACACTGCTTGAAAGCATCCCCATAGAAATCTGCAGCCTGGTTGGCTAACTTAGCAATGATGGCATCCTTCATCTTATCTGCAGAGCAAATCAAATGTAAAATAATACAAAAACCATACAGTCAGTCAAAAACACCATGTATCTAGTACTGTGCCCACCAGAATTATTAATACCCTTATTTAACACAAATAAGAAAGGCTAATGAATGTTTGGTTTGCTCAACAAACAAACTATATATATATTGTAATTGATGTGATTTAGTATTTTGCAAAGCCCCATTTACAAACCAAACAGCACTTCCTTTATAATATTTGTAATCCCTGAGAACACAAAAGAAGGATTTTTTTGACCATGACTCAGTGCAGGATCTCTCCAAACCTTGCAAAGTCCTGGGTCATCTTTTGTTCCCCCTCTTCTTGGGCTTATCCCACATTTTCAGTTAGCTCTGAGAAAACAGACTTGTGTTCTCTCCCAGGCTGGTTCATGATAGTTAATTTCTTAAAATTATTCATAATGACTGCCCTAAACGCTGATATGCATCACTGGTTAATCATCAACTTTATTGTTTGCATTGCCTGAATCGTGAAAGTCAACACACTCTGGTAATACTATAATTAAATGCTTTAAAATATTTCCAATCATGTTGGACAACCGACACCTGACCCGTGTCAAATCATTTTATGCACCAGAGAAACAGGAAATCAGGCCAATTTAATTTTATGAAATTTGTTAATATCCATGTTCAAACAATTTGTGTCATCTTCAACAAGGGTGGCAATAATTCTGGTGGGCACTTCAGATACTCCAAGCAATAACACAATTTAACACAATTTAAATCCATTAGCAATAACAATATTTAACACACTTGAAATCTGCTCAGTCCAACAGCTATTGTAAAATCTGGATTCAAATCAGGACATGAGCAGATCTCATACTAATGATACATCGCATAATATTGATTAGTTACAGCTCTATTACACAGACCTGCTTGGGCTTTGAGAACAAAGACCTCCTGTGCCTGACTGAGCATTATCTGACTGAGTGTGCCAACAGTCTCTGGAGAAATGTCCATGGTAGGCTCCCGATTCAGAGCAGACAGAACGGTGTCCTTGATGTGGGCAAATGCACCACTCGCCAGCTAAAGGTAGATGCAAGCATTATTTCACAAATAAAATTAATCTGATTTACATTCAAGTACAGGAAATAGGCAAGAAAGTAATTACTCAATTCAGTATCAGGGTGGAATTCAAAGGTTTAAAGTGAGACTCTGACCTGGTAGAACTTGGCAGATGCCTTCAGTCCCTCGTCATTGTCCAGGTTCTGCTCGGAGGCTATCTGACTGGCCAGAGCCCCGATGTTAAACAAAACACATGTCTTCTCATAGCCCAGACTTGCCAAGGCTGAAACACACACACAGATCAAAATCACATTAACACATTGGTTGAACTAACTCTAAAATGTACCTGCTGGGTGTGGGTGTGTGTGTGTTTGAGACACACTTACCAAGCTTAACTGAGCCTCCAAATAGAGATCCTTTATCGAAAGCATCTTTCCATGTGAATGTTAGACACAGCTGAAACACAAAAATTCTCTCTTACAAAAATGGAAATTTTCCAGAGTGGATTTTAATATGCACTCTATATACACACGTGTATTTATAAGCTTTACCTCGGGGAACGGAAATTTAGGCTCAACAGCACACAGCTGATCGTAGTAGCTGTGGAAAAAGAATGTTAAAGAAATAAAATACAAAAACATGAGAAACACAGATATATAACCCGTAAATCCCATATAAACACTTATGTTTCATGAACATGAAATAATCATAGATAATTCTTCTGCGAGTCCTTCTGCAAGACTTTGATTTAGATTTCTTGATTAATATTGGTGTAGTCAAACAAATTTACAAAAAAGACAAAATAAACAGGCACATAATATATCTGTAAAGATCTGTACTGTATTCTATGCAATTGCAAACCCCTTAAAATTGACAAATGTGGCTTCTTCCAGACACAAAGAATGTCATTCTAGTTCCACAAGGCAGCAGTCATTTTTTTTACACAAGGTCAAGCTGAAAAACACTTGTTCCAGTTGAGAGTAACTTGAGCTAATCAGAGCAGCGATGGAAAGGGCTGACGCTGAAGTTCATGTGACAGTGTGTCATTAACAGACTTGTGATGTAATGTCAACAGGCTTTACTTAACCCTTTAGAGCAGAAATCTTAAATTGCTCTGTCACGGTGCTAAGCTCGTTCATAACAGAATACAGAGTTTCCCCTTGACACTTGGCAGCTATTTTTAGTTACTCCTGACGACATTACGTGACTGATGACTCACGGATCAGAATCACCAGGAAAGGGTGGCCCTAAGGAGCTGCTCGTCATCTGACCCAAATACGCCCTTTTTGGCTGCACGCAGGGCTCACACAGTGGCGTAAAGCCTACCATTCATCTTTTCACATCAAGACCACAAGAGCTGCAGAGCAAAACAAAAGGTCCGTTTCTATAGTAACCTATATCCCATTAACAGAACACATTGAAGAAAGGAGCTGGAAACTTAACACTGTCTTTTTGAGAATCAGACAGGACGCACTGACTTAAAATGCAGGGCCAAACAGAAAAGCGGTCAGAAAATAAGTAATTCAATATGTGGCCTGTACTTCTGATAAGTCCCTGTTTTGTAATTCTATGCTATTAATTTTAGCATTTTCACAGCACAACTGGCAGTTATATTCTGCTGTGTCACAGCGATCTTCAGAGGCATTACAGACACAGACAGCCTGGTTTGCCAGATTACGGATTCAAGATTTGCCCAAGATTGAAATACCTGTTCTGGTTCTCTCATGTCACATTTAAATTAGCATAAGTAAAATAACGATACACTAGAGACTAAAGCCAGTCTCTTTTGTTTAGCAAATGAACTCACCATTTCCTGCTCTTCTTATGCAAATGTTTTCCACTATTGCTAATCAAACAGTGTTGGAGTTAGGGTTGTCAAAAAAAATCAATTCCCAGATACTAAAATTTAGTATTGAGTATTGTTGAAGTGTTATCCCTATTAAAGTTTCTTTGATATTCAATCATTATTCTTATTAGGTTTACATATATATTAGCGAGTTCAAGCACACATGTAATCATTAAGAAACCTTTGGGTTTTATAATCCTGTAAAGTTAATCTTTGTTGTGGTTTTGTTTTTATATGTTCCCTGTGAGTACTGTCTTCTCTGTATCTCTGACAGAGGGATGGAGTGACCCAGCTGAAAGTGTCCAGGAAAGGAGAAGATGCAGTCTTTAGGTTTTGACTAACCTAATAACAACGATGTTACGCACACACATTGCTTACTGGTAGATAAATTGGAAAGCACACACTTAAGATTCAGAACAACTCTTCTGTCAGACTTGTTCCCTTGCTGCAAGAAATAAATTACTTTCATTACATTTCGTGGTGAGCTTCCTTTAATTTGAGTTTATGGAAGTCCTTTTTGGAAATTTCTTTGACAAGTATGGTATCAATTTGCACTGGTATCAATGCCAGCTTTGCATCTGCCGGTTCATGGAAATTGCCGGCAGACGAGACGTTATTTCCTGTACGATAGCGAGGGGAGAAAAAAAAGCATTGGGACGTTCGACCTTAAGAGTTGAATGTCGTTGTGTCCCAATACTTTTGTCCACCGAGAGGCACTGTGAATTAAATCTATCTAGAGTGAATAAAAGTATTGGGACGCAGGGCCAATATAGTGCCAGGGAGAGAGAAATCACACACACACACACACACACACACACTTTGATAAGCAGCCTTTCCATATCCATACAAAAGCTCATCCTAAATTGTTCTGATTTGGTTGTGTAGACTATATTAGATCAGGAATAAAAAAAAAAATATTCAGGTACACTCAGGTCAACACACAGAAAGTGACCTTCCCTCATTGATCTCGTTGTGCGCCTTTAAATGCACTGCCAAGTTCTGAGTCGGCTCATAATAATAATAATACATGTAATGTATAAAGCGCTTTTCAAAATACCCAAAGACAGTACAATTTTGAGTAAACAAAGAAAATTGAGCATTTTGTTTGTCTAAACAAACCTAGCGATGCAAAATTTTATAGGGACCCTCAGCTCTCCACAGAGAACCGGTGCAACAGCTCTTGAGCACACTTTTATTAAATCAAAAAAAGTTCCTGTGTTTGTTTTTTCTCCCCTTGTAGTAATCGAAAATAGTATTGAGTACCATCCTTAGTATTGGTATTAAGTTTGAAATTTAGTTGAAGTTGCTAAACACTTAACCTACTAATGAAGAGGAGTATTTACTAATGCATAAGATGGGCTTAAATGTAAACTGCTGCACCCATTTCTCCTTTCCAGCACACAAAAAAATGCCATTGCGTCAAATGTGCATCACAGAAAATTAAAACAGGAAAACATAGTCTACACCTACAGAAATCAAGGCTTTTGATCACATAATGCTACAGAATAAACAGACCTCAGATTATGACTTATGACTGATTGAACAGGGTATCATAAACCCTTCACTGTCAATAGCAAAATGCGTCATGGAGAATAAGGAAGCGGGATGAGGTTTAAAATTCCAGACAGTTGCTCTAGACAGAAGGTGGCGCTGTTTTTAACCCGTAAGCTCTTTGGTCTGAGGAATAACACACCTGAGCAGGTGCACCTAACTGTCAGACTAGCTAGCTAAATGAACAGCAGAATTATTAAGATAATCTGGCACATGGCTATACCAGGAATGGAAAAATCTGGCTAAAGTCAGATGCCAATCTGGTGTTGTGTAACGAAAAAAAATCACTATTAAGCCAAGACAAACAAAGCTGGAACTATTGTGTGAAGTTTGTTTGATTGGTTATTTGGAAACAGTACTAGAGTTTGGTTTTGTAACTAACCAAGAAGCCAAACTTACTAAATAATTACTAAAAGTCTCATTAACGATATACTCTTGCTTCCTCGCAATCAGTCTGAACCTAACCCTGCGTTTACTTAGCAGTAGCTTTTTTTAGGCGTTAGGTGTGGCGTTTGCCATTACTTACGCGATATTCGAGACGTGGTTAGGTAATATCAACATCTAACAGTCCTAAGAGTTTCGACACATTTATTGATCCTTTCTCGGCGAAATAGTTGGTTGTCGCTACAGTTTATTGAAGAAAAAAGTCTAATTTCTGAGCTGACAGGTATGCTAGCTAACCTGCGTTACTTTACGTTACTAAATGTTATTGTACGATATTACTTTTTGACATTAATATACGTTATAAAAGGAGTGTCTAACCGCAGGCTCTTGAACTGTGTGTCTTTCAAAAACGACTGTTAAATATGTACGCTAATTAGCTAGTTTAGCTGACGTTAGCTATGTTAGCTTTGTTTTGGACATCCTTGGAATACTTGAACGTTCAACAACTTGACCTGTTACGAGGCTATAACGCTAGTATGTACAGCAAATGTGCATTTCAGCAAAATTAAGTATATCAGACAATGTGAGCCAGCAGACTGACCGCAGGAGGATCTCAAGCGAGCTCTCGTGTTTGTCCAGAGGCCTCCCCAGAGCACTCTTTCGGAGCTTGTTCAGCTCGTCCACCGCCCGGAGATACTCGGACTGTTCCTCTCCCGGTGGGTAAGTAGATGTGACGAATTTCGACAGCGGTTTCACTAGGTCAACTTCTGAAGACTTCTTCAATGGGACAGAAATAAACGTCGCCATCTCGGCCCGCTCAACTGACTCGCGTTTTTATGGCGAACGGAGAGCAGCAGAGCACAAAAACACACTTCCTGATCTCCCCGGGAACAGCCGAATGTTTACGAAGCAGCGTTCGGCTCAGAGCGATGTGTGTTTATATGGGTGTCCAAAAGTTTGTGGACACCCTCTGACCTTTCGAAACCAGCGTTGTTTCGACCCTCACTTTTCTGCAGGAACATTGTCCTCTGGGAAGACTTTACATTGAGGCACAAGAGGTCAGTCACATATGTAAAACGATTAGTTGTTCCCCCCTAAGTACTGAACGGTGCTCCATCACTCCAGTGAACATTGTCCAGCTTCTCCATCAGCCCAATACTATGTATACTTTATATACTAAAGTATTGGGACGCCTAACCATTACAGGGGCTTTAATGATATTCCATTCAAATACAGAGACTTTAAGATGGAGTTGGTTCCCTATACACTACTACGTGTGATAATATTCAGCCACAAGAGCTTTAGTAAGGTCAAGCACAAACGTTAAACGATTAGTTGTCTATCTTCCCCAAAGTATTGGACTTGCTCCACCACCACAGTACTAGGTGCCCATTCATTCTGTAGAGCTTCAATGAGGTCAGTACAAGAAGGTCTGGCTCACAATCTTCATTCCAGTTCATCCTGGATGGGGTTGAGTTCAGGATGTCAAGTTCTTCCACACCAAAACTCATTCAGTAATGTCTTTATGAAACGTACTTTTTGCACTGGGGAACAGTCATGCTGGCATAGTATAGGTTCTTCCACAAAGTTGGAAACATTTTGTCCATATATTGTAGCTTCATCCCCTTTGGCGTTGTGGATGATGAATTTAGGTTTATGGGTGCTCCAAACTATTATATTGCTTCTGCTTTTCTACAGACATATCAAAATGTACCTTTACAACTGAACACCTGTCAGCAGCACTTGTACCTTAAAAGTATGCCAAACTAGGATTGTATTTAAAAATATTAACAATACCGTGTATAATATTTGCCATTACTATCATAAGGTGTTGATTTATCCAAGAGCTGTAAAATGAGGTTATATAGTTATGCATTTTTGATTACGTGAATACAGAATTTAGGTGTAATTAGAAATATTTTAATTGCATTCACTTACTGACTTAGACATGTTGTGCAAAGGGCAGAGGAAGAGTGTGTATAAAATATACAAGAAGTCATGAATGTATTAAAATTATTTTATTTCTGGTACAGGCATGAAGTGTGTACATCCCAGCATTCCCCAATACAAGAGAAGCTTCCTTCAGACACAGTGATATGGAAGTACCATAACTGTTGTCATGGAAACACATAGGACAGTCCACATGATCCACAGAGGAGGACGAGAGAGTGGAGTCATCATGTCAACATTTCGTTTCATTCTTTGCCCCCATGTCCAGAAGTGTGGAGGGTGGGTAAACATGACCTACACCCTACTCTAATCAAGCGTAGTACATCAGCACGTCCAACAGAGCTGTGCTCTTGTATGTTCATGTCAGTGCAGACTTGGTCATTCTTCTTATACAGAGTTAAAGAGGGCAACCTTTTTGCCCTCCATGCTTAGTGGCAAACAAACACAGTACATGCCAAAGCACAGCTGCCCAATGCAGAACTACTGACATCACCAATCATATCAGTCTCTAAAAAACAGAAGAAAAAAAGAAAAAGGAATCACACAGAGCCTGCCCTGATTGGCTGCTGCTAGGCTACATATAGCTGCAGCAAGTCACATATAAACACTTATAGGGCCTCTGGACAAAATCTCCACCTTTATCCCAAAGAAAGGTGACAGACGTATTTATATAAGAGTTATAGACGTTTGCAGTTCTATCCGCTTAACATGTTAATTGATTATTCCCTGCCTTCTATTACAGCTCTAGACACCGAACAAAAAAGAGCAATATATATATCATGCCAGCTTCTGACAAGTCATTGCAAGAGCGAGAACTAAACTCATTTCATTTGGCTCTGTAATTCAACCCAAAGAAATACAAACTAAAAATGCCACCAGTCCTCAGAAGCTACTGTGTAACAGAGTCTAGTAAACAGTTATTTATGGCACCAGAGATGATTGGTCTTGGTAAGAGACGCAGACAAAGCAGCTTCATTTTTTACAAGCTTACTTTAAATTAAAAAGAGCTGGAAATGTTGCCCACAATCGGATAATGAGTTACAGGTGTTTACACTCACACAGGAATCATGTCATATGTGCAGACACAAACGTGTGTCCTGCATCACGAAGGAAAAAAAAACAACACAAAAAATGAATAATAAAATAAGTGCAGTCCTTTTTTTTGATAGACATCTAAGTCAGGCAATCAAACAGCACTATTACAGGTATGGTAAACTACTGAAGGAGACTGTACTGTCAAACAAACTATAAAGCGAGGGCAGAGTTTTGTCCCGAGTGTGGACTGTCCAGCCACAGAGTTTAGAAACTGCCCCATCAGACAGGACCGTACAAGAACACTCTGCACGTGCAGAAGGGTTCGGAGTACTCTGTTTTTCTTTCACTCCCTTCCATCTCTCCCATTACATCAAAATCACACGCACACAAACACACACTTCAGAGCCTCTCTTCTCTCACACATTCACACAGTCATTAGTTTAAGTGTTTTCAATATGAAACAAGGTACACACTTAAGTCAGATTCTAACAGTTAGGAGGCCTTAGCCAACGTTCAGTCTCCCTCTCTCTTGCATCAGATGTGGAGAGAGAGACAGAGAGATGGACAAAGAGAAGGATGGAGGGAGCTTGATCAGTGCTCAAGAACGGCAGTGAGGAACCTCAATGACGTCATCATATCGTCTTCAGCTTGTTCTCCTACTATAATTATTTCAGAACCAGATGGAATCCATCGCTTGTATCATCTAGCAGGAGACACAGTAGCAGAAAGAAGGTTAGTGTGCCTGTGTGTATAAAGCTTGATGTATCAGGTCAAAGAACCTGCATACAAAAGATCAGCTCATTACCTTTTAATGTACTGACAACAAAGCAGCTCTCATCAAGGAAATTAGAAACCATCTGCAACACAGGCAGCACAGGCAACACACACACACACACACACACACACACACACACACACACACACACACACACACAAACAATTATTTATACTGCCTGTAAGAGCTGCATACAATACATAAAACATGCATGTTTGGCTACATCAACTCTATGGTACATGCAGTACCTAAAGTGAAGTGTGAGTGGGATCCTAAGTCATATTATGCAAATAAATATGCAAAACAAAAGCAGGTCAGGCATCATGTAACCATTATCTGATAACAGTACAGGGACAAAGAAGAATACGTTGGCTAACTGAACTATTTAAATACATAATAAACACACTTCTGAGGCAGTACTGTGTGCATGTATACCTGGTCACTGAGCAGTATGTGTATTCCTGTGGGCCCCTGCCTGTAGACTTGATTAATGTGAGTTAGCGGCAGGCTCAACACACTGGATATTTTTCTGGTCAGCTCACAAGCGGTCATCTCCTCAAGGTACAGCGCATGGTAAACTACAAATACATTTAATCAATTATATGCAATAACTACAAACATTTACCTAAATCAGTCACAATATAAAAACACAGATAGTTGAAGTGAACATTGATTGTCTTATTTATAAAGGCACTTGTCAAGTGGTGGGATATATAGGGCAGCAAATAAGGCACAATGATCTGAATTACTCTGACAAGGGCCAAATTGTGACGGCTAGGTGGCTAGGGCAGAGCATCTCCCAAATCGAAGGTCCTGAGGTGTGTCTGGTATGCACTGTTAGTACATTACCAAAGTAGTCAAAGAACAGACAAAGACAGGGACAAAGACGCTGGCACCAAAGGCTTACTGAATTAGCCCGTTGGGACCAATTCCAAGATAAGATAAACCTTTATTAGTCCCATAAGTGGGAAATGTGCTTGGTCGCGGCAGAAAGTGGAGTTGAGAGCAGCAAAAAAAATATATACAGTCTAAAAATGTACAGTGTAAATCTATTAATATAAGTTTGCATGACTGTTTTGTAAAAAAAATACAATATACAAAATATACATATAAGAACATAAGTACACTAAACTGCACATTTATAGAAGTAAGACTAGATGTAGAGGTGTAGGCTTGGGCAAGTTGTATGCATGTATACAGTGAGTATGTATTTAAGTATAAACAGAGTGGATGTATAAGTAAAAGTAAAAATGAGAACACTGTAAATACACACACACACACACAACGGAGTGACAGGTTCCACGGTTAACGTAGCATGAAATGCTGAAAATTACATGCTTTTATAGAAAGGTGTCAACACAGTGCATTGCAGCTTGCTGAATATAGGGCTACTTAGCAGCAGACCGCTGTCTACTGCCAAAAGGCATTACATGTGAGCATCAGAACTGGACAATGTAATGGAGTAATGGAAGAAAGAGGCATTGTATGAAGAATCATGTTTTCTTTTGCATCATGTGGACAGGCAGGTGCACGTGTTGCTAGCCTGAGAAAGAGACGGCGACAGAACTTTGGGAAGAAGGAAAGCCAGGTGAGACAGTGTGAATCTCTGGGCAATATTCTACAGGGAAAGCTTGGCCACCAGTAATCATGTGGATGTACCTAAACAGTGTTGCAGACCAAGCACACCCCTTCATGGCAACAGTGTTCTCCAATGGCTGTGGTCACACTTACCACACCGCAAAAAGTGTTCAGAAACATGACAGTTTAATGTGTTGACTAGTGCTGCCGCGATTATTCGAAGTATTCGACGTAATCGAATATGAAAATTGGTCGACAACAATTTTTTTGGTCGAATATTCGAGAAGAGAGAATCCTGCAGGCTACGCTCTCTCTTCCCCTCTTCCCGTTTTGAGCATGGTAGGAGGTGCAATGCTAATCCCAAGTATTTGTTTCTGTTACTGTGGTAAGAGTAACCAATTTATTTGTTCATTCTGTTTCTGCCAAAGTCTCTTACTTTTCTGTATCTAAAATCTGAACGTTAGCATTAGCGCTAGCTTTAGCATTAATGCTAACGAACTCTAACATTGCTTCTTTAAGCCTTGTCTGGTAAGCCAATTGACTCCGTTTTGTGGCAAACAGTCACAAACCAAGAAATAAAACC
>JBBPDB010000140.1:12513300-12534617 GCA_037974465.1 Brachypetersius altus
TTTTTAAAAGATCTCACAGCTTTGAAAAGTGTGACAGAGTTGGGGAAAAAATAAACAAAGACTCCTTTGTAAAATTGATGACTTAGTGTGTTCATTATATATTATATATTGGGTTGACATAGAATTGCGATGAATCTTTTTCCAGATTTGCGATTAACTCGTTAATTTTAATTAATCGCTTTACAGCCCTAACAGCCCTAACATATATATATATATATATATATAGAGAGAGAGGTATATTTGATCATATCAAGTGACAAATATGATTTGATAAACAGTCAAACTCAAACTGTCCTGTCCAACTGCACGCCTGTATTATTATGACTATGAAGTCCTTACATTTATATCTGTCACGTGTGCAATGCATGAATCATGTAAAGAAACCATAACATAATGTTGCTAAGACAACATCATATGAGGAGTACAGATGCTTAGCATACAGTCAAAGCCTAATGCAAACAATACCAATACCCTTTTCTTTTAAAACAGAATATTGCAGATTTGGGAGGAGCTTCTTTTTCACATCTCAGGTTAAGGTTTGGCAGATGCAACAAAATTACCATCTCACAATACTTTGTGACATTTACACATTCAACATATCACATTACTTCCAATTATTTTCAGAGGAAACATGAAACCTTTGAATATTTTACCTACTGATGTGCTCAGAAAAGCAATAAATCAAAATCCTGTATTTTAACAGTTTGAAAATGCCAGCTGCCTTTTACATTGCACTAACATTTTAGGACAAATAGTCCAAAAGACGTGGCCTGAAAATGCTTGGAAACACATCTTGCACTTGGGAACAATATGTTTTCCTATTCCTGAAATGCTACTGTTTTAAGCTAAGAAGCTTTGTTCTAATAGTAACCATATAGTGATGTAATGTATCACAATAATGATACAATGTTGCCACCTTGGTCCAATAAACAAAACATTCAATCCAATCACACACATGCATAAATCCTCACCTTCACAGTCTTGTTGTTGAGTTCTGGCATTTCCCCCATCTTCCTGTTATCTAGGAGACGAATCTCATAAGACTGGCCTAAATGGACGATAAAAGATGTGTCCACTGCAAGAGACTGCTCATCTCAAAATCAGCAATATCTGTAAGGGTAGACTGATTACCTTGGTTTAGGTAGGTGAGTGTCTCCTCATGCAGTTTAACAGCAGGGGAGGTGGCAGTACACAGCACATACTGAAAGGGAGGATTCTTACTGTCTGATTCGACAGGAATACTTCCATCCTCCTGCTTGAAGATGGGCAATGCCAGCACATCACTAAGGAGAGAAGGAGAGAGAGAGAGAGAGAGAGAGAGAGAGAGAGAGAGAGAGAGAGAGAGAAGAGTGAGAAGAGTGAGAAGAAAGAAAGAGAAAGAGAGACAGAGATGTTATGCGAGTACTGCTCTCAAGTGAACAAGCCAAACACCCAAATACAGACCCTTTTAGAGATTGTCACTATAGAAACAGTTGTCACAGAGACCAGCACTGGGGAAACCAGTCATCTAGACATTTAACACCAGACCCTTACTATGAACTCAGTGAACCACATCACAAAGGTAAAAATTCAGTCAAAGTACAAGTAAAAGTTAGAGTACAAAAACAGACACCCTGTTTTTACTTGGCCCTTTCATACATTGAGGATCGGGCCAACCACACAAAACTGTAGGTGTAAACACAGACACATTTAAAACAGATATAAATCCCATTAATCAAACCACTTCAGAAGGTGATCTGAGACACATCTGATCCACATTATTACAGCATAAATACTCCCTACATTTAACAACAGCAACATTACTTTGACGTTGCTTCCCCCTGAAGTTCTGTGGAGAGACTTCAGCATCGCTGCTCTTTCAGTTCACCCTCTTAAGTGAGTTTTCTCACAGAGTTTAATTTTAATTCTGCAGCCAACTCAGGAAGAGCCAGGTAGCTTGCCTCACCATTTTTCACTGCCTTGCTACAATACACCATTTTAATTGCACAATTAAATGATGCCAATGACACAAGAGAAAAATAATTCTTAATAGCCTCTTGTTAAAAACAGTAACTGTGGTACAAATCTGCACTTTCCTTTTGAATAGAAGAAATATATTTGGGTACCAACCACAAGTGACTAAAATCACTCCAGGACACAAGCCATGAAGTGTTCAGGTGTAAACAGTGTTAGACTGTCCCAGCAAAGTTCCACATGTGGTGTACATCAGGGCTGTATATTGTTTAATCTTGTTGTTTAAGGCCATGTCCACAAGTACAGGGGTATTTCTGAAAACTGAGGTTTTTCTATGCAACTCATATGACGTCACAGTATGTGCCGTGTTTGCATTAGGTTTTCATCTACAATTCCTGACGTACTCTTGCCCCCAACCTTGTTAGAAGTTCTGGCATGTTTATACTCGTGTGTAGTTACTGTCCATCCGGGATGAAGGACATAGATCTCAGAGTCAGCTTCGGATGCTATTATATTTAACACAAACACTGTCTCTGTCCACTGTCTCTGGTAATGACGTCCACCCTCCAAGGCTTCTGATTGGTCCCCCATGCTTTTAAGGTTATTTAAGGTTATATCGCCACCTTGGCATGCTTTTAACAGCATTTTTTGATGAAACATCTCTGTTTTCAGAAATACCTGTGTACGTATGGACATGGCCTAAAACTGCCACCTTCATTTCAATGCTGATTCCTAAACAATACTTTATTTGATTCCTTCTTTAAAAACTTTTCTTTTGAAAACAGGCATTTCAAAAAGAAGTGTTAGGTACTGTTTAGATGGGATTAGTTTTAGTTACCTGCTCTCTGGAAAAAAAATTCATCTGACATGTTTGAAAATCATATACTGTGGATTTATCTTTTGGGTCCTCTTTACTATGTAGGCACTTGAAGTAACTACGTTTACTCTCTAAGGCCCATATATATTGTCCTAATTCAAGTGGAGGATTTAAAACCTAAAGTAAGACTAATTCCTCTTGAATAGCATTTTAACACTAAAAATCAGTACAATTAAAAAGCTGTAAAGCAATCAAAAATTGCTAAGCTTAGTGGGTCAAGGATGCGCATCAGACTGATTTCACTGTAATTTATTACTGAATAACAAGGAATTACATGATTCACAACACATGCACTTTGCTTGACTGACTACACATGACTCCGTGTGATTGTAAAGTAAGGGCATGACAGTAAATCAGCTATTTGGCAATTTCACACATGTACTAATTATGAATTCCAGGCCTTTTTCCAACTAAAGCTAACAGTAAACTCTGCGATAACAGCAGTCTTTATATATATATATATATATAATGTCATGTCACAAGATGTAAACCAAATCGTTGACAAACAATTAGCATCTCCTGCCTATATCTGCCATCTCCATCCCAGAGAGATTTTTTTTTATTTTTTTTTATTTCATCATTACATAACTTCCCTGGTAGTTGTGCATAGGCACTCAAATAAGCTCCTGGGATCAGATTTTCATCTTTTAGGCTTAAACACTAGTATCTGAAAGAGTTAGTGAATGACTATTTGGTTAAATGCAAGAAAAGCAGTACATACATACATATACATATAAAATAAGACTAAAATAAGACTTGTTGCCTCCAGACTTCGTGAAACGCCATCGCCAGCTCACCAGACTCAATCTACAAAGTATTGCCTGAGCTGAACCAGGTTCCATGAGGACAAGTCTGGGACTGATTAAGTAAACACAGATGTATATAAAAACATACTTGTATACATTCTAATTAGGGATGCACCGAAATGATTTTTTTGTGGGGGGCTGAAACCGAAACAGTGAAAGAAATTATTAATAAATTATTAAAAGGAATAAATCTGTTCCAAATCTATGAAAATATTTATTCAGCATTCAAACAATGCACAATATAAAATAAAAACTGAAATAAAATATTACCGCACTCATGAATGGCCTAAAAGCAAGATAGCTGAAATATTATACAAATAATATTCTTCTCATAAAACAAGTGAATTCAAGTGCATTTTAATATTCTGTGCATGAACACAGTGCATTCAGAACAAGTGATTTAAAACTGTTGAAAGACAAACAACATTCAAACAACAAAATAGTGTATTAAAACAAAGACTGGCATAGCCCAGACGGAGTGGGTGTGCTCGGAGGGTCTCGCCTCTTCTGTGTTCGATCAGGATTTTTTGGGATCAGGATTTTTTGATTTTATATGATAAATTAATCCCAAAGTTGAGAAGATCTTTCTGGATGCACACCCTCTAGAAATTTCAGCATAGTGCGCTTTTACAAATGGCTTTCTGCGTGTCTTAGATATACAGAAATGCGCCCACACGGCAGACATGTTGACTCTAATCCAGTCTAGCGTGTGCAGGCTGCAGTGGTCGATTCTTGCTAGTTTCGAGCGAAAGGTTTCGGTGGCCGAATATTCGGTGCATCCCCAATTCTAATATTAGCAGCAATATGGCACTCAGGGACTGAAATAAGCGGTGCGCAAGCAAGAATTGGCATTTGTGGTACGACAAATACGCACCAGTTTTCAGTCTTCACTGCACAAATGTGTACCTAATTTGAGTCACTTCATACGGGATCTCCAAGTACCATCACTCGGGAAAGGAAAATAATGACGTTTTAAAATATGGTTCCTGCTGGTTCGCTGAGCCTCACTTCTGCACCAATCAAAATTCAGTCAGATCTGGTCTGCGTCTGTCACAGCGCGCCCCGCCCCCTCGACTTCACGGCCCGCTCGGCATGAGACCCGTTCGCCAGTCCAGAGAGGAGTGATTTGCCGCTGGGGTCCAGGATAAACTGAGATCCCTTACGATGCTGGATTACAGTCGAGATCAGAGTTCTGTCTGTCATGCTGCGAGGAAAATCCCCATCTGAGCGACATAGTTGTTAAAACAATCTCGCCTTTCCGTATCTGAGAATCTTATTCTCACTTGACTGCCAGAAGTACAGGCTGAACTCAGAAACTCACCCGAGTGGCTCTGCCAGTGTGCCATCCTTATTTCGACCAGTTAGTGGCGAGAAAGTAGACACACCCATCATACTAGAATGCTGATTTAAAATTTTTGGTGTCAAATAACCCCTGTGGGTTACTAGACCTGTAAATTAATTTAGGTTAAATATCAGTTTGCATGTTCAGCACCATTTGGCACTGTTCAAAAGTAAAGTTAAAAAGAAAATGTACCTATATGCACAAGCGTGAATGGGGGGCTGCGCAGGGGGTGGGGTGGGGATTGTTGTAATGGTTCCAGCACCCATGGTAAGGTGAAAAATTTTTAATCTGGTTGCATACCAATTCATTAATGTCGGTACTCATGAAAGTACTACAGCAAAAAAAAAAAAGTCAAGCCCTGCATATACTGCTCATCTAAATGAGTTTTAAATAAAATTTTCTCAGGCCTTTAAGATTTTTGCACTACAGTTGACAACAATGTGTGTGTTTTCAAAAGTATTACATTTCCAGCTAAAGCCCTAAAGTATAGAATAAATAACCACATAAGACATTCTTCTTGCAATGAATGACAAATACCTTTATAGTGATTTCAGTATTCATAAAGTGGCACCTGCAACAGTTAACCACACATTTGATTACTCAAGCACTCCCATACTTCAGAAGCTGAAAAAAGCAGAGTCAGCATGCTGAGCCATATACAGCAATGACCGTACTGCTGCCCAGGGAGCTGGCTGTGCTCTGAAACCTGAGCAGACACTACTGTAACATTCTGTTCCACGCTGCTTCTTCCAAAGATCAGCCTGACTGCAGATAAGAATCGATCCCATACATCTCTCAGCCCTGCACAGGAACAGTGGTTATCAAACAGGTCCTCCAGAACCCAAAACGGTCAAAATCTTCACTGCAGATGTGGGTTGTAAGGAAAATATGGACAGTCTGGGTTCCCCAAGAACCGGTGTAGAAATCACTGCACCAGAACAGAGGTAGACAAGTGCAGTGCTGCAGCACACCCAAGTTCCCCTACTCAAACATCCCTTGGGTAAATGTATCTGTTAATTACCAGGTTTAGTATGTGTGTTTGAGTAAGGAAACTTACAGGACCAACGTTATGCATCCCTGAACTGCATTAATTCAAACTGAGCTGTTCAAAACATTTTAAATATGTTTTTTTCACATTAATAATATGACTAAATATACTAAATAAAACAATAAAGAATACAAATAATATTATTCAGTAAAGTGACAGTATGAGACATCAATATTTTTTCATGAGGACGTCCGGTATTACTTGTAGTTCCCAATAAGTACTTCATTAGATTAAATCAGGAGCAGCTCAAACAACGGCTGGAGACACTGAGAAATGTGGAACTGAACCTGACCAGCTCACAAAGTATCAGCCAGTTTTTTGTTTATTTTTCAAACACAAATCTTTATAGCTTTTGTTTGTTGTTATTTGCATTCTAAAGTCAATTTTGCAAGCAGAAAAATATTTATTTCTAATTTACTACATTTAGTAGATGCTTCCATCCAAAGCGACTGCCATTCCCTAACTACAGGGGGCAGTCTCCCTGGAGCCACCTGTTAAGGGTCTTGCTCAGGCACCCAGTGGTAGTGTGCTGAAGAGGAACCCCTGTCCTCTTGGTCCAGGCGCGAGTATCCTACCCACTTGGCCACCACCATGCCGCACTGAGAAAAACGGCTTTAAACAATTTGAGGTGTACATACTGAGAGGATGCTCAGTGTACACAAACACTCAAATGTCCCTGTGTATATTCAGAGGGTGCAGCTGTCATATACAAATTCAATGGGCACAGCAGTGTAATGCCAACACAAGCCAGGTGCTTACATCCCAATGCCAATCCCAGCAATGATGCCAAATACCTGCTCTTGATTCCTTCTTTTAATGTCAACCTGAAGGCTGATATTACCCAGGATTACACCAAAGCACCAGAGCACTAGTAGCAAGAAATTTGATAAGAGAATGAAAAGGTGACAAATGTGCCCCCACCCACACTTTTATTTAACTCCTAATGTCTGGACAGCATGGAGTGTATGTACTGAACATTTCTAAGCTTGGAATGAACATGAATACAACCGCTAACTCAACCCAAACATACATACTACTAAGAGACCAAGCATGATTGGGTAGAGAGAATTGCTGATGCTCACTTTTCCATCATGACCTCAAACCCTTGCCAGACCGCAGGGCAGTCATTCCAGGGAAACCCGAGCTGACATGTTTGTGTGTGCGTGTGTGTGTCTCTACTATGCAGTTGTGTCAGTCTAGAAAAGCAGAGACTGACTACACAGTGCCCAGTATAAGCCTGTCAACATGGCACTAGAAGTCTTGACTGGGGTTGTAGAGCACAAAAACATGATAGTGCATCATAACTTACTTACAAGCGACAACGAAATGCACAATACCTTTTTTCTTATCTTCTTTCAGCCCTAGCGTACAATGGCCTTTGAATCTCTGTTTCTCAACATGCCCTCCAGCACTGTTGATTAGCAGCAGTAAGGGTCATTTTATCATGTCAGATGATGACATAACTGACAACACTGGGCTCACTAAGCAACTACTCCACATGTCAAATAAGCAAAGATAGAGAAAGCTTCGACTCCAAGTGCACTAAGCCACATTCTTCAGTGAACACTGATATGGAATTGTTCATTCTCAGCGTCAGTAATGTGGCTGGTTTGTGTGATAATCAGACAACAAAGATTCTGTTTGGACAGTGTAAAAAATGATGCAAATGAACTGTCAATGAACTATGTAATGTAACTCATTACATAAATTACACAGAGAACTAGTTTAAAAAATTATGTGAGAGTGAGGGAGTGTGTGGAGGGAAAAGAAAGAAAGAGAGAGAGACAGACAGGGAGAGACAGAAAGAAAGAGACAGAGAAACAGAAAGAGAGAGAGAGAGAGAGAGAGAGAGAGAGAGAGAGAGAGAGAGAGAGAGAGAGAGAGAGAGAGAGAGAGAGAAAGAGAGAGAGAGAGAGAGAGAGAGAGAGAGAGGGAGAGAGAGAGAGAGAGAGAGAGGGAGAGAGAGAGACAGACAGACAGACAGACAGACAGACAGAGAAAGGCTCTAGAGTACATAAGTTTATAGAGACCGAGGACGTCTTTCATCAACAGTAAAATGTTTCTGAAGCTATTACAAGCTGAACCAGTTGAACTCTCGCACATAAAACGGATCTACAAATTCAAACATCTCATTCAACGTGTCTGTGATTAAGGGCCTTTAGTGCGAGTCTAACAGAGACCTGGATATAAGAGAACATGTCGTTCCAGGAAGTAACACCGACGGCTGTGGGTTGTGTATATTAGCTAGCACTGAACATAACATTAAACCGAGTTTTTGTGCAGAACACTATGCTAGCAGACTAGCCAGCCTGATAGAGTTACTGCTGCCAAACATCTCCTGTTTCTGACTCAGGCTGACTGCCAAATACTGAGACATCTAAATACCAGTGGTCAGTGTGTACGAGTATCTAATACGAGGACCTGAGAGAGAAAAGTTGCAAGGCTGCCACAACAGGAAAGCTAATCAACAACCACCATGGCTCGGTTTGGTTTGTTTGGGTCTAACTAGCTAAGTGGCTAGCTAGCACCTTTTTAGTCACGATTTCTTGGTCATGAAGGCTAAGTGACTTCAGGAAAAAAGCTCCAGCCCTTCCTCTTCTAACCTCATGCTGTAAGCTCCAGCCCCGAGCTCCTGTCCGATGCCAGACAAACTGGCATCGAAGTCGTGGACGAGTCCGGACTCGATGGTAGCATCGTCCATCTTCAGCACCCACGCCATGGCGCCTATATCCTTCTCATCGGGCTCGAGACGGAGGGCCGCCAGCTTCTCTCTCTCTCTCTGCCGACAAAATAACCCGGAGAGCGCTCACGGCACTGAGGCGGAGGGGCTAGCCAAGTTCGTCAGCTGGTAGGCTATCCGCGAAGTGTCATAGGGAACAGGGAGACGGTGTGTCTGTGGTGGCCCTGAGCTTCGCCATGCAGCTGAACTAATTTCACACCAACCAGATCCGAGCTTCTCCCTCAGACGAGCTCCCTGACCTGTACACCACCCTAAGACTCGTCACGGCTCTCTCTTCAGCTCCCAAGATGAGCCATAGGGATGCCTTTTAAAACACATCTGTGGCTGCTCAGGGAGGCTGGCTTTCAAAAATAAAATGGGAGGACGCTGTGTTGACAGCCCAGTTAGACACGCAACGTCCTCAGCTCTGTTTTTGGGGTCCTCTCACTCGACTCGACCCCGTTTCAGGTCTAAAACACGCTTAAAATGTCCAGTTTGTCCACAGTTATAATACAAACTTGCCCAGTTGAAAATCCAGGCTGCTGGAAAACCATAAAACACACGGCATCATGGCCTCCCGTCAAAAAATCATCATGAAACGAAGTGACCGGACTGTTAGAGACTCGGTATCCAACCACACAGCTTCTTGCATGGCAACGGAGCTCCGCCTGGCCAATGAGAGTCCCCCCAACAAGCGTCATCATCTTCACCCGAGATCCGAACCGCCTGCCTCTCCAGAACCACTGCTCATCTTGTGTAACGCCTACTGTTTATTTCATTATACCTGGATGAAAACACCCGCTGCGTGTACCCTGTCGTGTTCTCTTATTAAATAGTTAGTTATTTAAGCTTCCAAATACAAAAAAGTGAATTCATATTGATAACAGAATGGATATTATGATGACTCTGCAGAACGCCCCCCCCTTTCAATACACTCAGTCATGCATGCATGAGTTTTCTATCTAAAACATTTAAGTCTGCTAACAGAATCAGAATGATTCAGGTTTTCTATTTTTGATTCAGATTTAATTACGCATTGGGAGTGAGGAGGATGGACAGGATCAAGAATACGTTTATTAGAGAAGCAGCTCTAAATGGACCTTTGGAGGAAAATTCAGAGAAGCGAGATTGTGTTGGTTTGGACAGATGGTGAGGAAAGACTCACGGGATAACGCGCCGACCCAAAATTACCAAATGCCCGGTATGCCCGATGGCCAGTCCTTTACTGTTGAGAGGGGAGAGGCTCTAAGGGTAGAGAATGAAATGGAGACGGTTGATCTGCTGTGGATAGTCAAGTAGTACCACACAGTGTCTATGAATGCTGAATGTTAAATGTAATGTAATTGTAATATCTTTATTGTCATTGCACAAAAGAAAAGAAAAATTACTAAAATCTAAAATCCCTTTAAAAATACTAATTCCTAAAAAAATACTGGTACGTCCCCCCATGTGGGGACAAAAGCAAGAAACAGCAGTGAAACAACAGTGCTATCGCACAAATTCCCCAATCATTAAATAATCAAAGTCAATGTTACTCATGTTAAGCAGAGGGAGGCTCAGTTTCAACAAATGCATGTATTCTCCAGTTCTTGACATGTTGGTCCTTTTTCTGGCTGAAATTAGCCATTTGTATTGATTAGTGCCCTGATGAACTTTTTGTGACTTTATCCGCCCACTGTAGTACCGATGCTTTGAATACTACTTCATTTGATGTTTACTGTTTACATACATTTCACTATACAATATGCCATCCCAGGCATTCATTTGCAGTTCTATGAATACCTTCCATCACTGCACGCTTCACACCAGCTCCCAAGAAATAAGGGACTGCATCCCTTTCATAAAAAAATCTTCCATCTCCAAATAGGCAACTTTACGGAAACAATTTTCAGTTAAATGAAATGCCCATGGACAAACACCAAAGTTGCAGAAAAGGGTACTTTAATATATGACTTCAATGACTCAATGATGAGACAGTGGTCCTAAATCCTGATCCTAGAGTAGTAAATCCAGGACAAGAAATGAGAACCACTACTTTAGCTTGTAGAACTGCCCTTTAATTCCTTGTGGGTGTCACAGGAGAACCATTTTTATAAATGAAACATGAAAGCATGAGGAACCTTCTTGGAAGAACATTACATTAGTGAAGATGTTAACTTCACAGACCAATTACATTTCAAAACTGGTTCTTCACGGAAATAAAACTGCAGCATTACTCAAATAAAAAGGGGCGGAAAAGGGTTCTCTTAGTGATGCTACAGAAAGACCACTTTTCATTCCTTTAAACCAACTTTCAACTAATGGTAAATGTGCAAAATTGCTTTAAAGCTTAAAGAACCTCCACCATAACAAAGGTTAATGGAATAACCCATTAATTGGTAAATATGGTTTGTAACTGGTAATAATTCAGCTCGTCGTGTATGGAGAAAGAAGGGTTACGCATATGGGGCAGTTGGTGGCCTAGTGGTTAGGGCATTCACCCAGTGATCAGGAAGTCCTGGGTTCAATTCCCAAGACCGCTAGGCACCTCTGAGGTACCCTGATCAAGGTATCGTCCCCACACTCCCCGGGCGCTGTGTTCGTAGCTGCCCCCTGCTTCACTTGGTGAATAGGTTAAATGCAGAGGAAGTTCCTGTTCACACTGTGTGCTGTGGTGTGTTCAAGTATGACCAGATTTTCACTTTCATATGATCCCAAGAACACCATACTGGACTGCACTGGATTTCACATATTCAAATGAAACACGAATGGAGCATCGTAGTAGCAAATATTAAATAATTTAAATCATTCCCTCTTGTGGGACTAATAAAGGTTTTTCTCATCAAAAGTTAAATCTTTTTGACCCAGCAACAGAGTCCAAAGAGAAGATAGACATTTCAACAAGACAATTACTTTAAACATACAGCCAACATTTTTTAAAAGAATGCGAAGATCCTGACACCTCATTGTCTTGAACTCATTGACAATTGATGGTTTGTTAAGATGAAAGGGCTGAAAACGAACCACAGAAAAAAGCTAAATACATTTTCCCATAGATGTCTCAATGCTGTCATTCCCAAAGAGTTAGCAACATGCTTATACAGAACTGAAGAGAGATCACAACAAAAATAAATAAAGCCAAACCAAGTTTGCTTAAGTCTGTACATTTTGTCTTTATTTCCATTTCATGTTAGCATAGCTCTAGAAATGCAGCAGGGAAACGACAGAGGAAACAGTTTCCTCACAAGGGGAGAAAGAGAGACTACAGGGAGGAGAAAGTGACAACAGTTTTGCGTAAATACATTTCTACAAATTTCTCATTGGAGAAGAATGACACTATGCTACTGAAAAGAATCCACGCGACCTTCGATGAACACAAAACCTTCTCAAATACTCCTGTTGTTATACATAGATACATATTGCCAATGTAAATCAGTCATATCTGGCTTTGCAACTGCAGCACATCTTGGGCGTGAGAATGGGTCATTAAACCCTGTTAAGCCCAGCTGCCCAGATAAAAGGGTTGGTTTTTAATTATGACATGCATATAGCCAAGCAAAATATGCCATATAATGGAGCAAGCTGAACCAACCGCTCAGTGTTATGAAGTGATATGACCGTTAATAATCAATAAGGAGCCATCAGGTCATTAAAGATATTTCTGCTCAGAATCTGAAGGTGAGTTGCATCTTACAAATCTGAGTTTACTGAAAAGCTCTTTGATACAAAAGAAATGATCTTGACACTGCGGAATGACACCCAAAGCCTCCCCTCTCTCCCCCTTATCTCGCTGCTGGGATTTCCACAGGTAACTGATATCTCTCTCTTTTGCTCACTCAGACAGACAGACACACACACACACTCCCTCTGTTACCAGTCAACAAGCTTGACAAAGCTTACCTCCAGCATTACAGATGGAGCTTACACAAAGAAAGAGAAAGACACGCTCACACAAACACAGGAGTTGAATGCTGTTTGGGAGGAAGAGTCTAGTGTTGCCCCACATGCCTTTAGACTGCAATTGTAGGGTAAAGTGAAGGCAAGAAATTGAGTCCAGCAGTGTAGGTCCTTACATTGTGTGTGTGTGACTGCAAGTCGCCGTGAGTGTGTAGCAGTCTGAAGGTTTTGTATGCATGTTAAAAAGCTTGCTAGGGCTCCCTGCCCATAAAGTCCTGTGAGTGAGTCCCATGTGCTGAACTACAGGCCTTGACCTCCCATATCTGAGGACGGGTCACTTCCACTGGAGCCGCTTTGAGCACGCTTTATATACAGGTTCAGGAGCTTCAGCTGCAAAGACAGAGACATGATTTTTCTTTACATATAGCAGGGTGAATGCAATAAATGAACTAAACAGTGCAGTAAATAAATTGTAAATACATGGTGAGAGATTGTGTATAAACATTAATCAAAATGGACAATTTTGAGAGACACACAAATGGTGAGAGACACAGACAGACATGGGAACGCATCTTATTTACTAACATTGCTTTCAACTAACCTTACTGCCAGAGAGTTGGCTGAGGTGGGGTTTGAGATCCTCTCCAATGATGGAATAAATTGCCACCAGGCAGAAGACGCAAGCTTTTCGTACACTGCTTTCAGAGTTATCATAACCCTAAACAAGAGCAAAAGAATTAGCAAGAAATACAGGACTCTCTAGAACACATCCTTAGTAATACTGTTCTATAAATGCCATACAACTTTAGTTCTTACCTGTATGAGCCCAGGGACAATCTCAGGGAGCAACTGGACCAAGCTGTCCTTGGAGAGGCGCTCAATGACTTTTGTGAGCATCTTGATGGCTGCCAGGTTGATGGGGTAGTCTGCAGACTGGATGATGGGGCACAGCACCTTAATACACTGTTCTGGGCTTATGGAGCTCGCCAGCATGGCCGCTGCCTCCTCCGCTGCCCGGATCACCTACAAGCAGAAGCACAAATACATAAGTTGATAAATAAATAAGGTTTTAAGATGATTCGATTTTTAAAAATGCGCAGCAACATTCATTTCAGAATGCCTGACAGACACCGAATTGCTGAACATCAAGCTGAAGAAAGAAAAAAAAGGTTTGTGAACTAATTTTTAACTGCATATTTGTGTGTAGATGCTACAAAAACATAAAAACAAGTTTGAAGTACTTGAATTCAGTTTCAGGTGAGTGGTATTATGTAGGTACATGGTGAGTTTGTAGGGCTGACCTCTTTGTGTGGATCTTTGTGTGCTTCCAAGGTCTTCATGATGGTGAGTTCTGCATAGTTCTTAAAGCGCCATGGCTGCCTGTTCAAAATTTCCTTCAGCACCCGCAGTGCCAATGCACGAATCACATGCTGCAGAAGTGGTTGCAAATGAGAGAGGGAAATTAGTACAAAATAATTATTTTCTCTCTCCAGTCAACACTACCATGCGTGTGTGTGTGTGTGTGTGTATGTGTACCTCTCCATCCCCCAGAGTTTCCAATAGCAGTAGCAGAATGGTTTTGAAGTGTTCGTCCCAGACGTGCAACTGTGTTTCCCTGATCAACCGCATAAGCTCACAGAGCGCTGCCTTCCTCTCCTCTACTCGCTCACTGTGATTAGAGAGTTCTTTCAGAAGCTCAGCAACCACCTCTGACTGGTCCACTCCACTGTCTGCTGGCACAATTATCCACAACGTTAGACAGGGCACAGCTTACTAATACTAAACAAACTGAGATAACTGTTGAAAATTGGGGAACAATGGTAAAGTACGAGGACAAGCCCCGGAGCAGTCATTCACACACGCGCACACACACTCAGTGCGTCTCGTGTGTGTGTGTGAGATCGATCTCGCTCTCTCTCTCTCTATTTCAAGACGCACTTTCTTTATTTATAGTTTTATTTCAATGCAAATGCAGCTGTATTTACATTCATATTTGTTACAAAATTAGCAAATTATATTTTTCTTGATAATTTAGCTTATATAACAAAAAAAAGGAAAAAATGGTGGAGGACATTTTGTAGCTTCCGCATTATTGTGGGGATTTCTGCATTATTGTTGGGAGTTTGGTATTCAAAAAGAAATCTGCGAATGCTGAACCATGTATAACTGGGGGATTACTGATCACTTTGATTTCATTACTGTATCGTATTATGGTACCCCTGAAAAACCATAATCATCTTAAATAATTAAAACAAACTGTACACAAAGTACATAACAGTACAAATTAGCCTTGCAGGAGGATTACAATACAACACTACTTCCAATATTGCCTTTGGCTCACCTTCTGTAAGAGACTCTGCATCTTGGTCCAGTACATCTTTCAGGCTTTTATTAAAGGGAGAGTCAGAGTAACTCCCTGGCTGGTACTCCCGTGTAGGACGAGGACTGGAGGATAGGAGGGGCATGGTGTTTAGTAGAGAGGTTTTGTTATCCAGAGCCGTTCGACCAGAATCTGTAGTGTCAGTACTGCCCTGCACAGACATACAAGCATTCATCAAATCTGGTTAATCTAGTCAGAGCCCTCAAATTTACTGTATAATACTGCCCTACAAAGCCACATATACAAAACTACATATTTGGTCAAAATTGACTTTAGACTACAAATGGAGTTTAGGACACCTTTGTCCTGTGAGAAAACATCCTCGTTCGAAGAAATGATGGTTTCAAAATTGCAGTAACTACCAAATCCATACTAATACTACAACTTTAAAGCCCTTTTTCTCAGTTTCAGCCTTGGCGTAGTTACTGCACTTCAGCTTTGTAGGGCAGAATAGTCGTCTTAATTTTTAGCATGTAGTAGTATGGTATCAAAGCTCCAGATTTTATACAGGGTTCCCAAACATCAAATGATTTCATCAAAGTACTTTCCAGACCCAGTCTTTAGACCCAGCATAATTACTGTTATTATATTGTCTGCTTAACCTTAACTTGCTTGCTTGCCTGATACAAAAGCTTAGGGGATGGTACAAGCTTGAAAATACAAGCAGCACATTTCATAAGGGAGGTGGCAGAGGGCCAAAGATGATGGCTCTGACACCTTCCATAACTCTCACCTCTTCTCCTCCATCCCCCTCTCGTTTGCGAGGTGGTTCAGTCATGTCCTCTTGGCTACGGACACTGAAGTTCTGGATGGCCTGGCTAACCCCACGCAGAGAGCTGTAGATTTCCTCCGAGTTCATATTCTCAGTGTCATAATCAAATGCACTGCACAAGGATGTAAGACATGATCAGTGTAAATCTTCAGTGTGTAAAAGAACGTGCAAAAGCCTGCCATCAGTAAATCAGTAAAACTATGACTGTCTGAAAGAGAGGGCTACCTAGGTGATGGCGTGTTCTGTGACGTGTTGGTGGGGGATGTTAGAGGACTAGACCAACTGGCTGGTGATCTTGGAGTGTGTCGTGTTAGAGGGCTTCCCACTGGAGCCTGGAAAATCGGGAAAGAGAATGAAAAAATTTATTTTTCAGAAAAAGGCCTGCTGTATTACATAATGCAATTGCCAGCAAAGATGTCACAAAATTAACAGCTCAAATGCTAGGGCACTATGGCATTAAATGCATTAAATCCAAGTGACTTAGCCAACAGCAGCATTTATGCTTTAAAACTTGTCAGTTGAGCATTTTCAAATAAATGTATCAATTAAGTTTGCTAATCTTTTGGATGTTGTCTACCATTTAGCAAGTACAAATAATTGCATATTAATAACAGCACATTTCACCTACTCCTCATCTTTTCCATTAATGAAAGAAACTCGTTTTAGATGCAGTCAGTTTAGATACCCTAATGCTCAGAGACATGAACTGACAATGTTTTCAACAGACATTCGCCTCAATATGGGAAAAAAAAGAAAAGATTTCCAATTCATCTTGCAACACATTGTTACATCACAACTGAGAATGTGGGCGTGAGCCTGTGTGCGCATACAGTTTACCTGTGCTACATTGCCTGTGTTGCGCAGGTGGTTCTGAAGAAGTTTGGTAGCTCCATCTTGGAAGGTTTTAGGTAGTGCACCAAGAAGCATAGTGAACTCTGGTGTATTCAGCTGGAATAGTGCGATCAGCACAGACTGGGCTGCCTGCAACCAAGCAAAACATAATCCTACAATGCTTCACAAAATATTTGGAAAAGGCACAGAGCCTGCACTGTATGCCAAATAAATGTGAAAAAATGTTATAGCTACAGAAAATCTCAGGATGCTGCGTGTGTGTATTATGCAGTAAATGTTCTCGTACCTTCCTAACATCAGAACTCTTGGGTTCTGTTGTCCATGTGATGATGCGGGAGACCGCCAATCTCGTCTCACTGGAGTTCACAAAGTCCTGAGGCTCCATCTGTAGCGTCAGTGTCTCAATGTATTTCAGAATTGCCACCTTCACCTGAAAATATCAGCCTCACATTACTACTAAACTAAAACACATCGGGCATTTTCATTACAGAAAGAAATCATTTTACAAAAAAAGAAATTATTGCGATTGGGCAATTAGCATTCACTATTAAAAAAACTAAATGAATATTACAAACACTACTACAAAATACGCTGCATTCTTCAACCCATTCTCTTCAATGCAAAACTAATGAAACATCTGCAAAACAGTACAATACATCTATGGCAATGTTCTGCTACAATCCCAATATACATCCAGCAAAGGACATCAATCAATATCCAAAATCTAGTTTAAAACTAGAGTCACACCCATCCACAGCCATACATACACAGCTATGCTTGGCATATTGGTCATAGCAACAGGGAGAGATGAGACACAGAACGCAATAAAAGACAGCAGATAGAGGTTTAAGCAAAGATGATTGTTTGGGCAGAGTGTAAAAAGGTATAGAAGCTAATGCATGGGACTGAAGCTTCTCTCCTTATTTTCCTGTGAGCCAGCTGCGAAGTATCCATTATCTACTTAGTAACCTAAGTTGCTTGTTAGGAGGTCCATTGAACGAGGTAATACTAGACCACTTAAAAGGTCTCTCTAACTCACTCTCTGACTGGGTGAAGAGCAGTTATTTCAGCATGGGCTCAATCCAGTACTCTCTATAGTCTTGCAAAGGCTCCTCTTTAATTTGCAAGGGTCTGGGATTGCTTTGGTAACAACTGTGAGGGATATAAAGACTACAATGTTGTTAAGTTGTAAATCATCCAGCCCTCAGAGGCCTGTGCTCATGATGAAGAGTGGCCTGTTAGGAGCCCTGCGTGCTATAGAATTGCTTCCCCTGTGTCTCACTGACCTGTACTGCTTGGTTCCACACTTGGATATGTTCCTGCAGTGTGCAAGCATGCCGCCGCTTTCTGAGGGGAAGCAATTCTATAGCCCCGCCCCCGTACCGGCAACAGCGCCTTCTCCCCGGCTTCAGAGAGAGAGAGGAGAGCATGTCAATGACAAAGTGTCCCGCACAGAGAGGGAGAGACAGGGAGGGAAAGGAGTGGGAAAAAGAAATGCCGATAAGAAAAAAAAAAAAAAAAAAAAGAACAAAAAGATGGAGGAGGGCCACATGGAGTGAATGTGTGAACGTGTGCCGGGGAGATGAAGTTGGGGCGGAATCTTGTGCCAAGCAGTCACCTCATGGTATGTACAAGAAATGATGCAGAGCTTACACCTGCCTCACAGCACAGTCATTCTGAAACACTCCCAATCAGCTAGAAACCCTGAACTGCAGCGACCACAGTACACTGCTTTAAGAGTTATGTACTGATTAACTGGGTACGACTAAGAATATTGCCATCCCAGCTGGCCTGTGAAACTTCGCAGACAGACCTGACATCAGCACTTACCTTTAAGTTGGGTGTCTGTGTCTGGTCTACAGTGAACCTCATGAGAATAGTAAACTGCAGATCATTAGGAAAAGATTCCCTATAAAAAGAAACAAAAAGAAATGCAGCCTCTGCTGAATAATAAACAATAAACACCAAATATGAATATTTCTAACTGACATCATTTACTTTACAAGAAATCAATCTGCATTTTCCATACCTTGTGACATCAAGAGCTTTCTGTACTTTGGCTTGTACAGAACCAAGCAGGTCAGCACCCATCTTCTTAAGCAGCTGCGTGAGCAGCACGAACAGCCAGTCCTGCAGGTCCTCTTTATGTACCACTACGAAGTCAACTAAAGTCTCAAGGAACATGCTGAACACCTGCACAAAATACACATCCACTGTAATCAGCAAAATGTAAAATTAGAATTACAAAGCAGCCTATAGTATGTGCAAAACATTCATACTGTGCTTCTCGAACACACACTAAATAACGGTTTCATAGCTTTAGATCCTCAAACAACTTCACCGATTAACAAGATCACCAATCATTTACTAAATTGCATTTCAGAGTGATTAATGTTTATGGAATCTAAAAACACAAGCAAAATTTAGGGCTGCACAGTTTCTGATTAACTGGGAATCACATGATTAAGAATGGAATGGAATGAACATTCTTCTTCATATCAATTTTCTAATAAGTAATGCATACATTTTCTACAGATTTACACTGTAAAACCTGCATAACAGTTCAGAGGTCAATACAGACAAGTCTATAAATTTCATAAAGTATGAACTAAGTAAATAAATAGCAATTATCCTGTATGTAAAACAGGTCAAGAATAAACTTGACCTGTGCTTTGAACTGCAGCCTTTTTGTGTTCCCACAACTGAAAGCATGGCAACTATGCATCCCTCTTGCTGTTGTTATAAGAGTTAATGTGAAAAGCTCACTGCTGGTGTGTTACAGAAGCTTCATGGTTACTGCTTCTGATGCTTCTCATGCCTGCGGTCTGTATGCTATCATTGCAGAGCTGTAGTGATCACTGGTACCCCAATCGTAGTTGGCAGAATATTTCTTGAAACAAATTGCTCCAAGCATATTAGCAAGACCCCATTTTAATGCAGTTTTTAAGTACAGCCCTTATGGAACTTAGATGCAGCCACCCTTAACCTATGTTCATTGTCCATTTTAACAACTCCACTTCCCAAAGTGTGCACTAGGAGGTGTATAGTTACAGATCCATCTGTTTCTCTGAATCACCTGTTAGCTTCTTTAGCGCCTTCACCCATTAATATGCCACTACAATGTCAATGTATTGCTATGCTGAGAATAATCCACTGCTCATTTAATATCTGCTCACTGGCGGCCCTGTGGGTGTTCTAACCACTGATGGAATAGGTAAAAATGATGCAGAGAGGACTTCAGATCATTCATTGTAAATTACAAAAGATGTAAAAAAGTGTTAGTGGAGCTAAAATGGACAATAAGTGTAGATAAAAGGTAGGTGTATGTAAGGAACTGGTTTAGCCGTGCATTTCCTTGACTGGATTAATGGAAAAAGAAAAAAAAAAAGGCATGAAAAAAACAGGACAAGATGACATTAATTTAATGTCCTCTGCTAAGCATCAGTGAGATGAGGTTCATCATAATCTGTTATTGATTAGTGTATTAGTGCTGCAGATTGTCACATTAGAACCACACCCCAAAAACTGTGAAATCAAATAAAAGTTCATGCTACCCAACAGGCATCACTATTTAATTAGACAAAACAGCTCAAAAAAGGAAAAAATGTTAAAAGCATCAAAAATGGTTAGAATGCTGTCAGATCAGAAGCAAATCTTCATAAAAAATAATCTCAACTTACTCTCTACAGTTCCACCCCAGGGAAAGGCATGAAAAGAAAACACAACCTAGTGAGTTCACTCAAAGTTCACAACCCTTTCACTAAATTAAGGACAAAAACAAAAAACAGGCTCAAATTCTGCAAGAAAGAAAAATTCATCAACAAGTGTTGTGTCGTCTGTACCGAAGCCCAGGAGGGATGCAAAGCACAGTGGATACTTGTCGTACTAGCGTGGTTGTGCACAGTCTGAGCTCACACAGTGACAGTACGTGCAACATAGAATACAGACACACAGAATCAGAAGACATCCTCTTTTCTTTCAACACTATCAGACGATTTGCCCTTGTTAAATTGTGCAGTCCACCTTCTGAGCTTGGCACAAGGAGTTCACTGCTTTTTTCACTTAATGTGAAGGTGAGCTACACACGTTGCTAGCCTGTGTTTGAGCCTGGAAGATTTCAGAGTCATGCTGTGTCCCAATCTGGTATGTTTCGTGAATCAGCACATTATGCTGGCTTCTGCGTCCTAGCCAGTGCTGAAGGGTGTTAACTGGCAAAAGGTCTGTTCAGCTTCACTTTAGGCCAGTCCAATTGCTTATGACTTTGTTAGTATGCATCAACTACTGTGCTTTGCCTCTGGCAACTGACAGGAACGAACCCGGCAGCTAGTTATGAGTAACTGTGGTTCATAGTAGCCGTCAGTCACTTGAATGATCGCCACAGTTGTCAGTCAGTCTGTGTGAGCAGAGTGTCTTTGCTACTGGCTTCTTTGCTAGTCAGCTTAACTGTGAGACTTTGCTGATGTAGAATCTCAATCTGAGAGCAAATCTACCAGGGATATCCACCTTGACTCACACCTCACTATGTCAGTCATCCAGAAATCACAGAAAACAGGTGAACTAGTAAAGATTGCAGTCCTGTAAAAATTCTACACTTTGTCTGAATTACAGTCTATCCAGTCTTTCAAAACTAATTTTAATCGGTAGGTATGTTGGTAGGGAGGGGGAGAGAGAGAGAGAGAGAGAGAGGGAGGG
>JBBPDB010000140.1:12534717-12547340 GCA_037974465.1 Brachypetersius altus
TAAAATCAAGTCTTTTGTTCTGATGCAATTTGTATGAAACCCCCCCCCCCCGAGTTAGTGTGCAGAGCGCATGCTGATCGAGTATACAGCAGAGGGTATGTGTCTGAACGGGAAAAAACGGGCTCTAGGTGAGGCAGAATCCGATATTTTGTCACCAGGCTGTGGTTTTCATGCAGAGCACAGGTATATGTCAGGATAATGGAGTGTGTGTGTGTGTGAGTGTGTGAGTGTGTGTGTGTGTGTGTGTGTGTGTAGGCATACAAGAGCCCCACTGCAAGCGGCGTATGAAGATACCTTGCTATGTGGATCTGCAAACATCCTGGTAAAAATCTCACACAACCGCTTGAGCTCGACCCGACTGAAAAAAAAAAAAGATATAAACACTCAAAGTAAACAAAGAAATAAAATCACAACATGGATCTCCAAGAAAAGCAGTATAAGCAGTCAATACTGTATGTGATGTTCTGCCTTTTCTAGCCCTTTGGTCAAGTAGGCTTTCAAAACATTTAAACTACTGGCTTGCTAAAACTGTGGCTTAAACCTATGGGTCTATGTATGCATGTATTTATGTATGTATGTGAAATTGCATATGATACCTGAGTGTGCGCTGGTTCTTCAGCAAAGCCTGCAGTCCCATCAGCCCCTCCTTCCTCTCAGACCAGTTGGCAGAGGCACAGCGGTTGAGCACTTCAGCCACATCCTCAGTTTGACGCATGTACGTTGGAATGCTTCCGTTTCGGGAGCTGTATGAACGTTCGGAGCATGCACTCGATGCATCACTGTTGGCATCATCATCAGAGTACATCCCGTAGGTCTCATACCGCCGCCGAGCTGGTTTCTTCTGTTGATCGAGACAGAAGCAAAAAAGGAATGTGTATGAGGCCTTGAGACAACACAGAGGTTGACCAGTGGAGCCATGCTGAAAGAGAGGTGAAACATTTAAGGCAGTGTTTCCCAACCCTGCATGGTGGCACGGCACACTGCCTTACATGTTTTAGTGCTTTCCCTACTTTAACACACCCTCACCAGCTCAGAGAGAGGATGCTGATGAGCAGACTAGTCTGATCAGGTGTGTTGGGAATTTGGCTGTGCGCCTCCGGGACAAGCGTTCAGAAACACTGCCTTAAGATCACTAAAGACAGACAGAAAGCCCAGGTTGGGCTGACCCAAAAAAGGTTGAGAGACTGACCTTGCTTCGCATGTCTCCTAAAAGCTGGCAGCCGTAAAACAAAGTCAGAGATCAGTGTCGGAGAGTTAGCATGGAGGTTAAACACAGCACAAAGATACAGTTTGGAGAACAGGAGAGTGTGTACTTAGGTTAGTGTAAGGAGGCTGTATTTACAGAGAAGGGGAATGTTTACCAGTGCATCAGCGAGAGCCTCCTCTACGTCTGATCCCGTATTTAACACTCTCATGGCACTGACAGAGGAAGAAAGACGACTGGACGGAGACATTCCCAACCCCGATCCTAAAACACATGCATAAGCAATAAGACCCATGGTCAAAAGACATGTTTTGTTGATTTGCTCAGTGAAAAATACATGTGCACATCCTCTGCTGGGAACTTAAATTTGACATTTTCTGGATCATTAGTATAAAGTTCTATTTATGTGTTTAACACAACACCCCCCTCCCCCTCCCATGCTGTACATAAACAGAGAATGTGTACTTATTTTCACTTTGAACATAAGCAGAACATGTAATGGGATCAGGGTACTCAAACATTTGCATACATACTGCAACAGCACAAACAAACAGCATCAAATATGGTCACTTCAGTTTACTTTACCACGATCAGCAAACTTAAAAAAAAAAAAAAGCAAGCCCCATCACCATCAATAACATTTAATGGGAAAAAAAATTTATGTGCAACCAAAAATATATTTACTGGATGCAAAACATAAACTGAAAGTAAAATACATAAAAACATGAGTTGGAATGCAGGAACATTACTGGCAGTAACAATCTGAACACAAATGTTTGTCTAATGAGGTCCTAATGAGCCTGAGTGAACCGACAGCAAAGAGCTTCAAATGCAGAAGGCTTTCCTCTCGTGCACTCATTTAAACTCCTATTGTCCCTCCCCACTTTATCATGATGCCGTCTGTAGCTGCTTCTAAGCTTCCGGCTTGCTACTGTTTTCCCCAAGACTTGTAACCAATTGCTTCTAATTCTGCTTTAAATGGATTAATCAGTTGTGTCTATTTCCACATTTTTGGCTGTTTGCTGGAATGTGTTAACACAGTTGACACCTGAGAGATGGGAAGAATAACTGTTATGGAGGCAAATCTAAAGCATGCAGGTCCGATGAAAGCTAAACTGAAAGAAGCAGAATGGTGGGATGAAAACTAAAAGAATGCGCTTTTTTGGTTTTTTTTTTTACTGAAAACGGCACAGGCAGGCTATGGGACACAGATCACCTGCTGCCCCAAAGGCATCTGGGGCGTGGAGAGCACCAGTAGAGCGAGAGTAGTGCCGTGAAGCTGTAACACACACATACACACACGCATAACCAAGCCAGTGTTAGCCCACCAGAGATATGACCAGTCTACACCCACCACCCACTGTGATGCATACTTTACACGAGAGTGCCCAAGGGTTAAAGTCCATTTCTGCTTACATGTTCAGTTCCTCTACTCTATTGAGTTTGATCCCATTCAAGCATCAGGAATTTTCAGTTTAGAGTTACATACTGTCATGTAATCACATGTGGAAAAAACAGTGAATTAGAATATTCAGGGGAAAAAATCTTTTCTATTTTGCACTCTGCTATGGCTAAAGGGGCTCAGTGATAAAGAAATATTGTAAAAAAAACAAAGCGAAAAACAGTCTAACCGAGAGTATATAATTATGAGTAACTGGTGTAAAAATAGACTTGAAAAAAGGTTTATTATAATTGTGTGAAAACAAAGTTTTCACGCCCTCTTTTGTTTTGTAGATTTAAAAATATTGCTGAGAAAAACGATCGAGAGGAAATATAGTTCACAATATTTTACCTCATTCAATTTTAAGTCGTAGAAAAATACAACACTGACATGTAAGTTGCCTTACATAATTGTTTCAAAAGAGTTGGACTGGAATATCATCTCAAATGCTGCTCGTGTCATCATCTAGCAGCACCCGCAACATGATACGAATCAAAACTGGAAAGCCAGCAAGCAATGATATCCTCAGCTTAATAGTGACCCCATTGAACCATGTCTACGAAAACATACTGGATGTTTTACAGAAGCGCATCTCTATTATAATTTGCTATGCTTTCCTTCAGTTTTTAATGCTCCATTCCCCAGCTGAAATTTAACTTAATGGGGGCATGAAGTTTGATATAAAAAAACAAGCAGTGAGAGAAAACCAAGCCAAGTTCTGGTTGTCTGGTGTGAAAGAGGCCTTGCATACAGTAGCAGGCATGCAGAAATGAGCAAAAACTCTGTTCGAATATACACAAACTGCATTCAGTCACTCAACACAAAGGTCTTACAGAACCCCCTCAGCCACAGCTATATGTGGACAGTTGATTCCACTGTATGTACCGTTTGCCATGGCTACTCACCAAGTGGCGTGAAGGAGCGCACTGGGCTGGTGTCTCTGCTGCTTTCTCGACTGGCTTCGCGACTGCAGCCCTGACTCACACTAGGTCGTGGTATACGACTACCCCGAGCTGCCCGACCCCGAGAAAGAAAGACAGAAAAAAAGACAAGACAAACAAAATAGAGAAAGAGAAGATAGGAAAGGCAGGAATGAAGATGCAAAGATTATACAAAGATATAAGACAAGACAGAGGAGAATGAATTGACATAAGATTCACGAACAGTAGTAAAGCAATAAAATAAAGCAAGCGCTACCAATGACAAAAGTAGGGCTCTTAATTTTAAGCCCTGAGGAAACCCACACTAAATACAGTAATTCCCCAGTTTTACGCGGATCAGAAGTTGCGGATTCAGCCACACGCGGATTTCCTAAGAACTCATAGTTTTACTGTGAGTAAATAGTTTAACACTGTGGTGGCAGTAATACACTGAAAAGTCGTCAACCACCATAAAAAGAAAAAAAGAAGCCTGCTGCAGAGTGCCTGCTCTGTGTCTTGTCCTATTTTAGTGTTTTAAAGCACCACTATTATTTAGTATTAGTAAGCTATGCCCTGTCTAAACAGAATTATTTCAAAGTTTCTTTTGTGTACGAGTCTTTGCACGCTGCTAATGCTAACAGTGTTTCTCTCTCCCTCTCACAGACCCACTCACTCACATAAACCAATATTTCCTACCTTGTCCCTGACTTAACTGAACATCAGCACAGAGAGCTGTCTTGTTCTTTTGAGTCTTTGCACGCTGCTAATGCTAACTGCTAATGTTTAAACAATAGTTTTTTGATTATGATTATTTGTTTACCATAACATTTTCTTTATAGGTAATGCATTAAACTGAGTTTCAAAAGAAATGAGTGTTCTGGGAGCAGATCTGGGGGCATATGTAGGGCTTTTTGGGATTTTTTTTTTTTTTTTACCAAAACGCAACAACACGGTTTTTCAATACACACGGGCGCTCTTGGAACGTAACCCCCGCAAAAAGCGAGGGATTACTGTATATTCATTTTCAACATTTAAGTCAACATAGGGATTCCAAGAAATAGACACCAATGTGTTACTGTAGGGGAAATACATACATGCAAAAAGCTAGATTAACATACGGGGAAAAAAGAGGAAAATAGAAGGAAGACAGAGGTAAACCAGAAGAAGACGGTGATTTGTATCTATATTTCTGAGATTCTGCAGCCATTAAGCTTGGGAACACTAACATTAAGACCACAGCTGGGGCATTATGTGGCTCAGCAAGTTATTGTGAGAGCAAGCCCAGCTTCTCCAAAGCATGTAATACAGCTCAATTGTCATTAAACGCCACTGCGATGCCAGCCAGTGCTCAGACAGACAAATGGATTATTGGGATGGGATGGATTATTGAACAAAAGCTAGAAAACATACCTCCTTTTGCTCCATTGTACATGTGGCCAATGCTTGACGGCGCTTTGATTAAAAAAAGCAGAATTTAAGATGTGTAAGAATACAATTTGCTGTTTGGTACCTTCGCTCTTTGCACACCCCACCAACACCCAAAGCCAAGAAAAAGGTAAAATCACAATTCAGATTGACAATGTCTCTGATAAAAAAAAAAAGCACCAAAACAGATGACAACACTGTAACTGGTGCAAAGAAATGAGGCAGAATACACAGAATCTAGTAATTTTATTTTCAAAAGATACAGTTTTGATTTCTGAAGTGAAAATTGCTTGCGGCAGTCCTGATGAAGTAGACACAAAGACGGGCTGGTGCTTACCCACAGACAAGCGTGTTGGGCTGGAATCACGGCTGCAGCCCTGACTGCGAGGGATCCTGCTGCGACGTTGGGAGCCTGGAACTGCACTCACCCGTTGCGCACCTGTACTGAGTGTGCTCAAGGCTGTGCTGGCTAGCACGCGGCCTGGAGAGCCAGAACGAGAACCCGCTAAAGAGAGAGCAGAGGGAATAGATAGAGGAGAGAGGATAAGACAGAGACCAGCACTTTCACTATAAAAGTACAAATGGAACAAACATACACTAGAGACAAATAATTAGACAACTATGACTAGTTCTGCGAGCCAAATTCAAACATTCATTACAGGTTCAGCTTTATAAGCAGGTAGAGAAACATTTAAATTCAAGAATCCTCTAGGGCAAGGATTTTATCCGAATGCCTAAAGAATCTAGTAACAGACACAAAGAGGGGAAAAACAAGTTTGACATGAAGTGTCACCACACAGGAAGAATGAAGTTGCCAGTGAATAGCCGAAAAGGTTCCTATTAGGCCTACAAAAGAGGACAAACTCTGAAAAACTCCTCCACACTTTTCTCTGCAATACCAAGAACCAAATTTTGGTTCAATTTTGGTCATGAAGAACAACCTCCAGAGTCATCATTTTCGAAACTAAACCAAACAAAAACGACATTTGCAAAAGTTAAAGCAAAAAAACAAACAAACAAAATAACCTATTTGGCCAAGCGGGGAAGCTATACACTCTACATGCAGCAAGTAGAGTGGGGGCTGAGTAGGTCAGTGTGCCTCCATCAACCATGGAGGAAAAATATGTTGGAGAAGAGGGTGGAGCCCAGGGAAAGGTGTGGAAAGGGTATGAGTGACAAGCAAAATATGTGGAAACTCTTACCACCGACAGGGGTAGCAGATTGAGATCCTGAGCCAATGAAGGGGCAGATTTGTAGAGAGGGGAGGGGCCAGGACGCCCATTGGGCAGGAGGAAAAGTACATTAAAAAGATGTAATGCTTTATGGGATTAAAAAAAAAAAACATGCAGGTTGCCCGAGTATCCGTACACAGGTACAATATGTTTGAATGGCCGCAAATAAAGGAAGCAAAATGAGGTGCACATAGATTAGAAAAGCTGCCGAACAGCACTGCACACTGCAATAACTGCACAGTAAGCTGCGAAAATGCTCAACGACCATGAAGATTCAACAACAACAACAAAAAAGATGGAATTACTAACATACTTCATGATTCACCACTTCTCCTATTAATTCTTACTTCCTTTTATTCAGCATTCTGGGGACTGAGTTAAAGTCTGCGAAGCCTCATACACACACACACACACTCACACAATTGAATTTGTGTGTGCTTTTAAAGAGTGTTTGGTTCTTGATTAACCTGCAGGCAGAAATGGACTCGGTAACACACCCAAGTGAAAACCACACAGCATGCAGGGAACTGAACACACACACACACACACACACACACACACACACACACACACACACACACACGCTCGCTCAATCAATCAATCTCACAGCAACACTCGCCAACACGTCAGACGAGGGTACCTGGCGTGCAATCAGAATCGTCGGAACCTAGAGGCACAGAAACAGTTGAAGGAGCTGGGTGTTACATCCCAAGAGCAGGATGATTCTAGAGATACACACACTGTGCTTTACTCAGTCTCAAACAGTGGCTGGTATAGCAAGCAAGACGGGTGAGCGTGCACACATGCCTATTGTGTAATATGCAAATTTGTTAACTCCAAATGTAGACAATGAATGCTGATTTATTTGTCTACAATAAAGATGTCATGTACAATGTTCTTGAGAGAATTCGCTGGGTATCCATCAAGTACACCAGGTATGTTCAATTCTTAAGACTATGAAATGTAGGTGAGTTATTGGCTAGTCTATACATGCACGTGTGCATCTATAACTGCGGGGGGTAACGGTTTACACAGGTGTGGTTGTGACGGTCATGGATGTTATGTTTATTTTTCTTATATTTACTTACGCTGAGACTGAGACACCATCTTTGTTCGGCTCCGCCCCCTAGAGTCAACCTGACTGTTGCCCATTCCTGATGGTGTCGATAATGGTTGCTTGGTGCGTAGTCGCCCTGGAAAGGCAGAGACGCTTTTACCTTACAGGGCTACCATCTTAAAACATAATCCTAATAATGTATATATTCCTTTGTTCATTCATTCACTCTCACTCAAGTACATGAAAATATGCATACAGTAATCCCCAGATTTACGCAGATCAGGACTCACAGACCCAGTTACACGCAGACTTTTTATGAGAACCAAACTTATCGTTTTGCGTGGATATCTCCACAACAATGCGGGACCTGCAAATGTTCTCCACATTTTTTTTGTGCCAATATATATATATATATTTTAACTTTTTTTTTTTACGTAATTTACTTCTAAATTATTAAGGAAATGTTACTTATTTTGTAACATAAATAGTAGGGATGCACTGAAATGATTTTTTTTGTGTGGCCAGAACGAAAAATGAGGAAACATGTTGCCGAAAACCGAAACACAAACACAAAGAAATTATTAAATTATTAAAAGAATAAATCTATTAACAAAACTATGAAAATAGTTGCACAATGCAAAGGGATTTCCTGAGAGATTCCCTAGCAACGATATGTATAGGGTTTATACTATAAAAATGGGCATTTTAGGCATTTTGTTTTTAACCAAAACACAACACAGATTTTCATTACACGCGGGTGCACCCAGAACATAACCCCAACGAATAGCAGGGGATTACTGTATACGCATATCTCTCCTTTTAGAGCTGGACCAAATTATACAGAGTACTATGCATCATGTCTGGATTATGTTGGTATACAGTAACCCCCCAGGATCAGGAGTCACGTATTCAGTCACACACACATTTTTTTTTTGAGAACCGAACTCATAGTTTTACGTGGAAATCCCCACAATAACGTTAAAGCTGCAAATATCCTCCACCTTTGCTTTTCTTGTGGCAATAAATATATTTTTTCTGGATGTTTTCACACAAGGGGACTCAGGGCAGGGTGACAGACCCGCCTCAGTCTAGCCCTGCGTCCCGGGAACCTAGCATCGATATATTTAGAGTTTACACTATAAAAATAGGCATTTTAATTTTTCATTACATGCGGGTGCTCCCGAAACATAACCCCTGCAAATAGTGGGGGATTACTGTATACGCATATCTCTCATTTTAGAGATTATGGCATGTTACACACTGAGAATTGGTAGCAAGCTCAAGTAGGCATGACAAGGGAAAGAATGAAGGATGCAAAGGGATTTCCTGAGAGAGCCGCTCAATCACAGGCTAAGCTACATGTGAAGAGAAAAGCCTGCATAACCACTTCTCACCAGCAGAGTGCAGCATCATTATACCGCAAAGAGGGGAGTTGTAGGGGCATGTGTATTAGTCTTGGGATATTTATTTGTTTACCAGAAGTAAGCTGAAAAAAAGTGTTCAGAAGACAAGAATGCCCTTATCACTTGAGAGCGTGTGTGGAGGGGGTGGTTGGGGACGACTATGTCTCTCTAATGCAAGGCCATCCATTGGGGAGCAGGAGGATGAGATGAATGGAGATACAGAGACAGATTAATATGAAGGAAAGACAGACAAGCCACTGCGAATGGTTTGGTTGAACTCAGATGATCTTACCATCCTTATCAGAAGAATCATCTTTGAGCCAGAGAAAAAAAAAAGAGGAGTACAGCAAACTAGTTAGAAAGGGGAGTGCACACAAGCACACACAAATAACTCAAAATTATTTCAAGTTTTTTTGTGTGCATGTGAACGCTTAACACTCTTCAGTTCACTTAGGATTAAGTGAGGGGCTAAGATCAAGAGAAAGTGACCGGAGAGAGAAGAGAAAGCATTTGCGTGAGTTTCTGAGGTGGATGAGAGAGGGCATTTCAGGTGACTCAATTGTGCTCCTTTCAGAATTAGCCATACAGGGCTAGTAATTTTAAAGAACTTTTTCTGTCTATGTGTACATACCTAGTGAGGCATATGAGCCTGGGGGCAAAGCTGTGGTGAGGCGCCCGGCCCCTCCTGCCTGCCCACCGTGTCTTGCCTTAGCTCCAGCTGCTGCATTCACGTCCACATCACTCCGAGAACGCTGCAGAGAGCCTGGGGAGCCTGACGACTTGGAGCTAGTTGGAACTGAGGAACACACACGTACACTCAGGCAAAAAATGTAGACACCAGACAGAGATTACATATTTAAAAAGTTTGTTACACTAACAAATTAATGTAAAAGTTAATGTAACCTGACACCTGATGAACATACTCTCACACACGCCTCACCTCTGCCTGGAGCAGCTGACCACTTTGAAGTCAACGGACGACTAGAGAGAAAAAACACGTAAGAACATTACAGACTATATAGTGATATTCCTGTTACTAATGGACAGTTTAAAGCTATGAACAGTACCATGTGCAAAGTTAAGTGTCTATGAGTGTTTCTTACTTGAGGCTCTCCTGGGAGCTTGAGGAAGAGCGGTCAGACTGTGGCAATGACGCTACGCTGCCTGAGCTTTTTAAACATGACTGAAGTGTCCTCTGATAGGACGCCTCTAATGAGTTATAAAGAGACTCTGCTTCCCCAGGGAAGTGAGCCCGCAGACCCCAGTAAGCCCTGAGACATGAACAGATCAATACAGATACATTAACCCAAAGCAAGGAAATGGACATAATTTCTATTGCATATAAGCTCTGTGAATGAGGGTGGTGCCCACTTTCTGGCCTCCACTCGAGCCTCCGAGTCTGCATCTCGGATTCCCTTCTTTATGCTCTCCACTAAAACTGCAGCATGCCTGACAGAGAATGAGACAGAACAAAGTGAACACAGCATAGAAAAAATTCATAGAATAGCAACAAAAAAAAAAAATGCATTAAAAGATTATCATTGGGCTCAGACATAGATTATTACTGGACCAAATTACACTGAATAATGTGCATCATGTCTGGATTATGTTCATATACAGTAACACTCTAGGATCAGGTGTCGCGTATTCAGTCACAAGCAGATTTTTTTTGAGAACCGAACTCAGTTTTACGCGGAGCAAGCACGAAGACACTTCAAACTCCACGGTTCGATTGACCTCCAGGAGACCTTTACATCGAGCCCTCATTTGTATTTTTAGCCCGAGTAGATCAGGGGTTATTCCCTGAAAACTGTTCACCTTGCCAATACTATTGTCCCGCAATCTTCCAAGTTGCATATCTTGGCGGAGAATTCAAATTAAAAGGGGTGAATACGGATTTACCTTTACATTTTCTTTAAGGATAATGCTTTAAACTGAGTTTTAAATGAAATTAAAATGTTCTGGGAGCATATCTGGGGGCATATTTAGGGTTTACGCTGTACAAATAGGCCTTTTAGGCTTTTTTTTTTTTTTAAACACAACACACTAGTTTGTTGTATAGTTTTTCACTATACGCGGGTGCTCTTGGAACATAACCCCCGCGAAAAGAGGGGGGTTACTGTACAGTGTTCCTCACAAAGTCACAGTTTAGAGCTGGTGGCCTCATTCACAGATTTTTTTTCTGAGAACTAATAATTGTTCACAGAAACCTCCGCAAATTTGCAGAAACCACATATATCCTACGCAATTTTGTTTTTGGCCTTTTTGAGTGGCAATATATAATTTTTCATGCATTTTACTGTTAAATTATTAAGGAAAAAGTGTATTATGGAAAAATAATGTATATTTCACAAAATGTTCATATAAAATGCAACTATACATTCTTTTGTACAGTTCATAACAGTTTCCCACATGGAGCTCAAGAGTTTCAAATTCAAATCAAACCCAAATTTTATTTGTCACGTACACATTATACACAGTATGATGTGAAGTGAAATGCTTATACGACTGCTGATAACCTATAATAATAATATAAAAGGAATTTCCAGTGCAGAAGAGAAATTGTGCAAATTAAAATATAGAGAAATATGTTTAATTTACATTATATACAAATAATAGAATTAAATAGAATAAAAATAGAGGGACATTTTTTCAGTAACAATTAAATAATAGAAAATAGCAATAGAATATATAATATACAGATGGAAATTTGCAGGTATGGCAAGACAAAGTGCAGATATAGATAAGATCACAGTCACTGTTGAAGTACACAATTCTGTGTGTGCAGAATGTGCATACATGTGCAGTTCAAGTTCACACTTCAGCTGTGTGCGAAATGTGCAAGTGTGCCATATGAGCACATGGTGGGTGACTCGAAAAATCTGAAAGCAGATCTGAGATCAGCATGAAAAACTGGTTAAGAAAAGTGTGTAGTGGTTTCGGATGATTACCCAAAAAAATTTTTTTTGTTGACCCGTGATATCATTGTTATTGTCATTGTTAAGTTACAGACATGATACAGTCTATAGAGATTTGGGCCCCGTGGCATTTGTAAAAAAGCCTCTAAGCCAATCACGTTGCGAGGTTGGCGGTAGCTCTGTACTTGTATAAGAGAGGCTATAGGAGACTCTACAGCTCTAAGTAAGATGCATCAAGCTTTCATCTAAACAAGCTGGAGTGACATCGAAGCTCCAATCCGAGCATCAGCGACGACGACACGGGAAAGTGTTGAGCTGCCGCAGAATGGCCATTCAGGCTGGCTTTAGAAGAGACAGAGAGAGAGCGAGAGAGAGAGAGAGAGAGAGAGAGAAAGAGTATAGTGCTCTTAGCCCAGTCATTCCATCATTCCGCCTCTGCTGCCCACATTCTGGAGAGCAGCTAGCGCGGAGCCACATTCATATGCAAATGGACCCTGATAGGCTAATGGACGCAGCGCTAGCGCTAACACCATAATGTGCTGCCTCTTCTTTTGAAGTGCAGACACTGATGATTAAGAGAGGCCAAAAAAAGAGAGAAAGAGACAGAGAGGGGAAATTTTATCGCCGTGGCACATTGCGCCCACTGAGTCACATTATTCTTTATTCAAAGTAAATATGCGATGTGCTTTTTACATTCCGAAGAAGCGGCGAGGCTTAAGACACGCTGGTGAAAATGTAACAGAAGGTGCGAGAACTGTTAGTGTCTGGCATCAGGCGGCAAGAGCCAGAATCGGAAACTGCATGTGCTACGGCTGCACCGACACACAGAGACAAGAACGGTACAAAACATAATATAAACACAAGGTCCAAATAAAACTCTCCAGAAAATGCTCTGAAAATGCTATGATTAAATACACGATGCATATAAAAATGATGTGGTCGGTGTGAGAGAGTAAATCCGCACTAAAATATCAAGGTGAAAGTCATCATAGCTTGTGTAGTACAGACCCAGCTCCCAACACA
>JBBPDB010000140.1:12560685-12586691 GCA_037974465.1 Brachypetersius altus
AACATTTTTTAGAGAAATTAAAACAGGTCGCACGACAACAATTACATGCACTCGCACCAGTGCTCCCAAATATATTTTGAGGTCGCATAGATAAAATTTCGGGAGCATATGCGACTAAAATGGTCGCAATTTCGAGCCCTGTCATCGTCATAAATAAAAGGTCGAGAAAAACATTTGTAGACTCAAACAAAAATTTGGAAAAATATACCTTTACTTTTATTGTCCAAATGCATACTGACTAAGCCCAACATCATAAAAGTTCAGCAGACAATTTACTGCCTGATAACTAAACGCAATACACTATTAGTATCATGTAATGTACTAGTACAAACTGGCTTCCTAGCCATTTTACTCTGAAGCAAAACAATGTTGTATTAGCAAGGAATAATTCAGCGCAAGCACGCACAAATGTCTATACAGTCATATAGTAATATAAGTGCAAGAAACATGTGCAAGCATATATGCTAACAAAATTAACCGTAGTGATTTAGCAAACAAAAGAACAAACCAATCTGTTGCTTATTATAAACTATAATGACAGTCAGCCAGCCTAAATAATTGTTCTCAGTGTTTACTGTGACAGGCCTTGACAGAATGACAGACAAATATCACTTCAATATGCAAGATAAATAAAAATCTATTGCAGCAACAGTTACAGCATGTTTGAGTATAAAAATGAGAAATTATCTTACATTTTTATATTCTTAAAACTACTGATTTTTGAAGGCCTTGTAAAGCAAACAAAACTTTCACTCAAGCTGCCAGCTTTCAAAAATAATAATTTTGGAAAGAAGGCCAAAGTGAGTTAAGAAAATAATGTTTACAACATTAATTTTCACATTAGAAGAACCTCCTCGTTTTCTTGCAAAAAGGTCAAGATAACATTTGACCATATTAATATGTATATTGCATATATATAGTAAAGCTCTGGATTTGGATTAACAGGCTGAAAGACATCAATAAGTTTGCAGAATCAGGTATACAGTGTATCTAGGGTTGTCAAAAAAAAAAAAATCGATTCTCAGATACTAAAATTTAGTATCGAGTTCGATATCAATTAACACTGGTATCAATACTTAAATGCCAATTTTGCATCTGCCGGTTCACGGAAATAGCTGGCAGACTACAAACATTTTCTACAGGCACTGCAGCAGGCAGCTCCTCCCCACGGCTACCTGGAGGACCCAGTTCAAAAGATAGCCCTGTAACTCCGCAACTCCAAACGACATCCAAGACACACACATTTTCATTTTTATGTGCGTGTACTTCTAATATGTTTGAGTGGCAAAATAAATGACGTAAATTCAGTCAAGAATTTCAAGAGTGTCTTCCATGTCTGGAATGGATGTACAGTATTCTTAAGTCTATAAGGTGACAGTAATAAGATAACCTTGTTTGAATTGTGAAATAGTTTTGACTAAAAGAAAATTTAGGTTTTGTCTGTTTTACTATCAACTATACATATACTATATTGACTGGGTTAAATAGAATTGCAATACTAAAAAAGAGACTAAAATACAACTTTAATTGACCAAAACTAGTCGAAAATAGTTGTGGATAATCGACCAAAACTAAAATGCTCAGACTTTTAGTTGACTGAAACTTGACTAGACTAATAATAATAATAATAATAATAATAATAAATGTAATTTATAACGCACTTTTCAAAATACCCAAAGATGCTGCAGAATTTTGAGTAAACAAAGAAAACAGAGCATTTGTCTACTCACACTTTAATTCTTTTGTTTTTTCTCCCCCTGCAGTAGCGAAAGTAGTATCGAGTATAGAGTACCATCCTTAGTATCAGTAGCGAGTTTGAAATTTCAGTATCACGACAAGCCTAAGTGCATCAGAAACTTGGCTGATATTGTTCAAATGTCTGTGCTGTACAGAACAAGGAAAAAAGACTGAATCTCAATTTTATTCTAATATAGCATCGCTGGAACAACAACATTATTAACTCGCCTAGATGAGTGAAACTTAACTTCACCTCTACATTTAAATAGTACTTCCTTACGACAACCTTAATATGTATATTTCTGCTAATATGCTAGATAACCTTTATTTTACCTGCGTACACATCCCCCAAGTTTATTCCCTCAAAATGTAACTAATACAGCCACCAATGCCGCAACTATATTTTGTATATTTAGAGGAAACGCCTACAACCAGATACAAATTCAGACAGGCCAGAAAAAAGCACAGATGCAGACAATGAGGACTGTATTTGTTCGAACTACCAATGTTCCTTATAGCTGTAAAGGCAAAGATATGCTATGCATAAGACAAAAACAAATATATGCTATGCATAAGACAAAGGCACATAAATAATGCAGTCAGGATAAGGCAAGATTCTGCAAAAAATGTGTTTAGGGGTCTAAAAATAAATAGTATATTTGGACATAGGACTTAATGACCAAGTCTGTGTGCCTTAAAAATGATCGTAGTCTAGACGGACCAGCCATGTTATTCTCACATACGCAGAAGCACAGACAGTGTAGACACACAGTTCCCCAAACCCCCTTTACTGCAGCCAAGGGTACAAGTCTTCCCCTTTGTGTCCAAAATGGTACAGCAACAGAGAGAAAAGACTCCAGACAGGCAGAACACAACAAAGAGAATACAGAAAGGCCATAAGAACCAACCAGCAGAGTAAGAAACGGCAAAGAATCATAAAGAAAGGCAGAAGACAAGAGCGAGAATGTGAGCAATAATCCCACCCACCTGCACAGACATCTTTAGCGCTCTTTTGTGTGCCAAGACGTTTCGAAAGGCGGCTAAATCCTACAAATTGCTGTACATGTGCGAGAGCGAAGGGCTGAGAAACTGCATGGCAGCGTGTGTGAATGTGTGTGCGCGACAGCCTAGGGATTCTGTTCCCCTTTACATAACCTCTTGCTTGGAACAGACAGCTCTGGGAGGGGCTAGAGCTCAGCAGCTCAGAGACAAGACGGCTGAGCATGGCCCTCCCCCTCAAACACACACACAAGCCGGTATTTATATCTTTTCCATCTTTTTACTCTTTAACATAGTTGGGTAATGCTATGCCTACACCTTGACGAGCAGATAACCTTAATCTCAATTACAAAAGGGCAGCATCTTGGTTCGATTACTTTTCCTCAGTTGCTTTTTTTGAGGGGTAAGGACTTGTTTTCCTTATGAGGACATCTAGATGATTCCATGTGTGCAATTTCTTTTAAAGTTTTCTCATCATAATTGAGATACTTTGACCTTGCAAAAGACAACACACACATACAATAATTGCCCCATCTCCTCGCTGTCCTTCCTCTCCTAGCTTCAGTTGCCCCTCAGTCTGCCTTGCTCTTGTTTTGACTGATGTGTTCCACAGGCCTGGCTTTAAGCCAACAACCATGTCAACAAAATATGCCCTTTCTCTCTCTGTGTTTCTCTATAACCCACTCTGTCCGATTCTCTGATTGCATGCGATGCAATGGCACAGGCTTCTTCAAGCCAGTATTATGCGACACATGCACACATTAACATGGCCAGGGTCACACACCTTCGTCCTAGGCTCTGAGTAATCAGATCTAGTCATATCAGCATGACATGATGCAGCGACATTCCACAGGGAAAAGGACAAGGCACAAACACAAACACACCAGCAGTCAAACACGCAGTCAAAGCCAGAAAGGTCCTGACTTTCTACTCCTATGTAATGTAGCATTACTTGGGGTAGAGCCTTTAAAGAACAGATGATGAAACTGTAGATTTACTTTTGCATAATAATTATGCAGTATGAACATAGGCTGCTTTTTGTATCCCACCCCACAAACACACACAAAATAATACCCTGATCATTCCAGACTCCTGTATGCAGCATCTTTAACACAAGCCTATATCACACAACATTCTACTACAGAATCCTTACATTCACTCCTCTGCATTGTTAACTGGCTACAGTGTCCAAACACAATCAGCTATGGATCAAAATCTGTCATGTATATCCACAGAAAGATTAGACAAAAAAAAAATCTTAAAAAGTCAGAGCCCAGTGTGCTCATTTTTCATCGAGTGTGGGACAGGCAATTTGGCAAGAAGATCTGATTTTTTTGTAGAACAAAAATGAGTCACAGCTCAAAGAGTTTAGTTCCTTATTTCAATATACTGAACAGCTCGATGAACTGTACTAATACTACTATATAGTGTCAGTAGAAACAAACAGTAGTCATTTACATTTACATTTACATTTACGGCATTTAGCAGACGCTCTTATCCAGAGCGACGTACATCAGTCACAGTAATAACATATTTTACTGAGTATATAAAAGAGCTTTGGTTTAGACCCAGTACTGTAAGTCTCAATAGAAACAGTACAGCTATTATTGGAGATGAGTATATGCTTTCATTCTCTAAGAACCTGAGTAGCTGCATCACAATGTGTGCGCCAAATCTTCCACAACGATCTTCTCACACCAGCTGAAACATATAGCGTAAACGTCATGCCATGTTTGCTTGGCACAAACTGCTAGACTCAACACTTCTAACAGTCCTGTAACAATTGTACAGGAAATCTCAAGGCACTTGATAATGCTGTGTCTGCGCATTTGAGAAGATGGAGTGGACAGTGCACATGCATTAAGGATGCTTTTGTACTCCCACACTGTTCAATCCATATCTACATTACAGCATCTGCCCCTGAATTTATTTAGTTTAGCCACACAGATATTAAATGGTACATGAATTTCTTATGAAAGACAAATTTTGCTTATGCTATACTGATTAAACAATATATACTATATTGTATGCAAATTAGCCAATCTGCCAGTCACAATGCTTTATTTTTACTGAATGCTATGAACACTGATCAGAGTTATATCTTGGTGTTTCTGTGGATGCTTTGATGATGAAATGTTTAGTCATATAATCAATCAAATGTAGATTAATACTGTGAAATACTGCTTGACCATTTTTGATTTGATTTGTTGTTTTACCATCCCATGCCTAATATGCAGCAATACATGTTCTGGAACCATACAGTACATGGAATGGTGGGGCGCAGAGGTGGGAAGAACAAAAACCACATAAAGCACACTGACCGTGCAGCCGGTAGTCCTCTCTTGCTCAAGTCTGCTCTCACTCGTTCTCCAACATGTCGATACACTTCCACAAGCGTTGATATGGCAGTTTCCCGCACCTGGAAAGTACACAACACTTGCAAATACCCGCAAAGTCCAACCAACCATCAAACTTTACAAACACATGCCAAAGGCTCATTCACTCTGATGAATTCAACCCATTATTTAGCATTATCTGTTCCAACAGTCTTCCCCCACAAGTCTATAGTTTTCCACAGGCTCTGTACTATCCCGCTCACTCACTCCCCTTAACCTACTATACTAAATGGTCACCATATATGTGTGTGTGTGTGTGTGTGTGTGTGTGTATGTATGTGTGTGTGTGTGTGTATGTATGTATATTGGTGTGGCGGTGGGGTTTGGTGTGGCGGTGATTTTGCTTTGCCAGTCAGGAGGGTTGCAGTTTAGTTTAGTTTATGGAAGGAGGGTGACAAGCCATTTTGTACTTTTTTTGCTGTGTCATCTAAGATTTTGTAATGTCAGGCCTACACCTATTACCAGCAGAAACATCGTTTAGTGCATTAGTGCTAACTACCCTGCCAAATTCCTACATACACTCGATAAAACAACAAACATCCACACAAAAAGTAATTCATACTTGTGGGTTCTGGTCTCCTGTCAGTGTGCACAAATGTGGCACAAATTTACTCAAACTCAAAGGCTGGGCACCATACCTGAAACAGAAATGAGAGGGACATTGTTACTATAATTCCTCATAATAAAAAGCTTAAAAAAGTCAACAGAGTGTTGTTCCCATAGCACATGGTGCAGGAGTTATGTATCCAGATGAAGCTTCTGAATTAACATATTATTGTTACTTTCAAGTGGAAATAAAAATCTGAGTATACCATGCTAGGATTAATGCATTTTTTGCATTGCCTCTTTCTACATCAACGGTGTATGAGCACCTTATGCTGGAAAACAAAGGGCACTACAGTGAAGCTGTGTGAATCTGACCTTTGTGAGAGTGAAGCACACAGGTAAGAGGATTACCTCACCCTGTAGGAGTTCTGTCAAGGCGTCTTAGAGTGAGACACACAAGCAAGTGCGTGTCTGTGTGTACGGTGTTAGTTTCTTCGTCATTCAAGCGTATCAAACACAATATACAAATACTGCTGCACATTTCTACCAAATTAAAATCAGATACTGGATAAAGCAAAAAGAACCAGCAGCCTAAGTGGGAAGTTGGTATGTTCCACAAATTTGAAACAAAGCTATTATACTACATTATCTCAAATCCCCCTGTTATTGAGTGTGCATGGTACTTACTCAATCCAAAATCTTGCACTTGGGAACTTTAGGTCACATGGACCTCTTACCTGCAATCCATGTTCCCTTATGTGTCGAACACAAAGTCTAATGTATGTGGCTGCATGACAGCTCAAATCACGACTACACTAAAGGTTAAAAGTTTCTGCACAGACAGATTTTCTACATTTGCATGTTAATCACTTAAAATGACCAAAAATGCACACAATATTCTTCGCTAAATTAAACTCGCAGCATGCTCACAATTTGAAAACTTTTATTCGCAAGAAATTATCGTGGCTTGTTTTTTACTGAGCTATTAGGTCACAGCCAATGGGAAGAAACAGTTAACTAGTGAATTGAAAGTTAAAGGACAGTGTAGAATTTGACTCTGGATCACCACACAACCAGTTAATATGATGCAAGACATGCACGGTTACATATCCTTTCCATGTTATTAAGGGATCTTGTTTTTATTTATTCACTCACAACTTCAATAAAAACTTAATTGGCAGAGTATGCTTGAAGGTAATGCCAAAGTATGGCAGTGAGCACTGTTTTACTGATGGAAGAACATCCATTAATTTGTCTGTAATTTGTGATCATTTTATTAAGAACTACTCCTGAATACTGTATCACCCTAGAGAAGGAAAGCAAAATTTCATAGTGATGTGCATTAAAAAAAATCTGTATTTGCAAGCCCATAAAAGGTTAGAGATTTCGACCCGTCTAAATTACCCTGCAATATGGTAAACAGTGCCCCCTGGAAGCCAATGTGGAGACTGCAAGTGTGGATGCATCTTAGTACTCACGCGTTCAGTGTGGCGACCAGGCACAAACACAAACCCTCTCTGCTGCGGAAGTTCTTGTGTTTGAAGCCCGGGAATAACCTCTCCCACACATACTACACGCAAAAAGAGAGAGACAGAGCCAGACAGTGAGTGAGAGAGTAAGACAGAAGGGGGGGGCACATAAAGAGAAAGCGAGAGAGATCATATTCACAGCTTGTCCTGAAACAGGAACAAACTCAAGATGGGAAATGGGATGGCCTTGTAAGGAGCCATATGAATTACTGTCAGAGAGTAAAGAAAGGGAAGTGAAGGCACACGCATATCTAAAAATGACTGATGGCTTGTACAGAGTGAAGTGCATTGAAGGATAAAGAGAAAGACAAGAAAAGAAATAGATAGAGAGAAATCAAGAGAAATATGGGAAAAACAAAAAAAGCGGGGGGGGGGGGGGGGGAGAAGAAGAAAAGAGCTGTGGACCCACCATGGGAGTGGCAGTTTGTTCCATCAGTTTGAGAATGAGCGCCTGCGCCTGATCTCGAACCTGATCTTTTCCATCACCCAGCCGATCCACTAACGCAGGGACCACTAAACGGCAAACACGGAGGGAAGGTGGGGAGAAGGACAGAAGATACAGAGAGTAAAGTTTACTTCAATTATGTCTAGGCACTCTATGCATGATGTCATCCTCATCCTTTCCTCTGTCTATTGTAAAGTCTGTGTTTACAGAGAGAAATGAGGTTCTATATGTGTGGGGGTGCTCTGTTGCTAACAAAACAAGCTGTTTCCTTGGTAAAATGCAAGGGATGGGTGCCAAGACAGCTTAGTGTGGCTTTCATCTAAAGATTATGTCATCTTCCAAGTAATGAGTCACTGTGGTATTCCCCTTTCTAGTTGAGGCAGCTGTAATTTTCAGGTTTGAGACTATAGACTAGAAAAACTTTCTTTAGGATTCTTTAATTTAATACAGAGTCCCATTAATTCACAATACTGGTTAGAGAACACACATAAGCTTACCTGTGCCTACACATCCTCGAAAGCGTTCGCTCATGCGATCAACAAATGCACTGACGATATCTATCCCCAGCAATGCAACCTGAAATGAAGCAAAAAAAAAATAATAATTCAACTGGATCAACTGACAATGCACACTCATCATCCTCTCATCTTCTCTTACAGACACACACCCACAGCAGAAACACAGGCTGCTGTAACTGGAGCACAGTGAAGACTGAAAAAGCAACATTGCACAGCCCCTCTGGCTGGTAAGATGCAATGATTTCTGCAGTGGCACTACCATATAAAGTGAAAATCATTTCTCATGTCTTTCAGCATGTGTCTGCAAGCCCATTATATTTGGCAAAATGTGTGCGTGTATTTTAGTGTGTGTGTGTTTGAGGGTTGTGGTGGGATTGCTGCAGTGTATTTCTTGGCAGTGCAGGATGGAAGTCCACATTCCAGAGAAACAATCAAATATTCACTACATCCCAGGAGCTCCAGTTATGACCTATTTTAGTCAAAGCAGCCAGAGAAGGTCCCGAGTAAGACAAGGTAGGCAGTACTGCAGAGCACCTGGCCTGTAGATTCATAGTCCTTACATTTTCGGCTTAGAGAAGGAAAGGGGCTCTTAAATTTAAACAAGTAAATAATGAAAACTGATTCTAGTGATCATGGTGCATTTTTATAAGTACATTATCAGAGCTGGTGTTGACAGAATTAGCAGTATTAAGTTACTAGGTTTTGATATGAAAGCGCCAATATGTTCATTGTGCAAAAGCTATCCACCCGATTTCTACAATTTACTACATTTGCCTGGCCTCATTTAATAATTGGCACAAATGTGTGTTTCAGTTTCCTTTAAACCCTTTATGCTGATGCCTGGAAAACACTGCCGGCACATAAAATGGTCAGCCTTTAAAGCTTCTTTGATAGAAAAGCACCTGCGAGAGCTTGATGTTAAAGGGCACCGCAATCTCCTCTCACAAGGACAATGAGATTCATAGAAATATAATAATAACATAGGCCTGAAGACCTGCACTCACTGCTTATACAGTGCAAGTTTCTGTCTGAAAAAAACAAATCCACAAACAGTTCTATTCTAAAGAGTTGTGGAAGGTCATGATTTCACTAAAAAAAATACTACAACCTAGGTTACACGCTTTTATCATTTGTTAAATTTACACAGCTTACATTTGTGCACCGCACCTTGTAAAAGATGTCTGCAGCTGTATCTCAAAAGCAAAACAAAGCATTATCTAACTAGGGATCATTAAAGTCCATCCGTATTATGCTAATGGAATAAACAATACTTCATTAAATATGCCTGTGGAAAAAGACTACACAAATCAGTGGCATCACTCGTGCATCAGACAGTCTTTTCAAACACTCATCTGTGAAAATGACCTCAGCATGGTTCAGCAAAAAAGTAAAATAAATAAATAAATCCTACACTGCAAATAAATATAGTAATACTACACCAGGTATCTGTAAATGAAACAGAACTGAATGGGTTTGAATGGATGTCCCTCTAAATAGTGTCAGCCGGGTCTCCCTATCCTCAGAACAATACCCCCACGACCCCTCCCCCAGCTACACAAGGCCCAGGACACAGATGCTCATCCATTTCTGCTTCCACACAAAATCAATAATTTAATAAACGAAGGAACCAGCAGTTTGATAAAACACTGTATTTGGAGATATATGTCTTTACAGTCGAGTCTAAAGTAGCTAATACAAAAACATTTACTGTAATTTATTATCATGTATAGTGATAATACATTACAGAATGTGACAAGAGGTGCATGCAGCACTCTAAAGGGGGGGGGGGGTTACTGAAAGAGCTGCGGGGATAAGCAGCCTAGAAACTGCTATTTCTGAGGTTTTAACTGCTGGAATGAGATTTAACTGAGGACTTTGGTCGAGATGTACTACATGGTCAAAACAAAACGATGCTGTGAGCTGAGCTGCTCTTTACTACGTAATACGGTTACGTCAAGAAAATATTTATGAACAACGTCTAAGTGCTCAACTGAACTCACGTCACGCTCAAAAACAAAAACAAAAAGTGAATACCTTGTAATTGCTTGAATTGACCCAGCCGGTCAGCTCGTCTATGGTCTTGTCCAACCGGGACTTGTCCTGCTCCACGTCCCCGGATCTCTGAGGGTCACTGAGGTAGTCAATGAGGTCCGGGCCGACCTGCAGCCGCCGGCTCACGTCCTTCTGCAACACTTGCTGGTAAAAATAGTCCATGTTGTCATTTTCCTCCATCGCTTTGTCGCTGGGTCAGAGCTGCCGAGGCTCTGAAGAGGAGGAGGGGGAAAGCTGTTCGTCTCTCCTACTTCAGTAAGAAAACACAAAAACTGAGGAAACGAGACCAAAACACAGTCTCGATGAGAACGTGTTAAAAGTCACCAACCAGAAAATAAGTTGGCACCAGATAAAACAATTCGATACCAACTTTTTATTCGGTTATAATGGTCCTTAAAACAAAACAAAACAAAAACAACTTCTTGAAAAGTTTGAGAGGCACAAAAGTGGCTCAGCAGATCGGAAGGTTGAGGTTGAAAACAGATGAGCTGGAAAGTGGACAGACATGTGAACACAGCGATGCTCATGAAAACGAGCAGATGTTGGGTTAGTTTGGGTATCAGAGGCTTGGCTAAAGCTAAACCAGGGTGCTAAAGCTGCTAGCTGAAGCTAACCTAGGGCCGGGTGGTCTGGGCCCTGCTGCCTGGCCTCTGTCCGCTCCGAGCCTCCATCTCACTGCCGCCCCTCTCAACAAGCCCCCGCTCGTCCCGGCACCCTCCCTGGAGCTCCTAGTTACTCTCAGTCCCGAAAGAGTCTCTTCTGCCACAGCCTGAGCTCGCATTCACTCCTCCTCGGGTCTCCAGTGCTGCAAAACCGGCAGGAAGAGCTCCTCCACCCGGTCAGACTCGAGCCCGCCTCGCCGCCCCTCTAACACTGACAGCAGGCCAGCACGGGTCCTGCACAGCCGCACAGCAGCCTGCACCGCCGCCTGCTCAAAATCAGTCCAACCACTCCAGAGGAGAAAGTTCTGAAATCACACAAAGCATGTTTATATTCTCTACTAGAACAAAATTCAGTTTTGTTTGATTAATTCATCTTAATCTAGGCTATAGCTGCGTTAACACAAACATGATGCAGGGTTATTTGAACCTGTTTCTCAGAGCCCTCTGCTGGTATGAGTGTTGCTATAAACTCCAAACCACATTTCATCATAAGAACTGCAATTGTACATACACCCTTTTAAAGGGGTGAATATAATACACAGTACTCTGCAGAATGTCTTGGTAAAGATGAGAAAAGTGCTTTCATGGTCAATCAGTTTGATCTTATACACTCAAAATGTGAACAAGCTGGATTTTTTTTACATAGTTATATAGACGATGAATCAGTTCTAATCCACACCTAAACATACAGTTGTGATGTTTTGTATAAAGGAAACAATATATATACATTAGGAAACCATATGAAAGATGAAAGATACCTAGTAGAACCCTGTTCTACCTTTAACCAAAACTTTTGTCATACTTATGTCTCAGAAATGTCTTAACCTTTCCCCCTTTTTTAAGTCAAGTAGATTTTATTGTCATTTCTACCATATACACAGTACATAGTAATAATGAAACAACGTTCCTCCAGGACCATGGTGCAACACAAGAGTAGAACAGAAAAGAACACAAGTGCAAAACAGGACAGAACAAGAGCAACAATACCACTAAACGAGACAGGACAAGACAATGTGTAGTGCAAATGACAATGGCTACATTGAGGATAAGTACAGTATTTGACCAGTACTGTAGTTTAGCAGCAGAGATGTGCAAGAGTGCAAATGTGCAAGAGAATGCAGGACCCCAATGAACTCTCTGATGTGTGTCTGTCTTTGTAATGAGGGGTGTTTATGCTTAAGATCTACTAAAATCTCTCTCTGTCTATTTATTTGTGGATTGAGTGTTATTGTGGACACAGTCTGATCCTGCCTTTCACATTCTCACTCACCTGAAGAGTTTTTCCTCTGTTTTCCCTTGCATTTCATGCTAATGCGGAGCATGGCTGAATGTTTAACCTAAGCCTTGTCGTTATGCAACAAGACTCTATGGTAATACAAAAGATGCTGAAATGCTTTAATAAGATCAAGATTCTCCAACTATGCTGGTTAAGGATAAGTGGTTCAGATAATAGATAGATGAATGGAAGAGTCTCCCCCGCAAAGGATTACAGGACACTTAGACAGCTATAGAGAGCGATTGATTCCAGATTGTAGATTTAAAAGGCCTGCTATAAATTTTAGGCACTGTCGCATCCACAAATTACTTTTGGATGCCATTACTTGTAAATCTGATGCAATGCACATGAGACAAAGCCAGAACAACCGCTAACGATCCATGTGGGTGCATTGCATTATCCTTTCATTACTTCATTACTTTCCACTTACAAACACACTAGTGTAGTAATTTAACAGCCAGAGCCAAGGACCACAAGCTCAGGCCAGTCAGAATGAGCCATTTAAAGTCATTGTATAGAAGTAATTCTCTTTTTTATCTGACATTTCCTGTTATTTTCGTTCCTTCCTGACTGGATGCGTGATACAGTGTATGTTCAGGCTGTTGTGTCTGAAAGTTCAGAGAGCTCTGAGCTCAGAGAACACCTGCCATTTCTTCCTGGTAATGTGAATATTTTTGTCTATTTGTTCGATGACTCCTGACTCAGCTCAAGAGGGCAGAGAAAATTATCTAATGAGTTCTATCAAGAGTGTAGAGCAGGAAGAACAGACAGCTGTGAAGAGTTTGGTGTTCTCAGGGCTGGGATTGAGAACTGCCATATTAGCATTAACACTCTTTAAATGTTAATAGAAAAACAATCTTAAAATGGGTTTGTTTCAGTGACTGTAGGAGAACAATATGCTTTATGGAAAACTGGTCCAACACTTTTCATATATCTTTATTGTGGAGATATGTGGAGATATATTTCGGTAAGCTCTTGAAAGTGAGCGTGGTAGAGCTATCATGTAAACACAAGCTGTTTGATCATGTTCTCTTTAAAACAAAGGATCATCTTTGGTCTATGTGTGGCTCAGGAAAAAACTTGGTTAAAAAAATGTACATTACATGGATGTTCTTTAAACTTTAAAAAAGTTATTCACATTTACCAACTTGTTTAACAAAATGGTTTCTTCTAGGGCCTCGCCCCAAAGGTTTTTGGTTCCATTTGGCACCTTATTTTGTACTGTAGTATCATTTGAATAGTTAAATTTAAACGTTAGACTCAAAAATAGAATCTACACAAAGTGATCAGGGCTTTTGTGTTGGAAAACAAACACAATAGCCCCAGCTATTTCACCAGACCTACTGATACAAGTTAACTATAATGTATAGGTTCCAGGTTACAACCCTTAACTGCACATGTCCAATAAAACGGCCTTTCCTCTGTCATTGGGAGCTGGCTAGATAACCTCAGGGGGACTTAAGCTTTCACATGAGAGATTCGCTATCACTGGAGCACAATGGTAACCAGGAAGAGGGGAAGTTAACTGTCCTTGGAATCTAAAAATGTCATCACACTGAGTCAGGATGTTATTCTGAAAAAGTAGGAGTTCTTTTTATTTCAGCTCAAATGAGTGACCAGAAGAATCTTGCATCTGTGCCAGGTTAAGATTGCGGGGCACGCAACAGGACAGAAAAATACTGTCAAACACTGTCATGACAGGAGAGGAAATGCTATTGTCCAAAATGTTCTTCCTATTTCTAGTGATCTGTCCACAAAGACACACGGATACTTCCAGGAATGGACACGGATAAACGAAAGATTCATTTTGCAATAGTTTGAAACTGCTTATGTGAATGCAGTCGTTTTAAAAGTTGCTCCTTTCACAGCAGTAGCAGTTTAAATGAACAACGTTTGTTTAATGGTAGTCCTTTTGACAGGTTGTTTGAAACTGGGACCTAATAGAGGCCATAAATTCACTTCTCATTCAAGTAATGGAATCAGCAGGAGAAAGACAGCCAACATTTCCTCTGCTCTGAAAAGCTCCAACCGGCATATGGTTTGTTAGTTTAAAGAGCAAAGAGGCCTTGGGAGGCTGTACATTAACAGGGTAGGCTTTGACTGGGTCGCCCTGCTACGGGCAGGATCAGTGCCACAGTGTGTCTCTCCCTTCCAAACACAGCAGGCCTCTTTAGGCCTGTTTATGCTATAGACAGCTTCCTCTCTGCTGGCTCACACTGAGTGGAAGCCAAACTCACAGGGCCAATGACAAACACCAACGGCAAACACCCTGAATACTGTCCTTGTGCTGAAGCCAGGAAAGGCCAAAGCTGAGAGATAGTCTAGAACTGACGGAGGGAGCAGTGTACAGTGTGTAAAAAGCTTCCACGCTGGATATGCAAACAGTATGCAGCCAAGTCTTTCCGACTGTTTGGGATGAACAGGTTGTTTTTCTGTGTTGTTGACATTTGAATATTTCTTACGTATTTCATAAACGATCAAATTATGATATGATTCTTAAATTGGTAGCTGAGTGATGGGCTTTTGTAAAACTCAGGTTAGGCTTGAATAGCTACACAATATTTTTAACTGTGTCTTATGAACACATTTAGGTGTCTCATATATAAAATGTGTAAATACAGTGAACATGTAAGGTGCTGGTTAGGACAATGGTTCTCAACCTATTCAACATTAATCCACACCAAACTATCACTTGGCCACTTTAGATGATATTAAATAGCCAATTGTGGACCAATGGCCTGTCTCGATTTTAAATTCGCCTTAGAGGCCCATCAGAGGTCCATGGCCCAGTGGTTGAGAAACCCAGGGTTAGGAGATACAAATCATTATTGGATAGTAAAAAGTTATTTTCAATTTCCTCTGGCAGCAATAAAGTTTTCTGATTCTGATTCCACTGATGTATGTGTGCTTTATTACTTTCAACTGGTAATACTTTTACAATTGTGGGAGGTCTGTGAGGAACCTACATCTTCACTCAGTTTCGCTTCTTCCATTCAATCATTTATTTATTTTATTTTCTGTGTTTGATTTGTTCGTTCTATCTTTTACTTCAGGACCTAAAATGCTTTGCTTTTGCTCACACATCTCTTGGTCAAGCATTTAAATTTAATACTAAAATGGTCTCTAAAACAGGACAAAACAGGTTCACTAAACAGGCACTTAAAACCCTCAGATCCTGTGCCAGTAGATGCTGGAAGTACTATGAATTCCAGCGGCACTCATACAGTGACCTCAGTACTTAAGGAGTAGAATCTGATACTTTTTACTCTTCCTCAAGTTCTTTTTTTGCTGGGTTACTTTTACTACTATTTTAGACATTACCACACTGCAAAAGCTATTTCTTGGCTAGAGAAAAATCTAGGCAGTCTTTCTAATATTTCTCTTTATCAGAGTAAAACATATTATTACAAAAAATGGGAACTTCTAATCTACTTGTATTGACGGATAAGATACTGTAGTGTGTGCATATGACTCCCTGTAATCCTCATAAATCTCTAGTACTGTATTTAGTGCACGGGATGAACGTTCTCTGACACCTCTGACATTTAGCTTCAGTTAAACTCATCAGCATCCTGGGTGGCAAGACATACAATATGATAACTTGGTCTAATTGTCGCAGCAGGCCTGCCTTTGAAATTGGGCCTAATGCATGTAGCTTTCCTTTCCATTGTAATTAGAACCCATTAATAATCTGGAATAAATCATATTCTGTTATCCTGTTTAGCTTCCATGTTGCATAACAAGACCGTTTAAGGTGTTGTATGTGTTTCTTGCCTTCTCGCTATTTAAAATCTGGTAATGAGAAACTGAACGGGTGGGTTGTATATTGTATGTAAAGCTCTTTGAATTGGGTAATGCCCCTTGATACATGCCATCAGAATTTCTTTTATGCCAGGAAGAAACTCTCAGTGTGTATGTATGTGTATAAAGCCCTAAGCTGAAAGCTTTCTTTCAGGCAACATCGCCTCCACAGCACTTCATGGTACACAGAGTTCACCATTGTTCCCAGCCCATCACTATTGGAGACAGACAGCCTGGGAGGCAGCGGGCAGAGCAACAGGAGTGAGGGAGGGAGGCTTGAAGAGAGAAGAACAGAGAGGGAGGGACTTGGCTCTTTTTTGATCACTCCAGCGTTCACTAAACAGGCACAAAAGGCGATCCGCGATCACTCTGCATGTCTGCTGTGGGTCACTGCGAGCATTCATGGGCCCTATGGGAACCCCAACACTGCTGAGCCTCAAACACTCAACTCTGGATCTGAAGACAAGGAGGACTTACCAAAGCATTGAACAGACTTCAGTCACTTATTAGGTCGACCCATTAAATGTATTTATTCATTCAGGCATTCATTAAAACATGGTTATGTCAGACCCTGGTATTGGTAATGAAGGCTTTTTCCTTCACATTTACACTTTGAATAAAACGGTTTGGGCATGAAGTCAAATCGTACTACTAAGAGCAGGTGCACAATTACATCATAGAAAGCAATATAAAAGCACAATTAGGGCAGTCTTTTTGTTGTTCTCAAAATAGGGTTACATCACAGAAACAAAAACACAAAAATGTGAATTAGTTTTACAAGGCCAGGATCTGCAGCGTAAACTTCAAGGGATTTGTCTGGAGGATTAGGATAAAGAAGGCAATCTCTGTAATTATCATAGAAAAGTCATGGCCCAGTCATGATACGTATCAGTGCTAAGCTGCAGAATCTGCTCTCAATAACAACAAAACCCCACACATGCCTTTTAGCAGCTTTATTAGCAGTTACAATTATTAACATTATCATTATTTTACATTCAACACAAAGCAAACACAATACGATGCTTAAATAAATGAAGGGGAAGAAAAAGGGCACATTCTCTTTCTAACATGGTGTTACTCTACTGTGTTCACATAGGTGAGGCAGCATAGTAAAAGTTCATGGTTTTCAGCATAATAAATAAATAAAAGGATGCTATAGCTTCGGAACCTTGTATCTTTACCCTGCATATATGTAGTGGCTTTCAGTATTACATTACCACGAGGTCAGCTGGAACACAAATACTGGAATTTTACAGAAGAGAATCTCACAGTTATCTAGATCAGAGGTCGACAACCACCGGGCCGCGGACCGGTATTGGTCCGTGAGTCATTTGGTTCCGGGCTGAACAGAAAGACATAATAAAAATATTTTATTGTTTATGAGAGTCTGAAAGATTTATTAAAAAACGCGATACGGTTCATCAAAAATTTAGCCCACAATCTAGCAAAAATGAGCAAAAAACATGCACTTTGTTTTCAGTTGTATCTATACTGACCCTTTTTACATGAAACTGGTCCATGGTCCATGGGGACTACTGATCTAGATAATTTGGGCCAAATGTCAAAAGTAATGCCATTACTGAGCAAGTTAAGGGACTTTCACCTGCTAGACAATAGCCAGCGTGACTAAGAAATCTTGCTTTGTGGAATTTCCCCTGTCCTCCGGGTCAGATCTGTTTTAGCCCAGGCGTGTCCTCTGGCTCCCAGGCCCCTCACTCTCTCAAAACAGGGCAGTGCTTTTAAACTTGGGGGCTGCTGGCTGGTCTTGTTCAGGACCAAAGACACCATGATAAATGGACTCGACCTGTGACAATATGCACGAGCTGAATACACATCCCTCTGGAAAAGTGGCGGTATTCAAGTGGCTGTGGATTGAATGCTAATGAGGTGAGTGCAGCTGTCAGAGGGAGATCCACGAGTCAATTGTGTCAGTGATGACCCCACTGCGCCTCCAAGGGGACCGTATTCTGATGGTAGGTTGGTGTGCTGAAAAGACTCTGTGTGCATTCCCGCACATAGAAGCCACTTAATCATCGCCCCCAGCACGCTGATTGCCCCCAGCTTATGGTTAGTCATTTCTATTATTTAGCACTTGAAACTGAAAAAAGTTTGCTGAGTTAACATTTTTTTTTCTCTTATTAAATAGATAACTTGATTTAGCCAGCCTGTGAATATGTTAAAATACATACAGGGAGTCAATCATCACCTCCTTGCCACATGCATATACTTATAAACATATGTGCTGATTAACAAAAACTTAATGAGGCATGGATGGCCTTGGAAATCTTTTCTAAGTTTGATATAATAAAAATTACTAAAGAAATATGTACTATTGTTTCCATTACTATAACCCTAACCATACTACATTATAATATACGCTGATCAAACTAACACTATTATCTCCTGCCTAATCCTGTGTTGGTCCCCCTTGTGATGCCAAAACGGCCGTGACCCATGAATACATGAACTCCACAAGACCTCTTGAAACATTAGCAGCAAGTTGGAGCCACCAAAGTTTGGACTGGTTTATCCAGCACACCCCAGCTGATTTTTACTCAAACTGGTCCTGAACACCTGCAGTGTGGAAGGTAGTATTATCCTGCTGAAGGAGATCACTGTCTTCAGAGGTTGTGCCTAGATTTCTACCAGAGTACTGCCTAGATCAGGGGTGTCAAACTCCAGTCCTGGGGTGTCGGTGTCCAGCACAGTTTGATGGTTCTCCTCTTCAAACGCTTTCACTAAACCTGACAATTAACTGGCGAGGTGAACCAGGTGTGGAAATCTCCAAAACGTGCTGGATCACGACCCTCCAGGACTGGAGTTCCTAAAGCATCTGTTGTTCACTGCTGCATACAGGGAACAACCCTCAATACCTGGCATTTTGGAAATTATCTCACCCAGTTCATCTTTATTTTTGCCCATTTTCCTGCTTCCAAAACATCAACTTTAAGAACCAACTGTTCACTTTCTCCTTTATATATCCCACCTATCGAAAGGTGACACTGCAGTGAGGGTATTATTAGACACAATGTCTAGTGACAGCATTAACCTATTAATTTGCATTACCATATGAGTACAAATGGAGCTGATGTAGTTGGTGTAGCATAATGGACAATACTGCTTCCCTCCACACGAACAGGCTGGATTGTGATTTATTATTGTAATGAAATCAAAACCATTACTTTCATTCTGTAAATGCAATGATCACATGATCTAAACATGAAAGCCATGTGAGCACAACACAACTGTCAACATTAATGGACAGTGTGGCCAGCAGTGGCTGCATGTTCCAACCAAGGAGTGTATATCCCATATATCAACCTCCCAACCTTCCAACCACTCTGCAGCAGTGGCTTCTCACTCTCGCCCGCCATCCTACAGCTCATGGATTCTTGTTACAGTGTAAGCTTTTTGGGGGAACACAGTTTTTCACTTTATTACTGCTTTTGCTAGTTTGCTGCTCATTGATTTTCTCATTAGTTTCCTGCAAATATTGTCTGCTATTCTGCCAAAGGTCTTACCTTAGAGCTCTGGGCTACACCTTAGGGCTACAGTCAATGATTGTTTCAGCAACATACAGTGTTCAAGCAGCTGAACTTTGGCCTGGACTGCGGTGAAAGGTCAGAATGGTCAAATTAAGAACATGTGCTGGTGGTGTTCGGGTTAGAGTTACTGGTATAGGGTAGTGGGGTTAGTAGCTCTACTATAACTCTTTCTCTTTTTGCCTCAGCCTAGGACGAACAGACCACAGAGTAAACAAGAATTCCGAGGACTGATTCTGCAGAAACATGGACTGAAACATAATGCAATGCTTATTAAAAGGAAGAAGCATGAGTCTAGAAGAACAAAACTTCCAGGTCACAGTTATATAAGGTAATTATTGCTGCTAAACTTTCAGATGATATTATATTATGTAACTTTTCATGCTAAAGTGGTGTGATTCAAGACAGTGGGAGAGCAATTATACTAATGCGTGCAAATCACTCACCTTTAATATTATTTGTGTGTGTAACACAAGGAAATTTTAACACAGGCTTCCCATCAGACTTGCATGAGGGCTCTAGATAACAACGCTGTCCAAAATAATGCAAATTGCTCTGTGGCTCAAAATCGCTGCATGTGTGTCTCAAATAACTGTCTCAATAAATCATGACACTCAAATCTCGAAACTAAGGGTTTGACATCCATGGTAAAAGGCCACATTAGACTAGCTCAAATAATCTAGTCATAAATGTATCAAGTGATATGGAGATGGAAACGCAACATATAGGGCAACAGGAGTGTTACAAGATTAGAAGATACCCACACTGCAGCAGGGGCAGCTGGTAGCCTAGTGGTTAGGGCATTCGTCCTGCGATCAGAAAGTCTAAGTTCGTTTCCCAAGACTGCTAGGCACCACTGAGGTACCCTGAACAAGGTACTGTCCCCACATGCTGCTCCCTGGGCGCCGTATTCCTGGCTGCCCCCTGCTTCACTTGGTGAATTGGTTAAATGCAGAGGAAGAATTTCATGCTCTTCACAGTGTGTTCACATATAACAGAACATTCACTTCTCTTTTCTCCCAGACCAGCTTTCCTATGACAGGTCTTCATTCACAGACATGTCTGCTTATGAACCTTCTTGAGCCCATGGAACTTCAGTATAGTGGGTGTGTTCCTACAGCAACTGCAATAGCCTGGCCTTTAAAAATCAATAAAATCTTATACATTGTTGAAATGGTTTAGCATAGACCATATTTTTTCTTTAGACATGGACATGTGCGTAATTGTATATCAAATGTATATCAATGGTTTACCCTGGTTTTAGACTAAAGGCTACCTTTCTTTAGTATTATTTTAATATCTTTAGCATAGGAGTTAAACTAAAGAATTCAAACAAATTTTTTAGACCATGTTTTACCTAATTCTATTGTATAGTATTCTATTCTAGTATATCCTATGGTATAAAAGAAAAGGCTTTAAATAAATAAGAACTGAATTATGGCTGCCTTGTTTAAAATTGTCCAATATTACTCTTTACAGCAAACAGAAAAGTTGTTTTTATCATTACATAACCTGATTGCAAGTCTGTACATGTACCAACTTAAGCAACATAATAATATACAGAATCTAACATCTGATTTCGCAACAACAATAATGATACAAAGTGGGACATTTGGCAGAGCAACAGTTATCCAGCAACACAAATCACTTCTTCCACAGACCCTGAACAAGCCAGTCACGCAAGCCTGAGTGTTTGTCAAGCTCGTTCTGATTATTCAAACAGTATGAATTGTGTTAGGCATCTGACAAAAAAAACCCCACAAACAGCAGATGTACTTTCAAGTCAACATCATTCGGCAGAGCTGTAATCCAAGTATCTCGCCAAAAAACGGACTCTGAGATGGGATGAAGCGGCAGAAGGGAGGAAAGGATCCAGCAGATAAGGCTCATGGAAACTAAAACACACTCCTTATCTTACAGAGGACGTGCTTGGCTCCATCATCCTGCTCCCAGCTCACTTACTCGCTGATCTTTTCTCCAGGCTCGCCCATTCAGAGGAGGGCCGGTGGAAAGAAGCATGTAAAAACGTGATTCACGACGCAACTCATAGACAGCCTCAGGGGAAGTTTTCTTTATTTTTTCCAATTAAGAAAATAATTCTAAAGATGAACACGTATTGGCAGATTCATTGATTTACATGACTAGGTAAAATATAAAATAGAAAACAACATACATCTATTGTGTGTTTTGAATTATTTGTGCATGTGGTAATAAACTTCTACTGAATTCGACTTGATGTTAAATGCTGTAATGGGTAAAAAATTGCATTTTGTCACATTTGTGCACCTTGAGAGTACCAACACTAGTAAAACGATTACAGTACTTGCTGTGTAAGGGTTAACTAGGTTTGCTTACACATAAAAATGAATACCGTGCATAACTGCTGGATTGGTAAGTTAGGTAAACTTGCTAAAACTACTTTTTGGTATACAGTTAAATGCATCATTCACATGTGTTATCCTGTAGGAACACTGTATGACTGCTGTTGGGAATAAGCGGACCCCTCACCAAATAACCTGACCCCTCACCTGACTCCAGAGTACAGATTACACTCTGTTTAACAGTCATTTAGTATCTTCTGGAAAAGCATTTACATGCAGCATTTTCCTTCAGCAAGTCAGAGATAATCAAAAATATGTCAAATACATGCATGTAAATGATTATAGCCTACAGTTGAACCAAACACCAGATGACATCAGCCTGTCAGACTGATTTGTGGACAGCTAAAATGTAATGCACTGTCCCTGGATGGCTTTTAGCTGAGATTTCCATATGTTGACATATTCTACTTGGCTGTGTGTCAGAACATTGCATAATAGGTTTCTCAGTACACTGTAGCAACAGATGGATGTTTTTTTGCCTCAGCAGTTTGGATTTGAATATAATTTAGCAGAATCCCTAATTTGGGATTCTACTAAATTATATGTATGTAAAACAAAGAAACTGCTAAAATGTGTTGACGCAGCCAATGGCGTTGCCATGGCCATGCGTGGCCCGGAGTCCAAGGCAACACAACAGGCCTCTTTAGCTGGATAGGAGGGCCTCCCTCTCCCTATCACTCAACATAATGTTAGCCAGCACGGAGATCAGGACTGATAGTTAGTGTTCTACTCTAAGCATTCAGGTCCAATCACAACGCATTACCTGCAGCTCGAATGGCTGGCTTCACATGTCTTATAGGCTGCAAGTACCAGTCCTCATTCTGGGACTGTACATGACTAAACTGATGAGAAAGCTTGGGAAGAAAGAGAATGTTTTCAGTGCCTTATTTAAGGCCTTTAGTAGCTTTATCAGTAAGTGAAATTGTCAGGTTGTTTTGTCTGTGCAGGTTAATCTTTTGCATCTGTCTGAAAGTCTGGAGTTGCACAAGTGTGTGCGTGTGTGAGAGAGTCAGAGACCGCTAGCGTGAAAGTAATCTAAAAGCCTCCTGCAGTTTTATAGTTTCTTTGCCAAATTATTTGCAACTAGCAGTTCATTCAAACCATGCTTTGCAGTGCAGCGAGTGCAAGTCTCCAGCGCTCCTGCCAACTCCGATTTTTACTGCCTGCTTTTCGTTTCACAACACCGCTGGCCCCACACTGGCTGCTCTGCTTATGTCACAGCTCTATTATCAGTGCAGATAACAGCTGCTTCTCTCTTCCCTTCACAAAAAATATGCTGGATAAATACCGGATCTGGGCATGGCCTCACCAACGGAACACAATTGTACAGAACATGTGACAAATAGGATAAGGAGTGAGGGAATAGCTCCTGGATTCCTTCCATTACATGCAACAGCTGTCATATCTACAGAAATAAACTTGTTAAAAGTATTTAAACTGTATATGTATAATAACTGAGAGGAATGAAGTTCTAGAAAAGGCAGTATGCTCTTTGTAAACATAGATCGTCGTGTTGTTTGAACATAACAGCTATTTTAATGATGCAGATTCTTCACATCACTATGCATAGTATTTTTTACAAAAGCATAGTGATCTAATATAACGATACAAAAGGTTTACTGGCAACTTCATTCAGCTGGGGTAGACTTAATGCACATTCCTAGGAGCACTCACACCGCTTTCAGCAGAAGATCATTTTCAGTGTAATTTTTTTATTCCTGCACAATCAAACACTTCCAGATTTTGAAACCACAATGGAAAATGCTGCATAAATTGTTTATTATAGTTTATTAATTGGAAGTCACCCTACTGCTGCCTCTGTAGTGATCAAAACCTTCAGCTGTGTTGATCTTTGTATGATAAAATGAGTCCCACACCCAAAAGCAAAACAAACAGTGTATCAGCAGAAGCTGCCGAATTCCAGCCTGTTGAGGGGGAGTCATGCCCTCACACTGACCAGAGCCTGCGTTTCATCATCATGACATCACTCAGCCCACATAAGAGAGGTAGAGGGAGATAGCAAGAGAAAGTCACTCTTTTTTCACAAAGGGAAAATGGTTAATCACACATTTTAACTCCTTTTTATCAAGTAATGCAACCACTAAACGCTATCATCTGACCTTTTTTTTACAGGAAAAGATCTGACAAAGCCAAAAATGTACAAGTTTCTGTAACAATCACAATTCTGAGCAAGCAAATGACTGCATCACTATTGATTTCAGACTTTAGGCACCCTAGCCCCTTTGCAGTGCAGCCATTACAACATGTTGGTAGAGTCAAAGCACTTTCTTTCAGAGCATAGACACCAGCGTCACTACGAAACACTGAAACAGAAAGACCACTCCCTACTGAAAGTGCTCACTCTTGCAGGGGAGTCAAGGTTCAGTTCATTTCAGGGCTGGATGTTTTTTTTTTAATCAGTAAATTGGAAGATGATAAATACATGGAATATGCACAAATAGGCTGCTAGGAAATTTGATTAAATATAAAGTCACCATAATGAACAAAAGATGTGTTAAACTGTTTCTCAGTAGTGCTTAGGATGCAATGGGAGCAGTTCATGCTCAAGTCTCACCCCCTTGATTTAGCACTCTATTCTGTTTCCTTTTGCTGTGTTCAAATCAATTATTCTCAGTTATACATCCTTAGGCTGTCATAAACCTGAACACATATTTTCAAATACATCACCAGTAGACTCGTCTAGCAGCTAACAGCTAACACATTTACATTTACAAAAGATGCATCAAACTATATTTATATACGACTGTGTTTTTGGGTTTCATGCTAAAAACAACTTTTCCAAGGGAGCAACACTCCCCACTCCCAGTCTACTGGCCTATTTGATCAATCCCCACTTCACTGACTGAGTGGAGCAGCTTTTCCGTTTAACAAGTAGTGCCATAAATCTGACATGTGCAACCAGTCATAAGGTCCTGCCTGTTACATCCCACATCCCTATATATACCTACAAAAGGTTAGTTTTAAAAAATAACCAGCTGTTTAATGTTTATCTAACAGTTTGTTAACGACTCATAATGGTATCATAACTTGGTGTTTGATATTGAGGGGCCTTCTGCCACACTGAAGTCATTCACAAGCAGAAAACAGGTTGCACCTTTATCCATAGCAACCAGTTTCTAAGCTAATCGTAATTATGTGTCAGGCAGTCATTCACTATTACAGCACATGTTTCAAGAGCGTACAAGCTTTCACCAGCTCCTTTCCCTCTTCTCTTGTCTGTCGCTCTCTCACTCATGTCTCTCTTCATTGTCTACTACCTCTCCATGCTCCTATCTCTGCCTACAATCTCATTCTGACTCGTAAAGGAGCTGTACATGTTCAAACATCGTGCCCACACAGTGCTGTTCAATAGCGCAGATTTAACTGGGAACAATTTTTACAAAACACAAAACAGCCCCCCGTTACACACTCCTAGATTTGGCAAGAACTTGCAAGCTGCAACAAACGCCAGTGGTGGATGAGCTGCCAGCCTGCTGTTTAAAGACATTGCAGCTCATTGTTGTTAATGACAGAAAGGCTCAAAACACATCTGCGTTCAACAAGTTACACCATCTCATGGTATTATAAAGTAATGTTTACAACAACTACCATGAACTGTGAGGGCCACTACTCGAGTCAAATAGTCAAATAGTTGGCCAGAACATTCTGTAAATTGGTAAAAGATTTAACCTAGGCTAATGTTTTCTTTGTAGAAGATGTAGATTTAGTTCTTTGTAGATTTGTTCTGAAATATTTATGCTACCCAGAGTCACTGGGGCCTATCTTAGTGCTTCTTGGGCAAAAGATATAGATAGACCCTGAAAAGGTCATCAGTTCATTGCAAAGCAGACAGCTTTCGTGTGGGAGGAAATTTCCACTGCAGACACATAGAGAATTTGCAAACTCCACACAAAAGAACCTGGTCAGGAATCACACCATAACCTTGGTGTGAAGCATTTATCCAATCATTTACTTATTTTATATCACAAAGCAGAAGAACAGAGTCAAAGTTCATATATCTTTAGTAGAGATGGGCATAGATTATTTTTTTAAATCTAGATTAATCTCACTGTAATCTTGGAATTAATCTAGATTAAAATGGCTCATTTGAATTCTGCTGAA
>JBBPDB010000140.1:12602184-12616401 GCA_037974465.1 Brachypetersius altus
GAGGAGCAGGTCACTGGATGATTTAGAGAGATTGTGCAAAGAGGAATGGTCGAAGATCCCTCTTTCTGTATTCTCCCTTCTTGTGAAACATTATAGGAGAAGATTAGGTGCTGTTTTGTTGGCAAAAGGGGGTTGTACAAAATATTAACATCAAGGGTGCTAATAATTGCGGCACACATGATTTGATGTAAAATAATTATTTCTTAATGTGGGATTTTTCCCACTGAATAAATGCACTTGAATTAAAGTTTGGATTTTCCTCTTTTTTCGTTGTGACCCTATATTATTTAGAACAAAGCTGAATTTATTAGAAGCTAAAGGACATATTAACTGGGGGTGCCAATAATTATGGAGGGCAGATGAAAAACATATTGACAGCTTGCGATGCAATTCTAGAAAACAGAAATGGTATTTTTTCTACAGGTGACATCATTCCTCCTGATTCGATCCTGCACTTTGATGTGTTGCTGCTGGATGTCTGGAACTCAGATGATAAGGTGCACATTCAAACCTATTACAAGCCAGAGCAATGCAGCCGCACTGTTGAGGTCTCTGACTACGTGCGCTACCACTACAACGGCACTCTGCTAGATGGCACGCTGTTTGACTCCAGGTAAGGAAACCAATAGCCACAGTGAACACTAAATACTTTATTTTTCACATGTTCTTACAGTTAACTTCTGATTTGTTTGACTTTTAACTTGTCTTTGTGAGTCTTGGTTCCTCTCATGGTTTCTTACCCTTAGAGATTCTTCTGACATTAGGTGTGCGGAAGCAAATTTTGGTAACCTTATCTGGATCAAACTGCAGGTTTATAATTCTGTTAGCAATGTTAACAGTTATTGTTCAGTAACTACGATAAATTGTTTTCTAACTACTACAAAAATAATATGTAACAGTTATGAGAGACAGGAATTGATCTTTCAGTTCAATTGCCATCCATTATATATGTCTATATACGCCAACAGCAACTAGCATGCTGCGTTTTACAGCAGATACTCTGTTTTGTACATTTATACACTTCAGATCTTGTGTACACTTGTAAATGTTTAATTATATTTGTTTATATTTGTAATGTTTATTTGAATATATATTTTTCACATTTTTAATTCTTGGTTCCTGTCCTCGATTTTCTTTTTAATTTATTTCACAATTTCACAGATGTTTCAGGGGCACATTTCACTGCACGTTGAATAACTGTGTATGTTCAAGACTCAATCTTCAGCGGTCAGGGTAACTGACATTGTGCCGCCAGGTTTTGTGGTTGTGTTTTTATGTATTTCGCATGAATTCTCATAACTGCTCTTTCTGTTTGCCTTATTGTCTTGTTACAGTCACACACGCATGAGGACCTATGATACATATGTAGGGATTGGATGGCTGATTGCTGGTATGGACCAGGGGCTGCTTGGGATGTGTGTGGGTGAAAAGCGCATCATCACCATGCCTCCCTCACTTGGATATGGAGAGCACGGAGATGGTAAAAATGGCTCGTCTGATCCAAGCATTCGCTTTCATTGAGTTTGTGAATTACACCATATTACACTTTAAGACTATAATGATTTCAGTAACCAAGTATTTATTAATTACATGTAAAATCAACCAGTGAAAATATAATAGACACAAAACTCCATCATGGTTGGAATACCTTTAATTTATTAGTCATGCGTGAACACACTACAGCACAATGCATTTAACCCATTCACCAAGTGAAGCAGTGAGGGGCGCCCGGGGAGCGCTATGTGGGGATGGTACCCTGCTGGGATGGGAATGAACGATGGGAAGACTGAATGACAATCACTACAGTACTTTGAGTGCTCAAGGCTGCACAAAGTTTATAATCATGATAAAATCAGACATCCTCTTTAAAAGAATTTAGATCTATATGTCCCAGAATATACCATTTTACAGTAAACTCTCTCACTCTCTTTTCAGGCAGTGATATCCCTGCTCAGGCTTCTCTGGTATTTGATGTTGTTCTCTTGGACCTTCACAACCCCAAAGATGAAATCACTGTAGAGGTCCAGAATCTTCCAGAATCCTGCACCCGGAAGAGCAAAGAAGGAGACTTCATGCGTTATCACTACAATGGGACACTCCTGGATGGATCCTTCTTTGACTCCAGGTTAGTGGAAAACTAACAGTTTTTCAACGTGTTGTTCCTGGTACAGTTTCTCATCACCCACTGAGCAGAACTGAACAGAATACCAAGTAACTCATATACCAAGTATGTGCAGATACAACACAGTTCTACTTTACTACGTAATATTACAATGTGTTTTGTTTTCATAAGAGCTCATTCTCAGCTTGGCAGGTATAAAGGACTTGGTTAACTCAAACTTTATGAGTGATAATATGTAATGCAGACAGTCTTATCAAGTCCAGTATTGAAGTCAAGTAGGTTTTATTGTCATTTCGACCATACACACACAGTACACAGTGAAATGAGATAACGTGCCTCCAGGACCACGGTGCTACACAAGAGCAGCACAGAACAGAACAGCACACCACAAGTGCAAACAGGGCACAGAAGTGTAACAATATAATTAGACAAGACAACATGGAAAGTAAAGTGTAAACATTTAGTGTAAACATTAATTATATGTTTAAATATATATGCATGTTAATGTTTGTGTGCTGGTGTGTGTGTGTTTCAGCTACTCAAGGAATCGTACATATGACACATACATTGGGAAAGGCTATGTCATTGCTGGGATGGACCAAGGTCTCCTGGGTGTGTGTGTTGGAGAGCGCAGACGAATCACTATCCCACCTCACCTCGCATATGGGGAGGAGGGGACAGGTGTGTATAGCGAAAGAAGTTAGAAATGGAAAACTATTGCATACTTGTCCCAACAGTGCTCTCTGCAGACATAACGATGCCAAACATTTTCTCATTCAGTTACACCACCATTCAAAAGTTTTGTACACCACAGGCTTTTGCCACTTATCTATTGGACAGTTGTTCAATAAACAACTATAATAAAATGAACAAAAAACATCCTATTAACTGATTGTGTTAAATGCACTCATGAACGGCTTCTTGTAGATTATAAGTGATGAATAAAAAATGTTTTCTGGCCAGGTAAATGTAGAAAATCTCTGTGTGTGCAAAAACTTTGGACTTGTAGTGTACATAAGGATGTTTTGCCTCATCAGAGCTTCTGGCAAACTGTGATGCAGGGACAGCAAAATTGGTAAAATGAGCTGTAATACAGGATGATGAAACTGGATGCAAGCTCAAAACCTTAAAATCTCACTCCTTTGAACTCTTGGCTGGTTTGCACTTCTGTTAGTCTGTGCATTTCAGTTTACATTTCAAATACATAAGATCAGGTTCATTAGTTCATTTTTTTCTCATTCTTGTTTCTGTCTCTCTCAGGCACTAAGATCCCTGGCTCTGCTGTGCTGGTGTTTGATGTCCACATCATTGACTTCCACAACCCATCTGACTCAGTGCAGATGACCAGCGAAAAGCCAGAGCATTGCAACTACACCACCAAACGCGGCGACTTTGTCAAATACCACTACAATGCCTCACTTTTGGACGGCACTTACATCGACTCCTCGTTAGTAACATAATTATATGCAGTATTGAATGTGTTGTCTTCCATTTTTTGTCATGAAGGTCATGAAGTGATATTAGTGTCCCAACGCAACATACATGAACGTTTAATAGCAGGAATAGATCATTCATGTAAAAATTCTTAAATCATTTGAACAATACGTTTTAATAACGGAATAATAGGTAAGAAGTGGAATAGACTTCCTTCCATTGCTCCATGGTGCTCACATGCCCATTAAAATAAAAATAAATGATTCTAATGTTTGTCCTGTGCACAACCTTCAAATAATATCCAATAAGCTGCAAAGTTAAAGTTATAAGTAAGTTATAGAGGTTATAGTTCATAAAGTTATAATTAAGTTACAGCCAGAATGTCACATCTGGACACATAAATGATGGTAGAAAAATGTAGTGTAATACTTATGATTTCATACATTCTTAATTAATAAAAAAATATTTAAATTAATTTTACTGTGTAGTTTGAAATATTCACATCTATATTATATGTAATTATTGTATATGAAATAACACACATGATTAATATGGCTACTGATTCCAAACCATTGAATGGTGGTGTAACTGGCCTCCTCTTGTGGCAGAAACAAATCCTAACATTTCTTCCATGCAGGTACAGTTATTGGTAGCAGTGCTGAAGAACTAAGGCTTTCTACAGCCGTGACTGACGGATCATTATTATAATAAATCTGTGTGTGCATGCATGTGTGTGTTCAGGCGCAGATATGGAAAGACATATGATGTGGTTCTGGGAGCAGGGCAGGTGATTCCAGGCATGGAGCAGGGTCTGCTGGAAATGTGTGTTGGGGAGAAACGCAAACTGATTGTGCCCCCTCATCTGGGTTATGGAGAAAGAGGAGTTGGTAAGGCTCTTCCTTTATGTTTAATGCGGTTTATTAATGTCTCTTACTGTCACATATTAAATGTACTTGTGCAACCCATCAGCTTGCTAGAGCCATTGTGTTCTAGAACCCCATAATTAACTAATTAAGCCTTGAATTGGGGCTTTGTGGTTTATTGTGCTCTTGATTTATGAAAAAATTTAATGAGCCAGTGACTGGTAGGTTCCTTGGCTTGAAGGGATTTTAGGAGAGCCTGGTTTTGATTCTGTATGCAGTAGCTGATAGAACCAGCAGAGGGTGCTAATCATACATGGAGAACAAAAGATTCCACAAAAGGTTCATAAAACTATACATAATGAATCAACCGTAATGCTGTTGTGATGACTTCTGTGCTTTTCTGTTTATAGATGGGGAGGTTCCTGGCAGCGCAGTGCTGATGTTTGATATTGAGCTAATTGGCGTTGAGGAGGGTCTTCCTGATGGCTACATGTTTGTATGGAGTGGGGAAGTGTCTCCCAACCTCTTCAGTGAAATGGACACAAACAAGGATCTACAAGTGGACCCTACTGAGGTACAAACTGTGTACTTGTGCATTTGAGTTGTCTGTATGTGTGTGTGTTTGTGTCCGTGTGGAATGACATACCATTGCTTTCAGAAGAGCTTTTTAACTATCCTTTTCTTATAGACATGCATACAGGCAGGCAGACACACACAAATCAGCCACAGTGTTAAAACCACTGACAGGTGAAGAACACGAATTATCTCATTACAGTGGCAACTGTCAATGGGCGAGATAAATTAGGTAGCATGTGAAATGTCAGTGAAAGTGTTGGAAGAAGAAAAAACTGGCAAAGCGAAGGATCTTAGTGACTTTGACAAGGCTAAATTGTAAGGACTTCACAACAGGGTCAGAGCCTCTCCAAAGTGTCAGAGAGAGGCTCTCCTTGTGTCAGAACACACTGTGTCTCCTTGTGTCAGAACACACTGTGCATCTCAGCTTGCTACTTTTGGAGATGCGTAGCCATTGACCGGTCATGGTGCCCATGCTGAACAAAAGTGCCCACAATCGGCATGTGAGCTTCAGAACTGTACAATGGAAGAAGGTGTCCTGGTCTGATGAATAACATCATCTTTTACATCATACTGTCTGCCAGGTCCACATGCCTCACTGTAAACTCAAGCGTTTTAGGATATCATTTGTTCCAACCTCTATCAAACTTTACAGTGCAGCTTGAGGCCGAAGGTTGTGCAGAAATAAAGAGTGCTCTTGTTATGGTATTTAGCATGAATTTTTTGGGGGGTGTATGTATGGATTTTTGTGCTTTGGTATGGGATATGTGCAATATGTATGTGTTATGGGATATGTGCAGTATTGTTATGTTATGTAATTGTGGTATTGGTATAAGTGAGGTTGTATTGTTTGTTGTCATTGTGGTCGTTAAGGCATTACGGCGCAGCTACAGAGTCCAAGACAAATTTCCCCGAGTGGGACAAAAGTTTATCGTATCGTACTTACCTGGGAAAGAGATGGCAGCAGGATATTCCCTAATGCCAGTGGTCTCTTTCAGCAGGCCTCCAAATTTGACAGATCTTAATATGCTCAAACATTTGTGGGATGTTCTAGAGAAACTACTCTAATCCATGACTCTCTCCACCTCACAACTCAAAGGGTCTGCTGATGTTGTATTGTTGCCAAATGTCACAACACATTTGGCAATAATTGGTCCAAGCCTCAAAGAGTCAGAGCTGTTTTGGCAGTACAAGGCTTTCCTTTGGGTGGTTTTAATATTATGACTGGTGTACAAATAGACAGACATGCAGATAAATAAATAGATTGAATTGATCCCCAAGTTACCTTTTAAGAGATACAAGCTTTTCTTAGGTTTCTTATGGAAGCATGAATTTACATTTGTCTGTAGTTTGGTTTCTGTTGTGTCTGTTTAATATCTGTTGTCCCTCTAGTTTTCAGACTACATCCTGCAGCAGGTAGAGGACGGCAAAGGTCGTCTGGCCCCTGGCTTTGACCCTCACCGTATCATACAGAACATGTATGATAACCAGGACCGCAACAAGGACGGGAAAATCACAGAGAACGAATTTAAACTGAAGGCAGATGAAGCAGCTCCTCACGATGAGTTATGAGCATTCACTCAGGGATGAGAGGAATGGGATTGGATGTGTGTGTGTGTGTGTGTGTGGTTATTATAATGAGTGGGGGGGTATAATAATGATGCTGAATGTGGCAGTGTGTGCTAGTAGTGCTCTTTGGGATGTGTGTTGATGTGTGTTGATGTGTGTGTGTGTTTGTGAGAGGTGTTTGTATGTTTGAATGGGTTTGAAAGTGTCTGTGTGTGATTATGTGCACAACCTTTGAGTGTGTAAAATTGCCAAAAATATGTGTGACTTTTTACAAAAAAAACCCTTTAATAAACACATTCCAAACACCAGTATCATTATCTGTGTGTGCTCTGTATATTCTCTGCCTAGATTATTCTCACAAAGCCTTTTAGAAGTTTATTCTTAAAACATGCAAACTCCTATTGAACATAATGAATTATGGGTTGCTTTTGTGTGTCATAAATGCTAAAGGTGGGAGATGTTATATGTATAGAGTATTCCTCTTACTTCAAATGTAATGAATCAGCCATGGTTGGTGTTTTCGTTTGGTGTCCTTAGTTTCCTTCTCTAGTTTTTTCACTTAAGATAAATGGCTAAGAGGTAAACAAGTATTTGGGAACCACCAAATCATACAATTAAATCATTAATTCTGCTAAAAAACACCCAACAACTGGAAAACACCATATATTCCATCTTCCTTTCAGCAACACTAGTTTCATAGCTAAAATTGTAGAAGCACAGGTTTACATAAAATAGACTAAATCTGGATTCCAAACTCATTAATGTGTAAAGAATCCAAGAACGGAACCTTAAGCATTAGCAACAAACAAGTTGTAGTTAACAGGAGCTGGCCATTGGGACTCCCAGAATAATTAGAAATTGAGTCTAATAAATATAAACTATAGGGTGGAAATGTGCTCTAAATCATCTTTGTCATACAAATCAAACATAAACATTATGTGTTCAGCTGAATCTGTCTCAGAAACTGGCCTTTAAAGGAACTTCTGTATGGAAAAGAGGAAAGAAAAAGAAGAAGTTACAACAAAAGGTTGTACTTCATCACTACCCTTGATGACTGTCTGTGTGTGTGTGTGGGGGGGGGGGGTTTTCATACAGTAAATGCCAAATGAACATCCAACTTTAAACTCTTTCTGTGTGGAAACATGAACATAAACACTGATTCAGAGACACAGTTCAAGCCTTTGGTTTTAGAGAGTATACTTGCATAACAGCATAATGATTGCATAATGCTCTTGCTCCTGTTTGTGTATTTACTGGGTGTACTTGTGTGTGAACAGTTGTGTATATAGCAGGTGTGTACTGATCTCTACTGCCCATGCTCGGCTAACCGGAGCTGCAGATCTGAGTGTATGACTACACTGTGCGCAGATATAAAAAGGCCTCTAATATCTAATACATCTAATACAAGATAGCTATCCAATATCTAAGTCATGTAATCTCTCTCTCCCTCTGTCTCTCCTTCTGCCACTTACTCTCTGTCTCTCATACACACCTCTTATGTCTTTCATTCTGTAACCCACACAGAACATATGGTTCATTTGCTGTAATTTGCATTTCAGAATGTGTCTGAAGGTATGAAGTTAGATAAATAGATGAGTGGGTGAATTTTTGAGTTGTTGGATGGGTGGATAAATGGATAGAAGAGATGGACAGACAGACAGATAGACAGATAGATAGACTGATTGATTGATTGATTGATAGATAGATAGATAGATAGATAGATAGATAGATAGATAAATAGATGGATAGATAGATAGATAGATAGATTGATTGATTGATTGATTGATAGATCGATAGGTAGATAGATAGATAGATTGATATATTCTACTTCTCTAATAAGGCTTTATGCCCCATCAGTATTTGATTGCAATAAGACACCAGTGAAGTACTGGAGAAAATACATGTGTACAAAAGAAGGGGCGTAAAGAGCGAAAGAGAGAGAGAGAGAGAGAGAGAGAGAGAGAGAGAGAGAGAGAGAGAGAGAGAGAGAGAGAGAGAGAGAGAGAGAGAGCGGGAGGAAGAAGAATGGATTAAACATGAGACATGAGGTGAATTAATGAACAGTAAATAGCCTCCCTGTGCACCGCTCTGGAATCCGGTTCACATTTTGCTGTGTGCCTGGAGGGCGGGCTTTGCCAGTGCACAGAAGAAATGGTGCTCTGCCACAGCCAACTTCAGCTCTAGGAGCCGAACACTCAACTTTTAATGCAAACTCCGAAAGGGCGCATGCAGTGGGACACCTCAAATGATCCGAAGGTATAAAAAAAATCTTAACTTTGTGCATTGTCGAATGGGTTTTGGTGCTTAAGTGAAGGGTTAAGTTGGAGAGGCAGGTGCACACGAGCTGTCGCGCTTAATTGCACTCCGTTAAGCAGTAAACAGTCACGTGCATGTTCACTATAAGATAACGTGCACGTGTATTGCGAGTAAATTCAAGAAAAGACGAAAAGCGATGTCACGTATCACAAACTCAAATGATTTTGCATGCAGTTTTTATGAACATGTGCGTCGAGTTTGAGAGCTGTTCTTCGACCCCAAACTAAATTGTCTTTAACAGGCTGCCGTTTGTTAACTTTCTCCCCTCCCTGTTGGTGGTGCGCGTGCTTGTGCGCGCTCTCTGCTACCCTGTCAGCATCGTTACCAGTTTTAATCTCTTAGGCCACATTTGCCCCCTTTTCCCCAGACTGTGGCTCTTTTACTTCTACATTTCCTCTACATCCCTCTTTAAAGATAGATTCTCATTAACTCGCTGCCCCGGGCATAAGCTTTACCTAAAGATCTTTGGTAATTATAATACATGTGTCAAAATAGTCACATAAGTTCAGCACTGTCAGGCGCTAATATTCTCTTGTTGGCAATTTTAATCTATGAAACAATAAGACCCACAAGTACAATGATTAGGGAGTTGTCCTTGCGATCAGAATATTGTGGGTTCGAATCCCAGGACCACTAGCGGCACCGTATGTCCCCTTAAACAAAGTACGTGCTTCACTTGGTCGTTACTTCCCAAAGTTGGCTGACTGGTGTCCAGGCTTTTGGTGTGCAATCTATCATTATTCTAACATTTTTAATGATTCTTCTTTTACCAATTTAACCATAATTCGTGACCTGAAGATTTCCTTTTTATCTCCTACTTCATCTTTAGAGTTGCCGCATAGTTTCCAATGTTTCAGTGACATTCAGTCAAGTAGATATGTACAGTGTTGACTGATTATTAGCCTGTGTAAATCTGTATGTACAAGTAGGTTTTCTAATTGAACCTTAACACTTGTGTGCTCATGTTGAAGATTAGTGATTTGTACACGATGCTGTGTGGTTTACTAGTAGTCATTTCCGCTGACAATTCTGAGGCAGAGCTTGGTGTGTGAGTCGAGTTCATTATGGAGGAAGAAGGTGCTCTGCTGGATGTGGATCACCTCACCGAGGTGGAACAAACCATGATTTTAAATGTGTTGCTGAGGGATGCTGAGTTACGCCAACGAGAGGAGGTTCGCATCAGGTGTGTATACGTGTGAAAAAGCATGTTTTGAACTGTTACTTGATCTCATGTCATGCAGGATTGCAATTTAAGGGGATTATAGAGGAAGTAGCTCTGTTTATTGCGCATGTGCTTTGATACAACTGTGTTTTTCAGTAAACTCCAGCAAGTGGAGACGGACCCTGTGCGCCTGCGGTCCCTCAGTGGGGCGTGGTTTAATGAAGAACGCTCAAAGCGCTATCAACACAGAGGAGCTGATGTCGTCCACACCTCCATACGACGCAAAAAGCGGGGAAAAGGTCATATTGTTTCTTACTGACCATTCACATAACATAGACGAAAGCAAAACTCAGTAAAAATGTTAAAAATAAGTAAATGTCCTTTACAGAGAACATGTATTACACAATTACTGTTTGCTGTTTATTGGCTGAATTTTTAAGATGCCTTATTTTTTCAGTATCCTAACATATATGAACTGTATTGACAAGCATGAATAGTACATTTGGAAACCTTTGCATTGCTTTTATACTACAGTTTAATACAGTTTTTAGTTGGTTACTAGTGTTTCAACTCCTTTACATTTTTAGCGTACTTAGAGTGCTTTTCTCCTTTGCGTAGATGTGCTTGTGATGTCAGTGTTTGAAGATCAGCCAGAACGGAATTTGTCTGAGACGCAAGAAGAAAGCACAGAGGAGACAAAAACAGAACTAAAATATAATGAAATATCAGAAAATGAAGCCGAAGAAGAGGATGAAAAGAGAGAAAGGTTGGTGCAGGCTTGTTCGTCTGTTTTGGATCATTGTACTGTGTCAGATCACTCAGCCCAACAGCATTATTGGTTCTATTGGTTGCCTGAGGTGAACTATTATCAGTATTAATGAATTCAAATAAAACTATGAAGTTGTCACGATCTGAAGCCGTTGGATTAGTTTTACCTGGGAAGTACTGCAGTTTAATTACTTACAGAAGAGATGTGTGATTTTAAACAGGAATGTCTTCCTGTTATCCACAAAATCTGGAGCGTCTTCAGCAATGCTAGTCCTGTTAAACTCCAAATTCACTTTGACTCTCAGGAATTTCTCACCTGTAGCTTTTGGTTCTAGCCAGGTCTCTGTCAGTTTATTTTGATACATAGCACTGTCATCAAACACATCTAAATACCTCAGCTAACTTTATGTAATACCTCTTCAGTCCCATCCTCAGTGTGGCCCCTGAACCACGGCCCAGGATTAGACGTGTCCCCAAGGTCAGTATGACTTGTGTTTTGTTTGTGAGATCAGTGATGGTGCATAATGTACTTATATACATATTTAGATGTAATTTTTGTTTTATTCAGAAGAATGCAGAGAGCATAGGAGGTAGTTCAGGACTTGAAGGTAAGGTCTATATGCATTTGTAGCAAACAAGTGACACACAACAATGACCTTAAAACAAGGAGTACATTTGTGCAGAGAATATCTGATGTTGCACTCAATTCTCGATTTCCCTTCTTTAATGCCCATCTTTCTTCCATCATTCCACACTGGTCTTCTGTCTCAGAAAATGTTGAAGACTCAGAGGTTGTCGATGAAAGAGCTCTTCAGAACACATCCCCGACACTGCAGGTACGGTCAACACACGTTATTACTGTCAAAATGAAGCCTATTATCCCTGTTTCTGCTTTATTACACAGGGAGGCTTTCTGGCAGAAACTGTAAACAATTCAAATGTTCTAAAGTTTGGAATCACTTGTCAGTTTTTATTCATTTTTTATTTGGTAATAACTTGTAAAATGTAGATTTTATTATTATTATTAAAACCAAAAAAACTATTTTTGGAGTAATAAAAATGTTTTGTTGGTTGTATTTTGTTGTTACTGTCTATTTAGGATAATTTTATCTACCTCAGTGTCTGACCACTTTAAGTAAACCTCATACTTTATGTATTTAATTTAAGTAAGTATTTTTTTGATTGAAAACATTGATTCAAAACTTCTGAATGTGTATTCTCTAGCTAATACTTTAAAAAATGCTGCTTAAAAACAACTGCAGCTGCTAAATTATACACTACGAAATACTTCAGTCAAAACTTTAAAGAAATATACAACATCTGATGAAATATGCTGTGACAGTTTGCTGTCTAATCAACCTTTGTTCCACTAAATCTGCCATTTTAATGCGTCTTTTGTCTTTGTATTTGCTAACAGTACTCCAATACAGTACAGGTAATGCACAATATTGTTATTGTGCACAATATTGTGATGCTGAAGCAAATGTATGCAAATTATTTCGGACCATTTCTATTGGTCCATTCATCATGAAATAAGCATCTGGTATTTTCAAACAGAAAAATAGGTGTTATACTAAGTTTTTATGTGATATGTAAAGATGTAATACACCCACATAAATGAAAACATATACACCGTTGATTTAGATCAATAGTGACTGTATATTGGCAGTTGAAGGGTTTGTTTTTCTTTTGGGGTGCGCCTGTAGGTTGACTCGGAGGGTGATATTGACTCTGGCAGCACTGAACTGGACGACACCAGATTTGGCTCCGTTAACAGCTTGCACGCCAATCGTATGGTAAGTTGTACACATACACTATATGGACAAAAGTATTGGGACACCCCTGAGTTTGTGATTGGCCCCTTCTTAATGTTTCAGCATACCAAAACATTTTGAACAATGTCATGCTTCCAACTGACATTCAACACCTCAACCCCATTCAACACCTCAACCCCATTCAACACCTTTGGGATGAACTGGAATGGAGATTGTTAGCCAGGCCTTCTTCCAATATTGGTTCCTGACCTCATAAATGCTCTACAGAATGAATGGGCACAAATTCCCATAGGGTGTGTTGGGTGGTAGTGGCTTAGTGGGTAAAACACTTGCCTGTGAACCCAATGACCACAAAGTTGCAGGTTCAAATCCGCACTTTCTACTACTGTGCCCTTGAGCAAGACATAACCCTGATGGGGACTGTCCCTGTAACTAATGATTGTAAGTTGCTTTGGATAAAAGCGTCAGCCAAATACCCTCTTCACCCTTTACCCACTGCAGGTGTAAAGATCAGGCGTCCCATTACTTTTGTCCATATAGTGTACGCTCACCTGCACCAATAAGAAACAAAAACTGTCACTGTGTTTTCTAAATGTGTATTAGACATTCCTGCCCACATCATGTTGGCTCTGACTTCAGCAGACAATGTGAATATTTGTGCTTGTCACAGGTGAGTGGAAGTCTGATGAGTCTGTACAGCGTGGGGGATTTTGGAGGTGTTACTGTGACAGGACGGATCCAGTTCTCTGTCTTTTATGACCCTAAGAGGGAGGAACTGCATGTTCGTTTGTGCCGCTGTCAGGACCTGGCTCCAGCACGCAACAACCGCTCTGACCCGTAAGTGTGAACTTCCATGTTGAATGTAATAAAGATACTGCACTCTGTACCAAACAGTGTTGACAACAGAAGCCCTCAATTTATACAAGAAGGTTATAGACTATTTTTTAAAAATCATTTTATTAGTGAGTACTTTTATTAAAGGCATTTTATTATCATTGTTTTTATTATTAGTTGTTAGCAGTATTAGTAGTATTTTACTTTCAGTAATTTTCAAATTACCATCCATGCAACACTGTAAAGAGCTCCAGCTTATCACTGGGTGCTGTTTATTATGCATTTGCTGATACTTTGCAGGTATGTGAAAGTGTATCTCCTCCCAGACAACACGTCTCGCAGCAAAAGGAAAACTTCAGTCAAGAGGAAAACCTTAAATCCTGTCTATGATGAAACGCTGAAAGTAACACTCCACTCTACTTACATTTACTTACATTTACTCTAGCTCCAAAAAGCTAGAAGGTAAAACATGTTTTTGACTTTCAGTGTGCGATAGTATAGCAGTACTTTATTGAAAGCCATTTTAGTCCATTTTATTGGTCTATAAATAACTGTCAAATTGTAACACTTTACCAAGACCAGCCTCCACTTTCAAACCATACAACTCAATAGAATACAGATAGAAATACATGGTTTTGTTGCTATCTGTATATCGATCTATCTATCTATCTATCTATCTACAGTCCCTGACAAAAGTCTTGTCGCTTATCTATTTTGTAGAAATACCTGCTATTAACCTGACTTTTAATTAATCAATTGGTGTTAGAAATAGCTCATATGAAAAGCTAAAACCCTCCCAAA
>JBBPDB010000140.1:12630548-12646852 GCA_037974465.1 Brachypetersius altus
TCTTGTTCTGCTGGGGGACTTCAATGCTCATGTGGGCAATGACAGTGATACTTGGAGGGGCGTGATTGGGAGGAACGACCCCCCTGATCTGAACCCGAGTGGTGTTCTGTTATTGGACTTCTGTGCTCATCATGGTTTGTCCATAAGGAACACCATGTTCAAGCATAAGGGTGTCCATATGTGCACTTGGCACCAGGACACCTTAGGACGCAGTTCGATGATCGACTTTGTGAATTTGAGTACAGAGTATGGAAAATCATGCACAAAGCGGTAGGCCTATGTCTTGAATAACTTTTTCAGTGTTTCTCTTTACAGCACTCTTGTACAGTTGAACTTTTAACTTGTTTGTTATTTTGTTTGATACAGCCTGGCATTTCTCTTTTTGAGGCTGTTTTTTTCTTTATGATTGAAAGTTATGCCACACACCCAGGCATATGTATTTGAATTATCCTTTGTGTAACTTTAACTCTTTTATCCCTCCAGTCTTACAACCAATCAGTTCCAGATGTGTCCTACCATTAAAAACTGCACCTGACATGAAACACTATGCTTTCTTATGTTCATCTAAATGGCTAAATGAGTGTTTTTTATTGAAAAGAAGAAAAAATATTTTTTGAAATAAATAATTATAAAAAAGTTTTCAGTGCTGGGTTTTTTTAAATATATTTTTTGGGACCCCTAACAACCATAGGCTATTCAGTACATCAAACTGCAATAGTGTGTATAGTAGTCATACCTCATCATTTACTTAAGTACATTTTTTATTAATGTATGCTTCTCAGAGCATACGCCAATACATTTATATTTAATTAAGCATATCTATCAGAAATACTTTACATGGTTACAATTAGCCATTCATGTTTATTTACTGAATCCTTGCTATTAATTACAGTATGTCTCATCTGTACCAGTCTACAGTTGGTCATGCCAGCTTTGAGGTTTATATTTTTTACTTTAGATTAATTCATTAATGCATAATTAATGCATATGGCAAATGCATAGATCAATTAATTTCAAAGTTCCTCTCCCACACTTTACAAACATAACTTCTCCCTACAGAGATATTATTTGTAACAACAGAGATATATTATATAAATAATTATATAAAAGTCTTTTTTTTAAGCAATTGGTTTGGTCGTGGTATTCATCTTGTTACACTTCTTGACTCAAAAGGTAAATTACTTTCTTACACAGATTTCTTGACTGTTTATGGTTTCCCTGTTCCACCAAAGGTGTATGCCGTAGTGTTTGATGCCATTCCTGCTCATGTATTAATGCTTCTCAAAGGTTCAGTGGTCAGGGACCTGACCCCACTGCCATATGAGCCAGCTGTCACCTCTGTGGGAAGGATCTGTTTTAATAGTACAAAAAACCCCAACAATTGTGATATAAGATCTCTGTTTCTGAAGGATAAGACTCATACTCCAAATGCTATGGCCTACTGGAACTGTTTCCTTGATGACCTGGACTGAGAAAGGATTTAGACTCAACCATCTAAGTTTCTGCTGACAAACAATGTGAAAAAGGTTTCTTTCAAATGTTTTCATCAATTCTATCCGACTAAATCTTTGCTCAGGAAATATAAAAAGGATATTAAGTTTAATTATTCTTCTTGTAATCTCCAAGATAATGTTCTGCACCTCTTTTGGTCTTGCCCATGTTCTAAACAGTTCTGGCAAGAATTTACAAATTTTGTAATATCTTATTTTCTTCAAGATTTTTCTCTCTCGTTTGAAAACGTATTATTTAGTTTCTACAAATTCCCAGTGAATAAACAGACCAATTTTATATAACTAATCTATAAATAATATTAGCTAAATTTAACAAGACAAAATTCTCTCATGCAAAACCATGTTTCCAATACTTAATTTGTGAAACCAAACAGTATCTATTAGCCATACAACATTCTCACAATGCAAAAGCAATCAACACAGTGAATATATGCTCCTCTGTTTTGTTTTCCGTGATTCTTCTTTCAGCTGGTTGTTTTGTGTTATGAATCCCTGACATTTTTTTAAAAATTCAGTTTCATTCTGTTTAATTATTTTTTGGATTCTTATCTGTATCGGTGGTTTGTCAATTGAAACTGCAATTAATTTGATTGGAAATAAAGAATTTATTAAAATAAATAAATAAAATGATCCTCCCTCTAGTCAGTACGTGTTCAGTACTTCAGTTCTAACCGGAACCTGCTGATCCGCAACAGAGCCTCATTTCCGTCAGAGCTGAAGATGGAGCTGAACGGGCTGAAGTTGAATTTCTGGGAGAACGGACCGAAACCGGGCGAATTTTACTCCCTTCCTGGACCCAGCCAGGTCACAGCACCAGGATGTGGTCCTATCAAACACACACTGTGAGCTCTAAACCATTATGTACTTCTAAAACTTGTTATCTAGTGCGCTGGCTGCTACTTTCAGTTGTCTTAACACTGCTGTATCATCATGGAGGAACATGGACTAGCCTGCTAACCGCTAATTTCAGACTACTTTTTAATTTTTGATTTTTTTTAAATCCCAAAAATATTTTTTTACTTCTTATTCTAACTGTTTAAAATGAGCTCTGAGCAAACTCACGATCTATAGTGAAATAAAGGATATCTAACCCGGGTTTGTTGTTGCTAACGCTGTGCTAAGTTCTAGCTAATGCTAATGGCTGTGCTCTTTCAGACTGTGTCCTGTAGCTACCCATGATATTTGTATAAGTCACATAATTTCTGTATTTTCTAAACTAATATGTATTATAGGGGAGTGTTTTTATTTTGGACTTTCTTGTATTACGTTGTTATTTGAATAGAGTCCCATTTTAGACATGCTCAACTCAAATGTCGCTCTCTACCCGAGACATGAATATAATTCATATAATTTCACTATTTTCTTAACTAGTATGTATTATGGGGTAACATTTTTCTGTTGTACTTTCTTTGTCTTTCCTATATGACGTTGTTTGTTTGAGTTCTTCATCAGAAATATTACTCAGGCTGTAACATGCAGTTGACATTAATAATATTTATAAAGCTTGGTTTCGAAACCTTTGTGCATTATTGGCGATGGGTTTTCTTTTGGGCTTTGCCTATCGTTTATATTACATTGCTTGTTGGAGATAATTAGAAATACATTACAAAGAATAAGCTTTCAGTTTGTACACAGAAATGTCCCCCAGAGCTGCAGAAAGGTCTAATGAAGCCGTAATAACAGAAGGGTTTTAACAGTTTAATGCATTTATTTTACTTGAATATTTACATTTTCTTTACCAGTAACCCCATGGTGACTGGAACATCAGTGCTGGGGGTGAAATTTACAGGTGGTGTCATCATCGCTGCTGACATGCTTGGGTCCTATGGCTCTCTGGCCCGCTTCCGCAATATCTCCCGTCTCATGAAAGTCAACGACAACACCATCCTGGGTGCTTCAGGAGACTATGCAGACTACCAGTACCTCAAACAGATGATCGAACAGATGGTGTAAGTTATTAGGTGCTTCCATGTAGTCTATTATCTGTATTGTACAAGCATCTTTGCACTGCTAGACACCAAATTGAGATTTTCATCTGTGGTGTTTGTTCAGGATTGATGAGGAGCTCCTGGGAGATGGCCATAGCTACAGTCCCAAAGCTATCCACTCATGGCTTACTCGTGTCATGTACAATCGGCGCAGCAGGATGAACCCATTGTGGAATACTGTTGTTATTGGTGGATTCTACAATGGAGAAAGGTAGGATAGTTTCATGTATTAAGAAACTATGGTACTCTGGTATTTATCATGGCCCAAGGACCCAGGGCCAGTGGCCCGATATGGCCAGAGCACCTGAGAGTTTTTCAGTTGTTTACCCAAAGACTGTATGTTTATCACTGTTTATTTTATATACACAAATCAGGAAAAAAGATTTTAAATGTGTGTACATTCAGGACACCAAAAACTGGAATGAAATGTTTATTGGATACTGAATTGACTTTTTTTTCATGTGGCTGTTACTTTTTTGTACTCCTTTAGCTTCCTTGGATATGTTGACAAGCTAGGTGTTGCATATGAGGCCCCAACAGTAGCCACAGGATTTGGTGCTTACTTGGCTCAGGTAAGAGCAATGGCACTGTTGGTCTGAACAAGTTCATAATTCTGTCCACACCTGTTAAACATTGCTGTGTATACCTGTTTATCTTTATAGCCCCTGATGAGGGAGGTGGTAGAAAATAAGGTAGAAATTACCAAAGACGAGGCTCGGGCACTGATAGAACGGTGCCTCAAAGTGCTTTACTACCGCGATGCACGTTCCTACAACAGAGTAAGAATCATTCTTGATCATCAATATACAGTTAAATGTTACCCAGTAACTGAAGTATGTTCTTAAAACATAATTGTGTCTTATAATTTCCCCTTGTAGCATGAGATTGCCATTGTGACAGAAGAAGGGGTTGAGATTATTGGACCACTATCGTCAGAAACAAACTGGGATATTGCCCATATGGTCAGGTGGGTTTAAACTACATATTATACTTTGCATAAGAGAAAGTGATTATTTTTTTTACATTTGTTTGATTAAACATGAATTCATATCACAATAAAAAAATGGATGTTTTAATATAAATTCTGTTCTAATTAGGAATTTCAGTGGATGGCACTATTATTTAGCTGAGACGTTGTTTAAATTAGTACTTATTTGAAGACAGTTGTCTTAAAGTCCCAGAAAATACACACTCGCTATACACAAACTACAACTCAAGAACAATTCTCCACTGTCCACTAAATGTCCTGTGTATTTTGTCCAAATTCTTAATTGGGCGTTTCTAATTTTGGGGCATGTGTTGTTCAGCAGTTTTGTAATCAGCAAAATCTGTGCATATAGTGTCATTTCTTTCTATAGGCATGTTGATTATATGTGCTCATAATAGGATTACATCTAGTTTTTTAAATTCAAATTTTAATTAATGTTTACTTCAATTTTAGCATAACACACACATTAACATTTTCCACTGTGTTCCCTGGGACCTAAAGAGCAAGACTCTTTAAGAAGCATCTAAACACAAAGCATTTTTCTTAACCACAGTAACTGGCAATTAAATTTTTGCTTTAACTTAAGGGCCAAGTTGCAAGTGTAAGTATTTGTACTTTTTAATTTTCACTTCACGAAGAACTGTTAAAATAATCGATCAGTTGGTGCTTTAAAATAGCTTTTTTTTTTTTTCCTACAGTGGATTTGAATGAAGACATCTCTCCTAATCCAGCTTTGTGGACACACTTTGCACCACCAGTATGTTTAAATCTAGTTTAATCAATGTTTTCCATTTTTTGTTACACAGAAATAAAAAAATTAAGTGCTGAAAATGTCTGAATGTTTACCATTAAAGGTTTTGGGTCCAGTGAAATGCAGTAAGACAGTCACATTAGACATGCTGTAAACAAACATTACCAGTTTTAGTACCAGCAAAAAGTAACTTCCTGTCTGCAAAAATGGTGATAGGCATCATGGTAGAATGGGTATACCAGTCGTTCTGAATTAACTTAAATCTGTCCATTTTTCACAGCTTTTGATAAAGATTTGCCCGAGCAATGTGTGTGACTGCTGTTATATTACGTGGAATAAATAGTTACGTGGTAGAATAGTTGATTGCATTACAAGAAAGGTGATTTAAAAAGTTGTTCCTACCACTCACACAAAAGGTATACAGATAAAACAAAAACTTTGTAAATAAAGGATTGAAAAAAGTAGGTTTATTTAGTACACAAGACAGCCCTTTAGTTATAAACAAGGAGCCCTGATCGCTGCAGCCATAGTCATTTCTGAGTTTTTTCTTCACAATGATGACGGTGGCAAAGTAACTGGACAAAAGTAAACCAAATGCGCATACGCAGTCAAACAGGTATCACTGTATCTGTACATGCTATGAAAGATATTTGGAGAACCTTTTTAAAAGGTATATAAGGTTTTCTTATGGCTGCACGTTTTAATGTACTTAAAACATTATGATGTTCCATTTGTTCCTGCAACACCTTGATCTCAAAGCAGTATCTTGTCCGAATGGGAAGATTTATGCTGCATTATCAAAACTGACAGACACTGTGAAACAGAAAATCCTAAATAGTGCACCACATCCAATGGCAAATAAAACTTGGAATCAAGTTAGACCAATAATAGAACTGATTCCCTCAGTGTTTTGATTGCTCTACTGTAATGTCTGAAAAAGGGACAGACAGACATCAGAGAAAACTAGTCATAAACAACTACTCTTTCCTCATTCAAAACCAAAGTAGTGTATAAAATGTTAAACTCGTCATAAAACTGACCTACTGTTGCAACAAAGTCATTTCTTGACACTTTTCCAGAAATTAGCAGTCTGTCGTTTCAGCATCCTCAAAGCCAAGGAATGATTCCAGATCACTATCTTTCTCGAAGATCTTTTTCAAAGCCTGGGGATTGGTTGGTGGAGAAGGCATGGGACTTGGAGAAGTCGTTTCTAGAGTATTGCTTTTCTTGTCAAACTCTCTTCCTTGGTTTTCTTGTGTGGTTGAGAGGAGTGTTTCTGTCAAAATTTGAATTAGCTTCAACAATTCTGCAGATGCTGTGTCTGTAGAGGGGCTTAACACCTTATCAAAACTACGCTGAAGTAGCTCTGGCATTGTTGCTAAACTGTCCAGCATCTCAACGAGCCAGGCTGCGATCAAAAGAGCTAGGTCAGCAGGTTCAGTACCAATCAGATTATGCGGGGATTCCACCACATTCTGGCTCCAGCGGGCTTGCAGGAACTCCCGCAGCACAGGGCCGACGCAGGCTTCCAAAGGCTGCAAATTACAGGAGCATGCCTGAGGAACCATGCCTGGCAGGGTATTGGCACTGTTGAGCGATGCCAGGAAGCCTTTAGCAGTGTGTTCACGGTAAGTGTCCATTATAAGCAATGCCTTCCCTCCAGAGCTGGGGTCCACATGCGGTCGCCAGACTTTCTCAAACCACAGTTGCAGTCTTTCTTCATCTGAAAAACCCTCTGGCTTTGCTTCCAAGAAAACAATGTCTGGCATAGATGGTCCATCTTGTCTGAGAGGCTTACCTTTGAGAAACACCATTGCAGGCAACATGGTGCCATCAGCTAGAGCTACAAGTACAATGTCCATAAGCGGATCTGATTCACCAACTAACTTGAAAGCAGACATCAGGGAAGAAGAATCAGCAGAGGCTGGATCTAGTTGCTCCATATCGATGAAAACTGAGAGCTCATCCATAGCACCAATGAAGGACTGACCAAAACCCTGTGCAGTGATTTGCTTAGTGATGAACTCGGTAAAAAAACGCACATGTTCCTGAACTTGAGCAGGTAGTAGTTGGAGAGATGTGGCCAAAGTCTGCGGACCCAGGTTATGCTGTAACAGGAAATCCACTGCCCACTCATGAGAGAGCTCAGGCCTACCCTCTGTACTGATGATCTCCGTAGCTTTGGAGAAGAATTTCCCTTCACTTAGAGGTAGCTGCTGCTCACGTTGATGCAATACCCACTCAGCCAGCCGGTCAGTTGATTGAGGAATCGACGCTTCTTTTCTTTTTGAGGACCCAAACTGCAATTTACACTTCAGTAACAAGGACTGTACTTCCTCCGGCTGAGTGTCAAAGTGGTTAGACGCTTGAGGGATACCAAAGCACAGGGCATAGAATGCAATCTTGAGCTGGGCTACAGTAATGGACCTTCCCACCGTCTCTGCTGGCTGCGCTTGAGCACTAGTGGAAAGCCCCCTGTTCTGTTGATTTGAAACCTTTGGCTCCGTCCCACAGTTCTCATCAGGCACAATGCTTTGATCGACAGGTTGCACTTGAACTGGAATTGATGGCATGTGGGCAGAGATAGCAGGAAGGTAAACACCTTGATTAGGATGGGTGACAGGCTTACTGGAGTTGGAAAGTGAATGCTGGTCCACTTGCATTACATGGTAGGAATTTGCATTGGGCCGCTGATCTGGTCTAATCAGGTCAGTTGGTATGAATACAAATCTACAAGAAAAATACAAACGACACTGTCTTAAATAATAAGCAATGAATTTAAACCAGAAATCATTAATGAAACTAAATAGAATTAAGTAAACCTACATAAAAATAAACAAATTTTTGATGATTCAGGCATCTGACAAATGAAAGCTTATTAGTAATGTAAGCTTGTCCTTTTTTTCTTTTGGAACGTCATTCTCAATCCTTATTCTATACTAGTATGTGTCTTAAAGTATAATGTGCTAAAATGCTACTGTAAGCCATCTTTTGTGATATCCATACAATATTTTGTATTTTTTGTATTATTTTCCTTCACACGATACTTTGATTGGACAAATTAAAATCAAATTACCTTTTATAGCCACGAGAAAATCCCTCTGGAAAAAAGAAGAAAACTAAACGTTATAGATGACTGAAGCACAGGTACTTTATTTCTTCTTAACAAATAAAAGCCTATTTTTTTGCAGTGCTCTCAATTTGATCAAATATAGTATCTTACCACTGAACTTGCAAAAGCTGGAACTGTGACCAGGGTTGGCAGCCACATGTCCCGCCATTAAGTCCCCAATCTCAGTAGTGTAATCACATGAACAGCAGCTTAGCTGACCCAATCTACAAGCAAAACACATAGATCATCACACAACTACCAGAATGCTATGTGGAAAAGATTTTTAAAACAGCACTCACTTACTTTGGGCAGGGCTTGTATAAGTTCAGGTATTTAGTAGTGGTTTTGCGAGAAGCATGATAACTGCAAATGAAGACACAAATGATCTTATTAAGGATTATTCCTACATTTCATACTAATGATTCAATCTCTGTCAACTGCTTTTCATAAACACTAGTTACATCAGCTGTTTTTTTTTTACATTCCCAGTACTTTTTTCACTATCTCTTACACACACCTGATCATGTGATTGGCGTAGGCTCTGGAGCAGCAGGTGCGATAGTGGCACAAGGAGCAGTGCACAAAGGTAGGGAAGTGGATGGAAAAATCTTGAATCTCAAAGTTACATTCCATGCAGAACCGTTTTGAAGCTGGCTCACTGCAAAGAGAAGAAAGAAATCTGCATGACCACCGATAATATGGCGCATAACCAGAGCCTTTTGTGTGCAGTGACCCACAACAAGCAGACAACAACAGACATGAGCAACTCATTCACGCACTCACCATTGTTTCTGAAATTTTGTCATCAGTTCCAGCATGCTCTCAACAGGCTTCCTCTTGGTAGGTAAGATTTTGTGGACTGGATTTTTTTGGATGGGAACTGGAGGAGCTGGGGAGATTTCCTTCACAGGAGGACTTTGAGTATTTGTGGCAGGTGCTCTGAAGCCAGAGCGGTCATCTACCCTAGTCACTGTATAGGCGCGGATGGTTACCTGACAAACAATCATTTAGTAAAGTTTGTGAATTGGGATGGTGGCATGGTGACAAGTTCAGCCAATATAAAAATTAGTTCTGTGATAATCCTTAGAAACAAATGACATGCTGGCATGTCACAGGCCCATAGCTGTTAAAACACGGTCTTAGGAGCTTCCATGTGTTTGGGTCAACAGTGGAGAAATCATGCATTTGTTCTAGGTTGTGCCGAAAAAAAGATCAGGTACTTTCCCATTACACATTGTTTAAATATTAGAAAACAACAAGTAATGCAGAAATTCGGAAAATACCCTCAGGGTTAATAGAGTTAAACAAAAATAAGGGTTTGGATACTGGTTTGGATGCGTTTCATTCTGCAGACTGAGGCAGGAAGCCACTTACCCTGGTACCAGGCTTAAGCCCAAACAGTTGCACAGGCTTAAGATGGGTCCGATGGAAAAACGCCTTATGATCTGCCATGCTTCTTGGTGAGAGGAACTGAAGCCGACACTTGTCACAATGTTGCACATTCTTTTTCTGGGTTCATGAACAGACAGTAGAACTACAGATTCAGTTAAAAGGCACAATTACATTACTCTGCTCATCACTGTAGATCACAAATCCCTGGATGGTGTGCACTGTTTTATCCATAAAGGGATGGTGTGACTACTGGTTTTCTTGCCAATAATGCAATGGTTGCACACGATCAACTGATCAGGTGTGCTTCTGCCTGCTTTGGAAAGAAAGCCATCATCACTAGACCATCATGGTAAGTGATATGGAATGTACTCAATGTACTGTGGCTTGTTGTATACAGGGTGTACGGACTATATAAACATCAAGTACTCGCTTTGGTGTTTTGCCTCCCTTGATCTCCCCTTCACTGACACAAAAGGAAAAAACCCACATATGAGAATGTGTGCGTGATGTAAATAGGTTTTTGTATCTAAAAGAACCTGTATGATTTGAAATTGTCTTGGTACAAATATCAATTTAAACATAAACAAGATTGTTTTCATCATCATGCTGGTGTGATCGTATGCATCAGAGTTAAATCAGGCATTTATGAAGTGCTTTAGAAAAGATATCAAAATATTGAGATATATTATGTATTGTGGCACACACCAAATTTATCGGAAAATTATTTGTAGGCCATATTGCCTAGCCCCGATCACAATATTTGAAATGAGCCAATAGTGCCTCCAAAATCTACAATTAAACATTTTTATTCAATGTTTTACACACTGCACTAAATACAATTAACCAAGACTAATTATCATCATCATCATCATATGCTCAGAAAAAACAATATACTGGAGAGCAGCTGTATAGCTTACCTGATGCTTACTGTAGTGCAACTGATACCCATTGCTGGACTTGAACACTTTAAGGCAGTAAGAGCACTGTAGGTGGTTTGTGTCCTTGTGGAGCTCTCGGAAGTGAACTATAACATCATTGTAGAAAGAGGAGCGGAAATTGCAAATCTAAAAAAAAAATAAAAAATTTTGAATTGAAAGTGTATAACATTGCCTTCAACTACAACATTAAGACACTTTATAGCAAAATACAGTCATCAGCATCATTTCAAATAAGCACTGGAATGGAATACAGGCAAAGAACTAAGACATCAAAACAGACAAAAGGGTAGACTGTTGTATTGGCAATTAAGTAAACCAGCATTTCTTTCAATTATTAAGTACTCATTTCAGGTTTCTTTGGTCTGGTTTTAAACCTTTAAACCCAATTCTACACTACTCCTTTGGACACCACTCATATTACTAATCACTACAAATAATTTTATCATAAATCCAGGGTAATTTATCATAAGATTAATTTATCAAATAACAGTCACATGATGGTTTTACAAGGTGAACACCAATAGCAAAAAAATTAAATTGTCTAGTATACCATAGACGGACTATTCTGTATCTCAAACAGCATATTTGAACACTCACACATCAAAAGTGATTGAGTGCAGCATTCTTTGTGAAGAATCTTTGGACTACTGAGAATGGCTTTACAATGCCCATCATTCACGATCCAAAATAACCACTAAGCCAATTACTTGAAAACAAACAGCAAACAATTATTTTTTCCATCAAGTAATGGGTAATTGTGGCAGCCCTAATTTGGAGCAGTATGTACTTCAGTGCACGCAGACTTTGGAATTCATAACAGAGACAACTGAAGATTACCTGACACATGTACGGCATTTCTCCAGGCTTATGACAGTTCTTCATGTGATTCAGAAATAGAGGCTCGTTTTCAAATGACAATTCACAGATCTTACATACGGCTGTAGAAAGAGGAACGACAAGCTTTCATTACTCTTCTCACACACACACACACATACAGTCAGTGTTGCATTTTAATGCAAATGAATCAGTAACTATAGTGGCTGAATATGGTGGTTGAACTATAGTGGCACAGCATGTAATTTTGGCAAGGCCGAACAGGAGTGTCAGATTATTTATGTAGAAAAGGGACTTACCTGTGGACTCTATTTGGCTGTGGACGGTCTCAACATGGCACTGCAAGGTGAAAGGTGAGGAAAAGTTCCGGAAGCAATGCTGGCACACATTGTGGCAGTCCACATCACCATCCTGGAGCTCCATTTCCGTGTGGTGTTTCATGTGGTTCATCAGCCTGCAAAGAGAGAAATGGCTAGAGAGAGGCCAATCCGGTTTGCTAAACTATAGCAAGCTAGGTTTAGGAATAAGCAGATGACTGTATACAGTCCCTGGTCTGTATATTGTGGTAAGCTTTAAAACAAGACAAATCTGTTGTGCCTGGAGACAAATTAAACAAACCTGAACACAAGTCTCAACAAAACATTTCTCAACATTTTAGACCACGAGTGTCAAATGCAGTTGCTCCTATATTAGTGCAGTTTTTCATACCAGCCACACATACCGAAGCTGTGAAAAAGACATAACTAAAGCAACTAAAGGTTCCACTAAAGTAAACTTAAGTTATTCAAGTGCATGTTAGTATATACAGTGATCTGTACAGTGATCGGACACAACATTAAGTCCAATGACAGGTGAAATGAGTGAATTAATTGTCTCATTAAAATAGCACTGGTCAACAAAAGGAAAAATGCCCAAGTGCAAGGATCTGAGCAAGTTCACCGTGGGCCAAATTCTGACAGCCAGGCCAGATTATCTCCAAAACAGCAGCTCTTGTTCCTGTTCCTGGTAGCAGTGCTCAGGATTTACCAAAAGGAGGCCAAAGAAAGACGACTGGTGAACCAGCCACAGGTTCACTGGAAGGTGATGGGAAGGCCATGGGTTTGAATCCCAGGATTACCAGTGGCACCACTGACGTGGATACCATCCCCTACACCCTGCTGCCAGGGCACTGTGTCTGTTGAGCCATGCTGTGCTGTGGTGCATTCATGTGTGACAAATAGACACTTTACACTTATTCTACAACAAATTACTGGAAACGTTAATGCTGGCCATACTGTGGACATGTGTGTCATTAGGGAAGAGATGCCGCCATGGGAAAAAGACAAGCAGACGAAAGCAGTGGGATCCTCTGGGAAATGTTCTGCTGGGAAACCTTAAGCCCAGTCATTAATTCGGATGTTACTTTGACACGTACCACCTTCCTTGAACATTGCTGCAGACCATGCACATGTTTATGGCAGAGGTATATCCTAAGGATAATGGTCTTTTTCAACAGGATAATACATGCTAGCACACTGCAAAAATTGTTCAGGAAAGGTCTGAGGAAGATTTCAAGCGGTGGACCTGGCCGCCGATCTCAATCCGATTAAGAATCTATGGCATGTATTGGACAAGCTCGTCTGATCCGCTGCAAATATCTTATGTTATGATTGACTGGTAAGTTAAAGAACATTTTAGTACTGCACAGAAACGGATTTTTAAAAAATACATTATCCAAGACTGGAATTAGAAAATTACAACCCCACAGGTTGCTCATCCCTCTTCCCCCCACTGAACTTACTTGATGTTGTTCTTCAATTTCTTGTCGCAGAGCTGACACTTCATTATGATGGGAACTTGGTCATTCTCTATCAGGACTGGGTGACCAGGATCCTTCCCATAGAAAAAATCTTCCACTAGTATTATGAGCTTGCCGTGCTGATCATAGTCCCCAGTTCCAGGACTAGGAGCTCCCTCTGGTATTTCAGAGGTGGTAACGTGTTTCAGAGACGCAGGAGGAGGAGAGGGTGAAGACGCAGAGGAAGAAGTGGGGGCAGTGGGGCTTCTGTGTGAGACACGTCTTTGCTTTCTTTTTCTGGTTTGAACCAACAAGGCCTTTATGTCTGTTATGAGCTCCTGATTGCATTGCTGAAATAGATAGTAAAGAGTGTCACACACCACAAAGCTTGCTGCTTGGGCAATATGGATATTTGTTTTACACAATAATAATTCAGCAACTTTCAAACTTTTTCAGATATGCAGACATACTTTTAGAAAACTTTTAGAAACAAAAACTTTTTTGTTTTTTCAGTTAATGGCTGCAATAAAGTGAATACTACTCATATCTTCTAAGTGAAGAAAAGCATTAATTACAATTAATATGTGTAACAAATATGTACATACTCAGGATTAACTAATAGCTGATGCTATTCTTTTTGCATTTCCTGTAAGACCATTACTGACATTTTGAAACACTGTGATTGTGTGGTTTGAGTGGTACATTTCAGGAACACATGGGTGCACAGAACTAAGCCATACATTTTGTGACCTGATACCAAAACATCAATTCTATAGGACATACTGAGAGGTGGGACTTACACACATATAGCCACGAAGACACTGAAAAACTCTGTAGGAAGCACCACACACAGAGCAGGTTTTTGGTGGCCTGGACACTCCCTGATATACTGTAAATACAGAGACACATGATTCAAGCTACCACTAAATGAAACAGAAGGTTGAAACAATAATGCACTTAATCTCAATTTAAAAAAAAAAAAAAAAACTGAAATTCAAAAAAGTGAACACCAGTTTTATGCCATGAAACACTGATTCTTATTAGGGTGGCACTAATTTGGGGATGTGTCAATGCCCATACAAGGCTTTTTAATGCACACATTTGCTAATGCATTCACATTAATAAAAATGTACATACTTAGGCTAAATCCACCAGGATTAATGTTATGGAAAAAACTTATTTGTGGAGGGTTACAAATAAAATCTATTGCCAGAGTAGCACAGAATCACTTAAACCTATTTCAGGATGCAATAAATACTTTGTTCAACAAAGAAACTGGATACAATACATTACATCATCATTTAATACATCAAATAATGATTTGAAATATAGGCCAAATCTAAGCATCTGCTCAATGCCTGTAATTGTTAGAAGCAATATGAATGATTTCACTGTACATAATGCTTCTCACCTAGGGTAGAAAGAGTACGAGGAGCAGAGGTCTCTGCTTGTGGTTTTGTGGCCAGAGCAGCAGGGTTTTGATGAAGGTTCTGAGAAGAAGCCTGGGTGAACACTTTGGCTGGAACTGAAAGGATGGGCGAAGCAGCTGAAACTGTGTGGGTCACCACTGCAGCTGGGGCTTTAAGGGTGGACACAGCTGCTGGGGCAGCGTGTTTGGACACTGTTGCTGGAACGGTAACAACCTCTTGAAGCTGCACTAGGGGGCTCGCCACTTCAGAAGCACCTGAAGGTGGTACGGCAAACAGATGGGTGTTCACTTGCTCTATAGATTTACAGCACAGTGGAGAAAAACAGAATGAAACAGAGAAACTGTGTAAAAGACCCTAGATTAAACAACTTTGCTTGTGTGAGTGTTACAGTGGCATAATCTATGAGAAAAATATACTCTAACATCATTAGCTAATACATTCAGAAGTTCTACAGGATGATACCAGAGTCTGAAGCGGGGAGGTGAGGGACGTGGGATGATGAGAGACCCAGAGCAGGCATTTCAGCAGAGGCTATAGCAGTGATTTTTTGCAAACCACCAGGGCTGTGAAGAGTGAGATTGACTGGGATCCGAATTGTGTTATTTCCTGGAGCAGTTGCTTTAGGCTTGCCTGATGGAGAAGCAAGCTGAGAAGTGATGAACAGACTTGCCTGAGCTGTGGAAAATAGGTTGGTTCATTAGCCATAATAATAAAGTCATATATAAAAAATCATCATATTTGCTGTCCTTTATATGTTCAGAGCTATGCACAATCTGAAAGAAACATGTTCTTGATATGAATCATGAATAAATATCTACGTGTGGTGGAAAAAAGGATGCTTTTGAAGAATATGCCTTACCTGGAGTCAAAAAAGTGACAGACTGACCAGTAGAAGTGGGTAGAATTAAACCTACAGGGGTTTTAATGTTCTGATGAGTGCCTGGAAGTGCCTAGGGGATAAAAAAAAAACTTTTTAAATATATTGTTATATCTCTCATAAGAGAGATACAGTAAACCCCCAGTTTTATGTGGATCGGGACTCGCGGATACAGTGACACACGTTTTTTTTTTAGAACGAAACTGATCGTTTTACGCGGAAATATTCAAAACAACACGGAACTGCAAATATTCTCCACTTTTTTTTTGTTGCTTTTTTCGTGCCAATTTTAGTTCTTCTGGCTCCCCGTGCATGGCCGTAGGGCTCTCTCTCACTCTCAGGGTACACCTTTTTTCTTTTCTTACACCTTTTCCAACTTCAAATTCCAGCACTTTCAAGGTGCATTTTTATGCTTTTCCAGCACCTAACAACCGCGGTAAATTACGTTTATATATGCTGTATTTACTTTTTAACATTTAAATGTCATTCTGCGCATTATTTTTAGCTTGGCAATAAGACTGTCCCTCCACAAGTGATTTACAGCGATGGCAGAGACCGAGAACACAGGTGGGTGTAAGATAAGGTTGTTAGCTTACTCTTTTTCAGACTTAAGGTTGGATAATTCAAATACACACACACACACACACACACACACACACCTGGCTGGCCTTAATGAGAACCCTTCACTTCATTTGATTTGTGCAAG
>JBBPDB010000140.1:12664863-12697193 GCA_037974465.1 Brachypetersius altus
TCTCTCCCCCGGACAGAATGAGCTAGGCTGGGGGGGGGTTAACGCCGTTAACGCCAAGATTCCAATGAGATTAACGGTGTTAAAAAAATGAATCTATGCCCACCTCTAATATATATATATATATATATAAATGTGTGTGTGTGTGTGTGTGTGTGTTATAGCTTTTTTAATCAGAGCTGAGCATCATTCATTTAAAAAAATCAATTTTTGTGGCCGAGCCAACTCTGAAATATACAGGGAGAGTGGGAGGATGGTCAAGTCCCTTTAAAAAATATGCCCTTCACGTTATAGATATAGAGGCTGTGAAAGGACAAAAAGCTAAAAATCACAAACACAAAGAAACAAAATGTGGAGTAAAACACAGAAGACTCATAAACACACAGAAGAACTTTCAGTTGTCCTTACCAATAAACGGCTTGCTCAGAGACCCACATCATGCAGCAGGCCTCTGAATCAGTAGATTGCAAGATGCAAACTTTTTTTGCCTATAAAGCCAATGTTTGCGTGCCTCCAAACACTGGTTTTGTGGAAACCACACAGTTTGTATTTCCTTGCGAAAATGCATCTAGCTGACCTTGCTTTCTCTGGATGGGTAGAAAAGCCCTGGCTCTCCTCCGCTCAACCAATTGTGAGGTTAGCTATCATGGATGTGTCTAAGCAGATGCAGTGTTGAGCTGTCTGATAATGTTGCATTGGCAGCTGTTGGTAAACATGTGACGGCAGCTTTATGTGACTCAGAGGAAGCACATGCCAGCCCTCAACAACAGAGAGATCGAGGGATGCCTAGGTAGGGTGACGTGATTAAATTGAGGGGGGAAAACTGTGGCTATTAAAAATTATGCCAATTATGCAATTTTTTTATTTCAATAAAACATCTCGCTATTTGTTTTACACCCACTTTTCAGATGGAATTCTGTTAATTACAATAGACTGGGACCATCAAGAGTACACTCTAAAACTACAACTGTGTTCCAGCAGCAGGGAAATAATTAAAATGCGGTGGCTCCTGCAGTATGTTATTCTGAGAGATACATGCGTTAATCCTATTGCTCCGCTGCTGCCAAATGTGTCTTCTCCTCTGGAAGACAGAACACAAAATGAACTTTAGTCCAGCTTCAGTTTTAGGCTGCACTGAGCTGCTCTGTCACAACCAACTCCTCACGCTATAATATGTCATCCACTGCGACTGTACTGTCACTCAGATGGCTGTATTTTTTACCCCATTCAATTTTCTTTAAAGATTACTTCCTGAATTAAATGTACTTTCTACAGACTACATTGTTCCTGTATATTAATCATTCATAACTGGGGAGAGGTGGGGATGTTCCAGGTCAATTATTTTCTGTAGTAATTTATATTGTGCAACATTATTTAATGTAAAAACACTACTTGAATTGAGATCAGATGTGGTGTGAGTGTGTGTGTGTGTGTGTATGTGTGAGTGTGTGTGTGTGTGTGTGTGTGTGTGTGTTGCTGTCATGAGTTTGAGAGAGGGAGAGAGAAAGAGGGAGAGAGAGAAGTAGGGAGAGCTCCAGGATTAAGAAGTAATACCTCTTTCCTTATCTCTTCTAAGTTTGTTAAGACGTGCACCCCTCTGTCTCATTCTGCCTCAGTAGAATGGGCCAGACTTTAATTCATTTATGGTGATTTTAAGGAGCATGTGGAGATGCTTTACAGCTGAATTTGGTTGGCTTTGTGCTTCACGCAAAGCTTAAATCCGGGCAGCGCTTGTAATCCGCATCTCTTGCTCTCTCTACCTCTTTCAGCACAGCTATTAAATTCATTGAATAAACAGTTCTGCTCTTGATGCCAGAAGGTTTATATCCCGGGTAAAACTGTTCATCCAGTACATGATTAAAGCAAGTTTTTAATTCACTGTCTTTCCTTTAGACTCCCAGTCTTGTGTTTTTGGCTGTCAGTCCAGAGGAGAAGGAGTCGTGGGTCAATGTTCTAAACACAGCTATTACCAGAGCAAAGAACCGCATTCTGGACGAGGTGAGCTGAAAAACAGACTTTCTTTCATTCTTGCTGTTTTAATTGTAAATTTGCATCCATTATTGTTTGTCTCTCAGTCTCAAGCTCTCAAGCTCTCTAGCGCCCACTCACCCTTTCCTACGTTCCGTGTTTTGTTTTTATCTGCTAGATGTCTCCATATCTATTTTTTGCTCTTTTCTCTCCCTCTTTTAGTCTGCTACCGCTACCTCCTCCCCATCTGTCTCTCTGTCTAGGTTTGCATTATTTTGCCCCATTAGAGAGGATAGAGCAGAATTGGATTGAAAGATTTGTCTTTGTTATCCTTACTAAGGGATCCACAAAGCAGATGTAAAATGTACATACTGTCACTACTGTCCCTGTTCTGGACATTCTCTTGACAGACATTTCAGCTAAACACTACTTAGCCAACGTTTCTTGACAGCTCTGACAGGCAGGAGTCAAATTAGGTCAGCTTAGGTAAGCTGAGTTGAGATAAGTGGAGAATCTTGTTGTTTTAGAAGAGGCAATCTGTAACATGATGTATGCTGTAATATCCCTTACCATCAGCTTCCTGTATTCAAGGAGCTAACAGGAACCTTCTGTTAGAGATGACACTCAGATGTTAGCTGTGAACTCACTTTGACTCTAATCCTGGTGATACTAACACTTCTTCTGTGAAAGTGTGAAGTGTGAAGGCACAGCATAAGAATTCACTCTAAATCTGTGAGTTAAGGCTCATCCTGTACCAGGTTGCTTGCAATGTTGTCTGTGTTGCAAACATGTTGAAGTAGTAATTGCTTTTCACTAATTAGCCTATCTATTCCATACTTTGTATCTTGTAATTTAGTAATGTAAAGGACTGTATTAAAATTAACATCCGTTTGCTGAACATGTCTGGCTTACTTTAAGCTTCTAAATCCATGGCCATGACCCCCCTTGCTCTACCTAGCATCTTTATTTTTCTCTGTGCAGGTCACGATTGAGGAGGAGAGTCTATTGGCTCACCCGACACGTGATCGTGCCAAGATCCCAATTGGGCGCCGCCTGCCCACGCGGGGTCATCTTATGGCTGTGGTGGGTGGCATTTCAGTTTTGACTTTGAACTCAGACAGAAGTCAGTTGTTTTATAGGCAGATTGCTGAGTGTTGGTGGAAAGTACTGGCCTCCATGTTTTAGAAATTCTGATGTAAGTCTGAGCAGATGATATTTATAACTCTAGGCTTTTCATCCTCTCAGAATTATATTATCAACTTATATTAGGAAATGAATGATAGACCTATCCATGCTTCACTCACAAATGTACTCTTTGGTGGCAGCTGTTGGACACTCGTGGACAAGCTCTACAGAACATTGCCAAAAATCTTGCTGATCAACACAATGAGAGTTTTGTTAAAATACTGTAAAAAGAAGAAGCAGCATTAACTATGATATTTGATTTGTATGGATGTGAAAAGTCACAGTGTTCACTATCATTCATCCCAGCTCAGTAGTGGAGCATCTAGTAGTGGAGCCTCTGAATTAATTAGATTTTGTTCTATTTAACATGATACTTCTTCATAATATTTGCAATGAAAGAACACATTTGTGACTGGGGCATGGAGGTGGTTTGGGGATAATAGGCTTCTAAGATTAATAACTTAATTAAAGCAATAATTGGCACAGACTTGCTAGACACAGTATGACTTACTGTGATCTACAAAAATGAACAACTTTACTATGTAGTCAAACATAGCAGGTGGTCCTTTTTAACAGCATGATCTGTTTTCACAAACCACTTTTTGTCACAATCATTTCAAAAATCTGAGCCAGAACAAATTTTTTTTACAATTGATTTCTGAACTGCAGCCTTTGTTTTGTCAGAAATAGCTGCTTTAGCAGTGAAGTTTTGTTCAGTTTCATAGCTCACAGTAAGTCATACTGTGTCCTAAACCCGTGTTTCTCAAACTGTGGGCCGTGGACCACTGACGGGCCGTGAAGGCTTTCGATTGGGTCGTGAATCTAAAATTGAGACAGTCCATTGGTCTGCAATTGGTTATTTAATATGATCTAATGTGGCCAAGTGGGCCTTGGTAACATGCTATGATTGACAGGTAGGCCTTAATGTTGAAAAGGTTGAGGACCATTGTCCTAAACTACTTCAAACCCTAACTCTTGACAGACGTTTCAGTGATGTATTTTTATGGAAACAATTTAATTAACTATTGACCTCTATTGTTTGTTAGCAATGTTAGCCTTTTAGCTTTAGCACTAAATTAAAAAGCTGAAAATTTTGCATTTTATTTTTCACTGATGTGTTCCTTAAAATGTATCACTGTTGTACTTTGTTAACTACAATAACTGCTAAAAATAGTCTTAGCCAGAAACGAGTGCTGAAGTTCTTGTTTGCTTTTGAGAATAATGCTGGTCCCTCCACAGGCCTCCACATCCTCTGATGGGATGCTGACTCTGGACCTGGTACATGAGGAGGATGCCAGCATGCTAGAGGAGGATTATGCCGTGTGGGTGAAGGACCATCGGGGAAACCTGGATGTTTTGGCGCCTGGGCGGAAGCGCGCTGGCACTGATGTCTCCAGGCCCAGAGTGACCCCCGTGGAGGGCAGGGTGAAGACCAGCAGCCTGCCCCGTGGGAGCGAGCTCTCGTGGAACCACCAGAGTCAGACGCATACCCCCCAACCAGGCAAGAAGATATTAGCTCAGGGCAGGAGTCGCTGCGGCTCCATGGATGAAGCTCTGTCTCGTGGAGAACGGAGGCCCGTCAAGATGGGCAGCTTCAGTCGCCAGGCCTCGTTGGCCCACAGTCCAACGACCCATCTGCAGGACCTCATCAACCAGCGGTTACTGAAGACCCAGGAGTTATTAGTAAAGGTCCAGGAGCAGGAGTACCACAGGGGCCGAATGGGCTCTTACACCCATCTACGGGGCATCGGTTCCCCAAGGCTTCGACACTTAAAGGGCTCAGAGTCGCCTCATTCTAAAAGCTCCAGCTCTCACAGCTCCTCTCACACCAAAAGTGTAGACTCTTCTCCACAAATTAGGGTCAAGGATTCACCAAGCTCGAAGACAAAGGACTCTCCCCGTGCCAAAGCGAAGGATTCCCCTTGTTTGAAAGCCTCCAAGTCCCCTCGCTCCAAGGGCAATTTCCGTTCAAAAAGCACAGACTCACCTGATTCAAAGGGTTCCAACTCGCCCCATATAAAATGCATTGACCTGACGCATATCAAGAGCTCAGACTCACTTCTTTCAGCTGGCTCCAGTTCACCCCGCTTAAAGGGTGTAGACTCACCCTGTTTGTGGCTGTCAAGTTCGCCCCATTTTAAAGGGCCAAAGGGGATGGATTCCGGTGACACGCTGGACTGGGAGAGCAGGAGGGCAGAAGCTGAACGTCTGCTACAGGAAGCTATCTCCTCCTGGGAGGAAGCAAGAGAGGTTCTTGCGGAGGTGAAGGAGCTACAAGCTAAACAGCAGCGTGCAGAGCAGAGCAAGACTGCAGCTCCATCCACACCCTCAAAGGATGGCAAGCACGAAAGCCTCTGATGTCCCTAAGCCACATTTCTTTATTCGACTCGTTGGCCTATACCCAACAAATGACATCAGCACAGTAACTACATGAAATGAACTGGGAACGTTTATGTTACTATTGCACTACATTATTTATTGTTCCTCCAACAGCCTGGTACCTTGTCATTGCCCTGGAAATTACTGTAATTCTACTGCAAATTTTACCCTGTCCCAGTTAATGTAAAGGTACCTTTTTGCTGTTGTTAACAGAAGATTGAATTTGTTATACCGCCCTCAGTGGACCTCACAAGCTTGTGGCATATTTTTACGTTTTCATTTAAGGTTAAATCTGTTTCAGGAAATGTGTGATGAGACTTCTGTGCTACACAGAGCAACGGGTTTCAGTTCTAGGTCAGCTTTGTCTGTGACCCAGACAGGCACAAACCATTTGGTGGTGTTGTCATGCCCTCATGGGCCACTTGCCAATAATGTGAATTTGTACTTCAGTACAAGCTTTTTATTTTATTTGCGAAATTTACATGCACATACTCTGAAAATAAAATAATTTATCTTGATCAAAGATCTGTTCATTTACAGATGGTATTATGTGTCTCTAGAGGTATACTGTATATGTACTATAATTTTATGTATGGTAATCAATATAGTTGAGTTTGTGAATGAACAGTGCTTTTGATTTTCCTTTCATTTTTTCTGTTCTGATTATTCTGGTATCATGTGCGTATCTCAAGTGAAATTCTCCAGTTGTGTTTTCCAATCTCTTCCATTTGACCTATCCATGCTTCCCCCACATATACGTTCTTTCAAAGCAGTGGTGGTAATTTGGGAGACGTTTTACAGAATGTCAACAAAAATGCTGTTCAAAAGAATGAAAAACTTGTAGCAATACATGATCACATGCAATTGGAGAATAGCAAGCCTTGAGATGTGAAAGACTGAAAGGGGACTATACTGGATATATTTAGTTTATGTCTAAAACAAGATTTAGATCTTGTGTCTAAACTCAAACCAAAAATAAACTCAATTTATTTAGATTATTTTTTTGTCTTTGTACTATTAACTTGTTCAGCCTTCCAGCAGGTGCTATAGAAGAATGCATTTGTTGCTGGAGTTAAAATTGGTCAGTTAAACTTACTGCTCAGGTTGTACAGCCTACATTAGAACAGTTTAGACAAGATCTCCTTTTATTCATAACGGAACAAGCTTAATTGCAGACTTCCACCTCCTCAGAGGCCTTGCATTGTTTTGAATAATGATAGTGTTCTGCCAGTGAATGAAATCTTTGTGAGCTGTTCAATTCATTTGATTCTCCAGAGAAACTGTAATTGTGGGCTTTTAATTACAGCTGTTGTAATGGGTTACATATGGGTGAGCTGAGTGTATATCAGGTGGGTGGGAGGTTATTGGCTATCTGAGCACCCTTACTGTATGGCCTGTGTGTATGCTCTTTTTTTAAAGAGTGCTTTGTTGAAATTCAGTTCTCTAGCAAGAACTTGGATGTTATAAACCACTCCGATCTTATATAGTCATTTATGATGATGTTAATAGCTGATGTACTGTACATGGTTTTACCATTTATATGAAGGCACAGCCTCTGATTAAATGCGAATGTGTTAATGAGTTCTTTTTCCTTTTCGTTGATTGCCAAAATGAACGAGAGTGACTACATTAATAATTCCTTAGCATTGAGGCTATGGATATCCAGTGCACATTTTGCTTCTTTATTCAAGATTCCAGATTCTTTATTTGTCCCATACACAGTTATACGAGTACAACACGTAGTGAAATGTACCTCAAATCACACCCAAGGCTGTGCAAAATTTCAAAATAGATAACTTAGTCTTAAGATTACTTAAAGACAGATAGAAAAAAATAATAAGAAGAAATAGGCTAAAAATAATACAAGAAATATATATCTATATATTGAGAAATAGAAAACTGTGCATGGGTGAGGTAGATGCACAGTGTGTGCTGAGTGTGCTTGAGTGTAATCCTACCAAATTTATTTCTGTATACAGAAATATATTATGTTTTTCTTAATATTGCAGCTTCATGAGCTTTACATATTGTAGCGATCATATTAATACATCAAACATTGCACATTGCACAATGTACATATAAATGCCCAGATTTTAATTTTAGATTTAAATTTTAATCTTAGTTTTAACGTAGAATTTACTTATTGTTTTTTTAATTTTGCACAGTCAGTAAGGAGCGATTCAGGATACATTTCACTGTGGGTTGTACTTGTATGACTGCATGTGACGAATAAAGTATCTTGAAATCTTGAAATATCTTGAAATAAACATCATATTCAACATCTTTAAAGCTACCCATTTGAAGATTCAAGGTTTTGTCCTGACAGCAATGATGAAATAGTAAATTGTATTGGTGCCATGTTTTGTACACTGAGGGCTTTCACATCTACAGTTCGGAGGAATCTGGATTAACCTACAAATGTGAAAACTTCCAAGCATTTTTAGTGATGCAACCTTTTCTATATGCTTCAAGCATTTCTAATCAACTCCTTCATTAGAAATGCTGACTGGATGGACAAATTCAATTGATTTATGAAATTTAGGAGGGATTTGTTTCAGTAAGAACATGACATTCCCACTGCTTAAACTGTCCTCTCATGTGATAGAAGTGATAGAAGTTTTGCTCGAGTAGCACTTCTCCTTCCACTTGGTTTCTATCAGAGAAAAGGGGACTGATATGAAAGAGAACTGACACATTTTAATGTGATAGAAATCTGATTCACCTTCTTGGCAGCTATGCAGGTCATGCATCTAGTAACTCATGCATGGCTGAGAGTCACTGAATCGCAATTAAAACCTATGCAATGTATAATATGAGGCATTATGGAAAACAAATGGTGAGTCATCAGTAATTAGCCATACATGTAATTGGGTGAGGTGGGTGTAGATGGGGGTGGGCAATATGGCAAAAATATTATATCAGTGTTCTTCAAGACATTTTCACAATCAGTGTATGCATCCTTATATTTCTGTATAAATAAGTTAGAAAGGATAAATGAAGAGTGAATGGTGCCACATTTTAAAAATACTACCATGGCCCCTGAATGGTGCTACTGTCTAAGAGTTGACCCCAACAACACAAGTTATCTGCTTATGCCACAACATGTGAGCCCTCGCCCAGCCAGCACTGGTAATATTGTGTGGTTGGGGGTCCTAACTAGGCCAGACTGGTACAACTAAATTTGAGGAGAAAACTAGGAATCAAAAACTATGAGAGCAAATTTTTAAATAGTTCATCAACTGTACTGCACTAAATCCAGTTATATATGGCTGATTATGCTGCCTTTTTATGAAACATGCCCTTGACCAACGTTCTAGAAGTACTGACAAAATTCATGATAAGCCCATAAAAGAATATTTAAATAAATATTTAAATATATGAATACATTTAAGTAAGAATTGTTATGGTGTTAATTAAATGTCAGATATCAGTACTTCAAAACTGTTAAATATTCAGCACAGACCTGTAAGTCTTCAGAATGCGTGTGAATGTTCCCAATGACAAACCAGAATAAATGATTTAGAGGCTAATCCTTTTGTCGCTCCTCTTTCTCCTCTTTTAACCAGCTCCGGAGTCTTGAGGGACGGGGATTGCATTTTTTATTACATTACTCATTAGAAGGGACTTCGATATTCAAATGTGGTCCATCGCATGAGGCAGGACTGGCCCACAACCATACATGACTGTTCGCTTTACAGTGCATCAATTTTAGATGAGGTCTACGCCAACACTTTTAAATGAAACACTACATCACGTGACTTCACTAGCAACATTTAAAGCTGGAGGAGAAGCAGCTAAGTGGAAGATAGGCCACACCTGATTCACTTGGAGTCACCTGATTCATCTGCCCTGTGTGTCTGTGTGTGTGTGTGTGTGTGTGTGTGTGTATGTATGTGTGTGTGTGTGTGTGTGTGTGTGTGTGTATGTATGCCTGCCTGTTTGGTGGGGGATGGGTCTTAGCTTTGTGACTCATTAGCCTTGCAGCATCTGGCTTTAGTGTGCCTTCACTGAATCAAATGGATTAATAGGGGCATTTCAGTGACAGCATTAGTAGAACCGAACCCCGGAGCGAAACATTAAAGCCTGTTCCCTCACATTGCATTTTTTTCCATATGAAATGGGACCAAAAGAATCGCTACCAAACATGACCTATATTCACAAATAGATCACTTTCAGCTCATAGGGTTCATATGCACCTGGTCCACTTGAAAGATGCCTGTGCTGCATGTTGTTATGCAGGTGATTTAAGCAAATTCACCCAGTGCTGGATACTGACCAAATTCAGTTTCACTGCTGATGTCAAATATGTGATATTTAAATTTGAATGAATAGTTAATGTCTCAGTTAATTCTTTCTCAGTACTGGTACTTTATGCTTAAGCAACATCTTACAAACCTGACATAGCTTGTTTTAATTGGACTGCTTAGCTTCTCTAAAAATGGACCAAAGGAGGATCTTTTAATTGTTCACCAAACAGAAACAGAAAGGAAACCTGCATCTTATTTGTACGTATTTTGAAATGTTCTTTCATCCAGCAAATGAAATATGTCATGTTGGTATAGACAACATACTGCACAGCTTCACATTCACAGTATTTTCTTCCTTATGCATCCCAGAATAACCCGATGACAGCTTCGCCTTGGGAATTTCACATTCAGTGACTTGAGAAACGAGCACCTGAGAGGATCAGCCCCATCTTCCTGAGAAGAATGCAATTTCAGCTTGCATGACTGATAATACTGCGAGGAACCTACAGATGATTCGGACTGATGTTGTGGCAGATACAAACCACTGATAAATCCTGAGATTTTTCATTCAGCGATAAGTAAAACAGTCTGCCTGAAGCCGAATGATAACTGCAATGTTTGAAGTCAGGGAATTTCTATGTGTCTGCAATGTATCTGTGTGTGTGCATGTAATCAAAAATAGGCACTTTCCAGATCCTTACAAGAAATTCTTACAATACAGTACATTTTAAAGAGGCTGTTCCTCCTGAATGTGCTGGGAATGAATTCCCGCAAAGGTGCTGAAAACATTGGCAATAACACAACACAGTGTCTGCTCAAGTTGAAGTGCTCAGTGAAAACAAGAATCCATACCTAATGCTTCTTTTTTCTTCTGCCCAACGCACAGTGGACATGCCCCCTTATAAAAATAACATAAGAGAGCTTTCTCCACATGCTGTGGCTTTTGCATATTTTAGAGGATGTATGATGACAGAGAAAGCAATCTCCAAGTGCTTTCTCCCTCCACAAACTTGAATCCAAAGTTTGGTCTTTCAGAAAGATGCCCAGATAGCTTTTAAAGAAATTGTAGACACGACTGAGTAACCAAGAGCTGACTGTTCACTTGCTACCTAATAGATCCCACTCTCTGACAGATGCCGTTGTATCAAGATAATGTTATTCACTTCAGCTGTCCATGGTTGTAATGTTGAGCCTGTTATTTTGACACAATGTTGTTTTTCTGACACAATAAAGAATTCATTCAAAGCAGATTGTTTTTGTAGCTTAGACTGTATGGAGAGAGGAGTGAATAGTATGCTATTCAGCTGTAGGAATACTGTACCAAACTTGTATTTTCATGATCTATACACATTAAAGAAAAATCTTATGAAAGTATGTTGTAAAGTGATCATTCTGTCATACGTGAACACACCACTGCACACAGTGTGAACAGCACAGAATTCTTCCTCTGCATTTGACCCATTCACCAAGTGAAGCAGTGGGCAGCCAGGAACACAGCGCCCGGGGAGCAGTGTGTGGGGAGGATACATTGCTAAAGGGTACCTCAGAGGTGCTACTAGCAGTCTTGAGATTCAACCCCATGACTTTCTGATCACAGGGTGAATGCCCTAACCACTTCTAAGAGCCCTTTTTGGCAAAATTTATTATTGAGTGTTTGAGTCTTCTTCATAGGTTTCTGTTATTATAAGTTGAAGTGTGCACCTAAATCAGCTAGGATAGCCCTTTTCATCTTTAATTCGTAGTAATATTAAGTGGCATTTGGCAGACGCCCTTATCCAGAGCAACTTACAATCATTAGTGACAGGGACAGTCCTCCTGAAGCAACTGAGGGTTAAGTGTTTTACCCACTAGGCTGCTACCACCTTGAATTATTACTACTTTTTTATTATATTATATTTTTTTCATCACACTTATTGTTTATACAGGATGTGTAGACTGTATTAATATTGGGCTAAAGGAGGGGTTGCCTGGTTACTCAGAGGCTCTAGTCTTCTAATGTATCTGTCGAGGCTGAATTGTGCTGTTGATGAACCAACATAACAAACCGTGTTAAATTTAATCATGCGATGCAGGACTTTAAACCCCTGCTGAATTTAAAGGGCATGTTGAGGTAAAGGATGCGCAAGCTGAAGAGGGAAGAGAGACGAAGAGAAGCTGAGCACAGGAGGTCTAGACCATATGGGGTTTATTCTGTGGGGAGCACAACATAAAACATCTGTTTAGCTTTAGCTATCTGTGCCTGTCTGATTCTGTATTTATTGAGTATTTGAGGCATTGACATTAATGCAGGCATACAAATACAGCAAAACAGCAGCTTTTAGAACTACATCAAACATCCATATTAGGCATCATGTTTTATTCTTGTGGGCAGTTGCATAATAAGCAACTGCTTGTTAGTGGACTCTGCCAGGAACAGCTGCACACTGACCTCAGCATAATCGCCTCTGATCCCTTCGAGTGATTGATGCAGCGGGAATATACGTCTCAGAGAAATGGGTTTAGCCTATATTTCATTTACTGACTTTTCACTGACTGTTAACTAATGATACAACATTGTCATGTCAAGTTCATAAAGTGCAGCTGATATCCAGTCGCAAAAATTATACTGCCAACATTCTATAAAAGAAAGGCCCAAATTATAATGCAGTATAATGCACTTTAAGCACAAAACAGTTCAAGATGCTCCATTCATTCAGTTCCTCCACATCTGAAATATCCTTAATTAATCAAAGCCTTGTTTGAATATAAGGGTAGTTTATTCAAGTATCCAGCGGCAGGTTGTGAAGGAGCCATTTGATAATGGTTACCGTGGATGAGCAGCATTATGAGCAAGATAGACAGAGAATTTAAAACTATGTCTGTTAATGGAGGCTGACTGGTAAAGTATATTACTACAAATTGGATTTTTCTGTCAGTCATTGTAGGTGTACAGTATCAGTGGCAATAATAAAAATGAGGGCGTGTAGTCACCACAGACCTCGTGCCATGTGTCTAGGTGCTGTTGCCCCCGCTGCACCCCAGTAGTTATACTACTAGCTTCATTTCATTAAAGCATTTGTTGGTTTATTTGCCTTAATCTTTTTTTGGAAACAGTTCAAGAGATAATTTCTATTAAGCTATTTATGTTGCTTTATCTGACCTGTTCTGACCATAGTAGTTTGTGTAATTAAAAGATGATTCTTAAAGTTAATGTGTTTTTGATATTGTGTACTTTATGTTTTAGAACTGAAACATAAACTGTAACCCCTCTGGCACACACACTCTCCTGAACTGAACTTCTTCCTCTCCTATCACCATTCATATACACACTGAATGGTTCTGCCTGAAACAAACTCCAACTGCCACTTTAAAAACACTATTATTTATTATATACAGCACATTCTCTGTTGTGTTGCTGCTATTATTTGCTCAATTCATTCAAACATTAAATGTTCTGTAGTTTTGTTGTGCTTTTACTTGCACTCTCTATCTTGCTCTCTTCGCACTCTGTGTATTTTTGTCCTTTTCGTCTTGGTTTCTGTTTCTGTTCTTGTGTTGCTCCAAACTCCTGGAGGAATGTTGTTTCATTTCACTCTGGACTGTGTGTAAATGGCTGAAATGACAATAAACATACTTGACTTTACTGCTCATTAGCAAAAACCAACTTATGATATTAGGCCAAAGCAGTTAGTCATAAATGACAGCAAATGTGGAACTCAAGTGTGTCAGTTTATCCCCATCTGCATCTTTGCGTGTTTATCTAAGTGCTTTGTCTCCTCAGCTGCATGCACATGCATGCCTCAACTATGTCCCAGTTAAAGTGTTTGGGATTTGCGCTTATGTTTCTATAATTAATGCAGATAAAAGGCACACATGAGTGTGGGTAAAATGGAAGTTTCCCCTTGGGACAAGTGGAGACACAGCAGTGTCACACAACAAAAGCCAAACGGTGCTCATCAGCTGCTGAACAATTCTGCCACTCACTGCATAGCCTCCATATAAGGCTCCTGCAGGCTTGCCTCGTCTGATTGGACGGCTCCTGCCCTTCAGTCCAGTGGTGGGGGTTCAGAGCTGCGCGTGCATGGATGAGCTTTAGGCGGTGTGACATATGTGTATTTGTGTATGTGAGTGTAGAGAGTCATTATACACAGAAGCCTTTTCATATTGGCCACTGCAAGAAGCATTTCCTTCTAACAAGTCCTGCAACATTTGATGTGCACCTGGTCACGTTTTATCACACGTATATGTGCTTCCACCACAAAGACCAGACTCTTTGCATGGGCAGGCAAAGACGTCACCTGGGTGAAAAAGACTCTTAAAAATAGCATACTGTACAAAAGAGAATGCAAATGTCTCCCCCTAAAACACCAATTTACCAGCTGCTTTATTGCATGTTGGTGTGTTAAGACCTGGAGATCATTTCTGAACGCACACCAACAGAAGAAGCTTTGACCTACTTTCCAGACCAGTGTAAACTGACAACATTTACAATCTGCAAATGTGCTGTGATTAAACCCATTTCCGCCCTCCATACAGCGCCGCAACTGTACAAGAGATGTAACCTGCTCTGCAACACACGGCAGCTGAACATGGCCAGTAGGAAAGTCTGTCACTGTAAATCAGACGCACGAAACACAGATCAGTCTTCTCAGATGAGAGGACTTACTTAAGCATCCACTCTCAAGAAGTGAGTCGAATCCCTTCTGAGCTTTGGCACTGAGGCAAGGAGAGTGTGCCCCGTACAGCGAGTGGTGACTGATGGAAGAGCTCCTCCAAGTGGCATCGAGAATGTCTTACAATTATGAATTTTACAGTGGGACCGGAGAGAACCGTGCGATTGTGTGTTGTATAGTGAAAAACAACAAGGCTTCAATTCGGTATCATATACTATATGAACAGACTCCAAAAACTGCAATTTGATATTCAGAAGAGATGTCTTTTACTTTAATTACATCCTCTGCAATAAAGACGCTGCTACTGTGTACTTTACTGTTCCTTCTGGGGTTCATCCATAATACATAATGTATAATAATAATATGAACAACAACAACAACAATAATAACAAAGGAAAAAACAAAAACAGGAAAGAAAACAAAAACAAAGGAAACTGTTCCCGCCCAGTACTATGTGATTGATATTATTGATATCAATGACTGGAAAATGATGGTGATGCAAATGTCAGTGATGATGATGAATATTATTATTATGACTGCTACTATTATTATAATCATTGTTGTTTTTATTATTATTATTATTATTATTATTATTATTATTACAAATGTAATTCATATGCATTACTGTTCTATATAGTTGTTGTTTATAGATTAATGGATAACAACAGCTGGTGTTTTTCTATTACATGAAGTGATATTTTAGGTTTAAATAACCACAGGTGCAATAAAAAAAACAAGATGAAATAACTTTTCCAGCTACTGGTACATCAATGACAATCACTGAACACTGTCTGCTGTCCATCTTCTTGGTTCATTTTGGTTGATAGATAAGTGCTCTGGTGACAATCAGGCCTGTGGAACCAAGACTGATGGAGCTCATGCCAGCCTGTCACTTGAGGGTGTTGATAAGGAACCAACAAGAGTTGTTGGAATGGAGTCAGCTGTCATCAAGCTGTAAACTGACACCAGAGGAGCTGCCGCCATCACATAGGAGTTTGCTTGTCTGTCATCTTGACTGGCTGCAATTTCAAGCACAAGAATATATAAAGTATGGCAACAAATAACAACCTAGCAGATACATCAAAACAGTAGCAAGTTAAACGCTTAGTGTTTCCTCACCACTCTCTTTCAAACAAACTGATACAGTGTGACTGATGTGCGTAGTCTGGTCTGGGGTGCCTGTTATAAATGGGCAAGATGGGCTCCCGCTCTTTTTTAAAATGAAAGATGGATTATTTTAGGCTTTTGTGGAGTCAAAAACAACTGCACCACCAACAGGCCATTAGAAAATGAGATCTGGCTCCTGATACCTTGAGCTCAAGCTGTAGAACCACACAGTCTGTCTTTATCTGTGTCAAATGTGTTGTGACAAACCTCATGCTGTGAAATCCCCCTGGAATTGGTTTTCGTTTGGGTTAACTTTTAAACCCCTGAAGTGCCTCCACACGAAGCTTTGTTTTGTTTCTGTTGGTGCTGTAGCTGATAAAATGCTGATAAATAGTGCATGCTGCTGTGAAATAATGTGATTGTTCTGTTAGCTTGTTCTAGCTGTTAGTTAGTTAATCCGCATCAACAATTACAAGTGAATATTTGTATTCCAGACAACTCATTTCATGGGGAGGGGCTCTAACATCCTGCAGTGGTGCATCAGTGTGTGAGCTATGATACTGATAGCTATTGATAGGCGTTAGATATTTTTTTTACCCTTTCAGCCAAAATTATATTTGGTTATATATATTCACATGTATGTGTGAACTATTATGTGTTATTCACAATTTTTGCCAAAGGGTTGCAAGCTTTTAAGCATGATAGAATCAAAACAGGTGATGAACACAGTCCAGGATGCCAGGTTAACATATTCAGAATAATCTTCGCTGCTCCATGAAAACAAACTTTTTTGGCCTACAGGTTCCAGTTTCACTCAGCTTATATCTCACTTACTGGAAAAAGTATATAGAGGTATGCTTGTGAACTCACAGACTTCAGGCAGTCAGCAAAGGCAGTTTGCAATTTGTAGCCAGTAGTACTGTATTTTAAATGTGACTCTGCTCACACTTATTTTAGTGAGTCTTCAGTAGATCATTTGCAGAGGCTTTATTTTTAGCTGTTGATGTAACTCAGTTAAGCAACAGTGTTAAAGCAGCGCGTTAGGCTCAAGTTTAGGGGTCACACTTTTTTGATGCTCCAATATGTAATACCTAAAATTACTTTAATTCTTAATAAACCATCTGGCAAAACTTTTGGGTTATGGTAAAGGTTAGGGTTAGGTTTAAAGTTAAATCTAACAGAATCTTAAACCTTTTGCTGCACCATTTGTCATACATGAATACACCACACCGTGAACAGCATGAAATTCTTTCTCTGCATTTAACGATGTGGTGTGTTCATGTATGACAAATGGCGCAGCAAAAGGTTTAAGATTCTGTTAGATTTAACTTTAAACCTAACCCGAGTGAAGCAGCAGGCAGTCAGGAACACAGCATCTGTGTGGAGAGGGTACCTTGCTCAAAGGTACCTCAGTGGTGCCACCAGCAGTCCTGGGATTCAGAACCACAACCTTCTGAACAAAGGGCCAAGTCCCTAAGCACTAGGCCACCAGCTGCTGTTTTGTCTGATGTAAGTTAAAGACAAGGTGAGCGTCAACAAAGCATCTACAGGTGACCATCCAAATAAAGTGCTACCAGTTTAGGTTTGGGGTTAAAGTTAGGAACAGGCTTGGATTTAGTTCAGTCTGTTACAGTTAATGTAACGTTCAGCTGCATTAAACAGATATGAACCCTTTGAGGTGTGACTTCTCAATAACAATCTCATTCCCAAGAGAGCGTTTTTTTTCCCTCTGTCCTTCTAGAATTCCATACTAACATTCTGGAGTTAACTGAAATAAAGTCCCTCAGTGTAACTGTCGGGTCACAATACTGAACTCTCGGTTCTCCAATGTTCTAGTCATTTATTTGTAAGAGTGTATTAACACACTGGAATTTTAAGATCTTGCCATTCAAAATGTAAAAATATACATTGAAGACATGCGACAGTGCACCACAGAAATTAAGCATTATAAGTATTATATTTGCTGGAACTGCATTATTTACATTTTTAAATTAGAGCTAATTAACAACCCAGTCCAGCACATTCATGTTTCAGATCACCTTCCATTGCCTTCCAGATCTAGTTTCATTAGTAAATTGTGCCAGAAGCCTGAACTGTTTTTATTTTTTTCATTCAAATGTAATTATAATGTGAGAATACTGGTTTTGTTAAATATTTTAGATTGTGAGTGTATCAAACTGTGAGCCCTGTTTAGTCCATCAAAATTAATAATTTTGACAGTTGACTGTATCATTACACCCCTGCATATTTGGAATCATACCTAATTCAGTATCAGTTAGACATTAGTATCAGTTAGACATTAAGACAAGGTGACATTTGGACCATAACATGTTTTTTTATGTATTTTTTCCTACAACTGAGGATTTTTGTAAAGTAGTTCACTTGATATGACTCGAAGCTAAAATTCCTGCAGTGTTTCAAAATCATTGTGAAAACCCACTGTATTTAAGTACAATAAAAACTCCACTGTCCTGCTCTATTTTGCTTGGATTAAACTATAGGTTGACATAAACATTTAATGGTCACAGAGACCTTTCCCAATCTGTATGTGACTGCTAGTGTTCAGTTTAAAAGTGTCTCCCTCAACAAGAACAATTTCCTATCTAGGAGCAAGGGTCAACATTTCTTCTCTTATCTTGATACTGCTTAAACAGAGAGTTTCTGCCACTGACCAATCAAAAATGACGAAATACTAGAAGTCTCCAAAATACCAATACTGGCAGACATTTTATCTGCAGGAATTCACACCTAGTAGAACAGACCATTAAAATGCAGATACCAAGAGCAAATGTCCAAGTGTGAACTTCACCACGGGCAAGGTGAGAATCACCTCAACTTCAGAGCAGATATTACAATGTGTTCTTGTTTATCTGGAGGATCACTGAAGTATGCAAACAATTTTGCAATTTAGCCATGAAGAGATATATGGATGAGTTTCTTAACATTCAAAAATTCTTGATGTGCTTTCAGTAAAGAACGTGTGGATAGTTTTTCTGCACAGTATGAAGGCCTTCAGATATTGTGTGCAATCACACATTTTGCTTAGGACTGAATTATTTGTGCAGTTCCAGTGATCCTATCCTTTTTCTATTTGCCTCGCACAAGACTCTCACTCATCAATTCAATAAATTACTGATGAGAAGTATCATGACTCCACCCTTCACATTCCTATTGGACAGAGCTTCACTCATGAATTATTAATGACTCTGCTGGTAACCCTGTCTTTTGCTCTTACACTTTTGACACAGACCACACCCCTTTTCACTATACCACTGCTGCCCAGAGCCTGTGTAACTGATGAATAATTAACACACTGTGTAAAAGCCTTTGCAGATGGCAGCTCTGTATAGTATTAAACACAGCAGACTGTTTTCAGAGGTCCTGTAACCCACACACCACAGGCCCAGTAAAGACATAAAGTGTTAAGTTACATACATAAGCTTTATGGGTGTTGAGAAACCGCTTCATTGTTTGCTGACATTGTTTGCTTATGACTGTAGTAAGTAGTTGTATGGAAAGTGTTATAAATAAAATGAGTAATTACACTCTAACAACACATCAATAGTCCTATCAGCCTCTGCTTTCAGGTGTAAGGCTAATTAGTGATGAAAATGCATTTGTTCTACTGTTAATTTAAAACGCTTAATGTATATGAGCTACACCCATATACATTAAGCGTTTACGTATATATTTTTCTACATTTCTATTACGTTGATCTTATTTATTTATTGTAACTTGAGAGCAGTCTCTCAGACATTTCAGGGGCACATTAACATCTTTGTACTTGTGTAACAGTGGATGTGACAAATAAAGAATCTTGGATGGTATACAGCCAGCTAAAGATGAAAAGCAACTACTTTTTTTTTTTTTTATGTAGCCCTGACAACCATTTTTTAAAAGGCAGCCGATTCATTTCTAAGCCAGACCTATGCATTCGCAGACAGTGGCCATTACACAGTAATGACTACTGCTAACAGCCATTCATTTTTATCATCTAATTAAACCTTACCCCTAGCATACAGATGAGCATCCCCTCCTGTGAAGATCCATTCGTTTAATCCTCAATAAGACCATTCATTCATCAACATCTGCACAATTGATTGCTGAACTGATGAATTTACACCCTCTTCAAATCATCTATCTCAAAGCATGTCATCTTTCATGTTTATTTTTTCCAAAAAAAAGAAAGGAAAAAAGACAGGAACAAGAAAAAAAAACAAAAGAAATCAAACATCAAAACCAACAACAAAACTAAATCCCTCCATAGAGGTTTACATCACATAAAACCCCAAACACAACACTCGCACAACAGCCAAGTACTGAAAAATAAAACAGGCGACCTGCGTCTAGGGACTTTAGTCCTCTGACCTGTGCTTTGTATTAAAACAATTAACCAAAGAGTTTCGATAAAAAACACACTAACACCGACCTGTTGGAACAGATACTATATACTGTACATATTGCCATACGAACATTAGATTAAAGGTATTACTCTGTAAAATACCCCCACAAAAAGGTAGAAACTAAACTGTTTCCACAGCAAGACATAGGAATAAAGGTACTTAAGGGTACAATTTAATCCAAAGCCATTAAACCTGAACATTACGAGAAATTTCCGCCAATGCCTCTCCTATAGGAACGAATTCTGACTATAGCTTTGCTTGTGATGCATTATTTTAATTCAAAAAATACTAAAAAAATTCTGTAGGACATGTGAGGAAGGGAAAATGCTGATACGACTGCTTCTCGATTGATTTCATCATTGCTGTATCCTTTCTTATCTTAAAAAAAAAGAAGGTAGCAATCAAAACTGGATATTGTCACATCAACCCCACCCCCAAGCCCCTTCCTCATTTTCAATTCATTTACATACATCACACTTTAAAATTCATGAGATTGCATACCGTCTGGGCTGTCAATTTGCAAGCTTGGTCTACGATACCTAAACTGAATCAAGAGGAGACATCCTTCTGGAGAGTGACATGGACGAAATCCTCGGCGAGGACTGGTCGACCCGGGCACACAGGGGCTGCTAGCTGGAGATGATTGGCTCGATGCTCCATGGTGGGCTGAGACTGAGGCAGCCTGGAGAGGTAGATGAGGAGCAGGCCGACTCTTCGCCTCCTCAAAGAGGTCTTGGGAAGGTCACTGGCAGGTTGAGCACAAGCTAAGTGGCTGAGTTTATTGTGTACGGACAAAGACTGCTGTGCCATTTTGCCTCCCAGTGTTCAAGTCCCAGTGCTGCATTTAGAAACGGCCTGTTGGTCGGTAGGTTTGGAAACACAGTGGCCCAAACCGCACCTCACAGACCTCCCCCTCCCATCACTCACTCACACTGACAAGATTCTCGTGTCGGGACATAAACTTGGAATGGCTATAAATGAATTGTCAATAAACCCCTTTATATAGTATAATATAATGTATTTATCAAAAGAAAACACTTAGCCTCTACAGTGATATATCTATGGTATACAAAGAGAAAAACAATCTGCAAGATCACGCTTTTTTTCAAGGTTGTTCTACAACTTGGATCAGGTTTCCAAGGCGTCAAACACACACAGTTAGTCATCGTCTTCATCGTCGTCTTCGCCTTCATCTTCTGCGTCCCTCTTCCGCTTCTCTCCCCGAACTCCTGCCCCCTCTTCTGCAAAGCGTACCATAAAAATGCAATTAAGCAGACGTTCAAAAACACTGCCGTCTCTCAGAGCAAAAAAATCACAAGTGAATCAACTACAAGAGTCTTCGACTCTTACCCTCGCCTTCATCCTCCTCCTCTTCTACATAGTCATCATCATCCTCCTCATCCTGTTGTGGGAGCACAGTGACAGCATTGTAAATGGTATGACAGATTGGTGTTGGTTTAGACCAACCATAGCATTACATTTAAATTTGCATTACCTGAATTTCATCTTTCATTAAGTAGGACAGTCCAACCTCTCCACCTTCTGATCCTTCCTCATCATCATCTTCATCGTCATCATAGTCACCAACAGGCCCTGCACCCTCCTCTCCATCCTCGTCGTCATCTGGACGGTTACATCAAATGCAGTTACAGAACTGAATTCACTGCAGTTTTATGCAATTTATGGTGTGTAATATTCTTTTAGTTACCCTAACCAGTACAACAGGTTTTTATCTGCCCTCTGGTTCTCCACTCACCATCATCATCTGCCTCTGAGTCAGGAGCCTCATTGTCTTCTGCATCAAAGCCATCAAGGTATGTGATCTGAGGCAACAGCTCAAAAATGCTCTCCCTGTATTCCTCTAGTGTGGTGATCTCACAGTTAAAGAGGTCCAGGCTCTTCAAATTCTTCAGGTTTTGCTGAGTGAAAAGGACAAAAAAAACTTGAGACCTGGGCAATTAACTAAGAGGCTCAAACAAGTTTTATAAACACTTAGTAAAAACACTTGTTATACCACATTCATTACAGTCTATGGTTAACTATGGTTAGTCCTAGTCTTCACTTACCAGAGCTTCCACTGTGCTGAGTTCCTTAATCTTGTTGCCACTCAAGTTTAGGTATGTAAGATTGGCGCATTTCGCTGACAGCATCTCCAAAGAGCCAGAAATGTTATTATCACTCAGCTCCAACTGTCAAAAAATAAAAATTACACTGGTCACGTGGAGAACCAGACACTTTCACATCTCAAAAACAACACAGATTTTCATAACAATCAAAAATCAGTAAGGATTTAAGGATAATTGTAGCAATGCAATGTTTTAAAAAACATTACCACATACACACATTAATTAAGGACATAGAATATTATCAAATTATTCTCTTGTTAAGGTATGATTAACACAGGAGACATTAAACTGGTACCGGTGACTGACCTTCCTCAATTTGGGCAGCGATGGCAGCATAGCCAGAGAAGTAAGACCCACGTTGACCATGCTGAGGAACTCCAGCTCCTTGAACTCATCTGTGAGGCCCTCAATCTCTCCATCACTGGAGCGACAGTTATCCACCACCAGCTCCGCAACCTGCAGGGCGAGTCAAGCGTTACATGAGGCGTCTATTCAGTGGCCAGAACTTGTACAGACAACATCCAAACTCTCAATGAGGGTTAACTTCTGGACTTTGTTCTTCGTGTACCAGTCATCTTTAGAAATTACATGTGAAAAATAATGTTCATGTGAGCAAAAAACAAACGTTTATTCTTACAACCATGCCTGTCTTTTCAGGAAAAGGGGTCTGTTCACTTTTATGGACTAGGAAGGACGATTGTCGTAAGTTCAAATTTTACAAGCATACTTTATCCAGTCTCTGCAAATATAAACTATTTATGGCCCTTGCAGCAAGGCAGACTGTGAACAGCCTCTGAATGCAATTCATCAGTCGTTTCCCTTTTCTGCACCGGATGAAACTGCCGTGCTCTTCAGCCATCACGTCCCAAATGATTCAAATGAATATCTTCACTGAATAGAGAAGAGCCTGGAGCCACCAGCACCACCTACGGATGAATGGGTTGAACAACTGGCTCCATGCAAAAAAAAAAAAGCGTTTCACAAGAAGGCGCTCGACTTTATGCATTGGGCGTGCTGAAAATACTTTAACCGGTGACGTCACCGAGCCAGGTTCACAACACTAACTTTAACAACGAAGTGACGTCGCAATAATAATAATAATAATAATGAAAAAAAATATCCCTGCTCGGACATTTAGTTCAAAGAAAAAGAGAGAGGCCACGTATCTATTTACGGCCTAGGAGAGATCTCAGACCAGGCCAGGCTACAATAATCTACTAGGCTACAATGGGAGGAGGGGGGTGGGGGTGGGGAATAGATGAGGGGGGGTATTCCCCTCACCATCTGCCACATTCCTTCAAGTAATAAAACGTCGAAAATATTCTTTAAAACACTTCGCCGTAGTGAAAAGGGGGCTACCATGCGGGCGAGTTACATAATCGCGCCATCGTTATGTGAGCACAGAGGAAAATGGCACCTTGTTTCTTCCCAGGACTTCATGGTAGCGTGTTAGAGAAAGTGTGTGTGTGGCTGAAAGTACCGCCAAAGCGGTTGCAGCCGAGTTGCACTGGACTGTTTATTTTGTTGCAGGATGACTCGGCGCGTCGTTTGTAGCAAGAGAACGAAAGTCGTGCAGCCGATGCAACAAAATGACTCCCAGTCGGGCAGGGCTCCCCACCCGTCAGATGGTGGACCTGCATCGGCAGCCTCCCCTCAGTCCTCCCAGCACGCAGCGAGGCGCTGCCACACACACACACACACACACGGAACAGACGGAGCTCAAATACGCTCCACGCCGCGCTTTGCCCATTAATACCTTCGTCCGAAACCAGTCGTGTTTGTGTGTGTTGTCAAAGCTTTCAAAAATGACGATTAGGGTCTGCAGGGCTTTGGCGAAGAGCACCGACAGCAAGCGAAAAAAGCCTCCCAGTGTCCAAAAAAGTGGCAGAGTAAGATGTCTGCCTCGGGAGAGACGAGAGCCCTCACTGTACAACTAGGTTAGCGAGAGAAGCCATAGTGCAGTCCGCCTCTGCCTCGCTGGCCTCCACTGCACACTTGTTCGAGCCCATTGCCCGCCAGACAGCCCCGTCTCGGAGCATTTCTCATCTCTTAGAGACACTCACGGAGCGTAAAGAATATAATGATCGTGTATGGGTTGCGATCTGCGTTTCCTCGTTTTTTAAAAAGCCCCCGCGCAGATACGGGGCCACGCATCGGCTCTCTGGTGTTGTCTCCGTAAACCTCGTATTTATTTGTTATTATTTACCAAAGGAAACAGAATTTCATGGAGACCACTTCGGATCCTCTCGCACCGACCACCCTGTAGCGCAATGGCGAGAGGGGACAGCGCGGTGGGAACGAGTTGACAAAAGAGTCCACAGGAGTTTTGGTGGGGCTGGGCACTGCAAACGTGTTCAAGTGTTTGATTATTTTAGATAAAGTCCATTAAAAATAGGAGATCTGCTCGTTCACTTAAAGCTTTTCTTTAAACTCGCATCCTTCTAGGAGCCCATGTGGTCCGATCTACACATTCAGTGGAGTGGAGCGGGTGGTCGAGTGTGCAGAGGGGGTTAGACAGGTTGCCAGAACATCATTTCACATTTCTTTTGGAAAAAATAAATAATTAAAGTCCTACACATTTTACCTCCGCCGGAGTTCTGTTCCTCAGCTCTAGACTGATCCTCTTCTTCATCTCCATCGCGTCAGAAGATGCCGTGCCGGACGAGAGATCGTTTAGGAAATAAAAAAAAATGTGAGAAAACTCCGGAGCGCGGACCCACAGCTCAGCTTTCTTCAACGTCTCCCGTTCTCTAACTGATCCTCCATGATACCTCGCACCCAACCCCCTTTCACAAGTCCCGCCCCTGCACCCTCTCGATTGGTCCGTTTTTGTTTTTCAGCGCCGGATTGGTGGAGCTGCACGTCACTCAGACGGATCACGCTGATCAACATAATCGGTCTTTGTCGAAGGAGCGGATTGGTTAGAATTGCGCGCGCAGTAAAATTAGACGGGTCGATCTGAATGTCAGTACGAAGGTTTCAAACTCAAAATCCGCCCAGTCTTTGTTCCCATTGGCGCCTTAAAAAGATCTGGCCGTGTCTCCAGTACTCTACCAAAAAAGAAAAAAAACACCATCGATTAACAGCTAGCATAACTGGGAGTTCATCTAAAGAAATATAATTCCAAAACAAACTAATATTTAATTTAAAAAAGTGCACAAATTTAAATTTAGAGTTGGTCTAACTTCAACAGCCAGTAGTTTTTTCCAACTCCCCTCCCCTCCTTAACTATTAAATAAAATGGCTGACCATAAACCATGACAGCCATGGGGGCTTAGAGGCTGCAAGCCATCATGCCATCTGTCTCATGCAATGTGCTGCTGACCGCTTAACTACACAGCTCATACAGGCCAAAGTCCCTGTGCTCAGCCCTTCTTCATGTCAGGAGGCAATGCTCATGGTGAATTAACTAGCAAAAAAAATATGCATTTTTACATTTAATTATATATTTTTATGTATATACATTCATGGTGGGAAATTATTACACAAGAATAGTTGAATTTCCCAAACATAGATCAGTTCCAAAACACAAAATAGCTGTCAGCATCCATATTAGTATTTTCTTTTTGCTTTAAATGAACGTCAATAGAAATTCAGTCGTTTGGCTGGTAAATATGCCAGGCCCTGTAATACCCAAGGTGACCACTAGGATGTAGCATGTTGACCCTGACGTTAAATGAGTACCATGACAGATCTCCTAAGCTGATTTATCCCACATTGTGAGAGGAAGCGAATAATCTTCCCTACCTCACAGACTGCATCCCAGTAGTTGATCCAAACGTCCTTTTCTGCCTGTATTCCTTGACTTTAGCCTACACTGCAAGCCATGGCCTCTTTAGTTCCATTATCAGAGCTGAGCATGTGGATCCACATGGCTGCCAGATCAGGCAAAACCAAAGGACACTGTCAGGAAGAGAGGTTTCATTAAACTGTTTGGACGCCAGTCATTCAAGACGACTGCTTGTTTTTGTTTTTTTTTTTTAGAACATTTTTACTAAACTACATTTTCCTGGGGCTGGGCCAGGATTAAGCCTAGTCTTGGACTATAATAGTGAAAAATCTAATCTAGTTTAGGCTTAATCTGGGTCTGGAAAACTGTTTTCCTCTGTGAAAGAGTTGACCAGAGGGTTACATATTAGATTGACCATCTGTGTCTTGTGTTTTGCTCATAGTGTGTTTGTAAACAGACAGATATCTCGCTGAAATGCCCCACTAAAGGCCTTAAGGCGAGAAGTGCGAGTGAGGGGTAAAGGCACTCCACAGGCAGGAAGCAGGAAATACTTCAGCAGAGAATGGAAAACAGGACCACTGACTGAGTAACACAGCTTTTGTCGCTACACACCATACAAAAACATATAGATTCAATTAAATTCAATTCAATTTTATTTATATAGCGCTTTTAACAATGGTCATTGTCACAAAGCAGCTTTACAAAATGAAATAAATGTGAAATAAATGTGTGTGTGTGAATGTGTGTGAATGAAATGCCCCTGATGAGCAAGCTAAGAGTGACGGCGACAGTGGCAAGGAAAAACTCCCTATCAATAGATCAATAATGTTTGGCAGTAACCTGCAAAATAAAGTAAAAAAGCACTCATATAGTCTAAACCCAACAAATCTACATTGTGACATTGGTAACTCAACACGCACCTATTAAGCTGGACTATTCAAGTTTTTGAAAACAGGTGTAGCAAAAGTTAGAGTAAACTTAATTTTTAATCTCAGCTATAGACATGAATACAGTGAGACCAGATTTTACAGAGTACCAAGAGACACATAGAAGACATGTATAACGTCTAGATATATACTCTAAACTAGTCACATGTGCAGTTTTAGGTTAATAATGGGTAATTTTTCACATACAAAATTGCTCAAACGCTGCATCAGTAGTTAAGTAGAGAACAAACAGAATACTGGAATATAAACGTGTGATTTATATGCAGCAGTTCAATATAAATATACAATCTATGAATACATAGAGTAACTTTGAAATAGTATTGAAATACTAATGAATTTCATTCCACTGAGTGACACAATAATCTTAAAACAAAAGTCAAATCTTAAAAACTTAAAACTTAAGTCAAAATCCAGATGCTGATGAGATATATGACAGTTCACTGACAGGTGGTGAAAAATGTGCTTAGGAAAACCCGAGTGTGTAACAACATGAATAACCACTAGGTGGTGGACAGCACAAGGACATGGCTAAAACCAGTTATAACTGGATTTACCCATGTGCACTTTTGGCCAAAGCTCTTGGGTTAGTCCCCACTAGATGGAGCAACATATCTTTGAACGGATAGTTCACACTTTTCCGTGCACAGTTTGTGTTTGTGTATTGTGGAAATGGCAATCTTGGTGTGATTAAAAAAAGACTGGACTTTTGCTGGCAACACAGAACCCCTTTATAAACGCTTTTTTGGTTTTAACAGACGATCAGATGATCACACTAACTATTGGAAGTTTATCGACACTTAAATGAACCAAACTCAAGACTGTCTGCACTGTGACTTCAGCTTTTATATTAGACCTGGTGCTTCTAGTCACAAGTTTTTTTTAGTCATAGTAACATCCAAGTGACTAAGTACTGGAAACTTACGGCTTGTCATGAAGCATCAAGAGGGTAAATGGATGTAATGGTCCATTGTGCTGGAACCCTGGAGCTTCTCCTTGACCTTGATAGGGAGCTGTTGTCACATCTCCTTAGTGTTAACTGCACCCTTTTGTCCTCCAGCAGTGTGCCGGCCCACTGCTAGAAAAACCAGAGGGAGCAGAGGTGGGGGCATCAGGGTCTTGTTGTACTAGAACAAAGGCAGGCACACACTGGTGTTTTCTCATTCAGGAAGACAATAGGGAAAAGCGGTGAGGCTGCCTGGGGAATCCTAAAAGGTTCATAATGGAGGAAGCATTGAGAGAGCAAGACACAAAAGACACACCAAAAAGACTAAAGATGGAGTGATGGGAAGTGCTGTAGCCTATTTTGCATGACTGAACGAACAGTATTGAGAATAGCCAAGTTGGTGATTAAAATTATGAACAATTTGGACTAAACATATCAATTTGTTCTGAGAGTGCAGGGTATTATGTCACATAACCTATAAAATATGCCAAGACTGTTTTGTTGGGATGGAAAACAGAACTGTGAGACCAAATTAGACATTTTAAATTCTGTGAACTTTTCTGCCTGGCACATGAAGTTGATATCTGTATTGTTACTATCATCCAACTGAAGATGTTGTTTTAAAGGATAGGAAGACAAAACACGTTCTTCTCAGTCTATTCTAGATTGAGTAATGTTAGTAAGAAAATCCAGGTCCCGTTATTGGGCATGGCACTGAGCGGGTGTCTGTGGTGCCAGTTGGTTTACTGTAAATCTGGATAAAGAAGGAATTTTGCCAGTCAGATCCGTAGTCAGTATGGCTCAGTCATTTGTTTGTGTTACTATTATAAGCCGTGGAATGAAAAATTGCTTCACAGTCCCACAGTGATTTCAGAATAAAGCATCTGTTTTCAAGAATATCTGTATACCCCGTAAAATCACAGAGCATGGCTGTAATTGATTCCAGGTTCCAGGATGGCCTGCTTGAACGATGTGGGTGAGTGTCTACAAAATGAAACGTCAAAACAAAAAGCAGTTACAGGTGGTCATGTTCGAGCAGACACTCAAGATCAAAGACAAAATAATTCTTAAAAATATCTTCGAGAGCATTTGAGTATTTAAAGTATTGAGACATTTAAACATATGTAAATACAGCAATATATGCAAATATAGTCCATACAACAAACTGTGTGTGATGTGGAGACTACTGAGTGGTACTCCTTACCCCAAGATGCATTATTATATTCATAGGCAGTTTACTCTTAAAAAGAAATAAATGTTGAGAAGAAAAAATGTCCTGGCCTTTAAAAAATTTAAACAAGCAATTAAAGGAGAATGTAAGGAGTAAAGAATATTTAATTTCCAATAAAACACCAGTAACTTACAAATAAAACTAAGTAAAATACTTAAAGTATAGTTTCTTTCCCAGCGCTGCCTCAGGGTAAACAGATGTTTTAATGAGACGTAATAGTTTGAGCTTCTCTATGTAAATTTCTTTTGCAAGATAATTACACTTTAACGAGTTAGTGAGTATATGATTCCATTGATTACATGTTTCTTGATGGTAGATAGTTTATCTGATGAGGTCATAATACAACATGGCACACTTTCTAAATGAGGCCATAATCGTATGATCTCTTAAAGAAATGGTTTTTAAAATTAGCAGGGAATTGATCTTTGTAGTTGCAGCTGGCTTTTGTTCGTCACTGGCACGAGTCCACTGTGAAATTGTCATCCATTATTTTGCATGCTTTTAATTTTCCTGCAGTTTTAGCTCACTAGCATGTGGGCTGAGGGCATGACTCCAGCACTGTTCATTCATCCTCGTGCAGATGGCACAGCCAGGGAGGAAGACCTCTTTCCTGTGGTGGAACTGGCCCATGGATGCCTTTGTTTTCTCTGAGTCCACAGACTGTGAATGAACACATTATATTTTACAGAGCAGAGGCCATCAGTGAACACTCGCTGTAGCAGGTCCTGCCCGTCAAACTTCAGACTCTGTGACTGCTGAGAGTACAACATATGTCTCTCTCTCCCTCTCTCTCTCTCTCTTTCTCTCCCTCTCTCCCCTCTCTTTCTCACACTATCCCACTCTCCCCCTGTGCATGTCCCTCTTGCTCTTTATCTCACTCCTCTCTCTCCCTGCCTCTCTCTTTACTTGTCTCCCTCCCTCACTCTGTCCTTCTCCTCCCTCTCTCTATTTCTCACTGTCTCGCTCTGTCTGCCCCTCTCGCTCTTTCTCTTATTCCTGTATTCCTCTTTTCTCTCATCTTTCCTTCTTTAATTCTCTCCCTCTTTTTCTCTCTCTCCTCTTTCTCACTTTGTTTCTCTCTCGCTCACTCTCTCCCCTCTGACTCTGTCCCTCCTCTCTCTCTCTCCTCTCTCCTCTCTTTCTGTATGTGAAATGATCTTATTTAAGGCTTGAGCTGCCCTAGCAGATTCTCCACATTGTTGTAATCTAGTTATGTAGTAGGAAAACAATTTCTGGTTTGTAGGTGTGTATTTAGGAAGAACTAAATTTACTGCAATAACATCAAGTTGTCCCACACACAGTGTTTCTCCACAAATCTTAGGCCCTGTGTTTGTTGGCATTTTTACAAAATTGTACAAGTTTTCAAAAAAAGGCTTTGATTTTCATTCAGCACATTCTTTCATTAAAGCCTACAAGAGTGTATGAAAAGATCTTAATCATTATTTTGAAGTACACCCACTCTGACTCTTTTGAAATCAGGGCAAATAGTTGTAAGTGCTTTGGACTTTCTTTAGCTTTGGAGTGGATTTATCAGACCAAACTCGCTATGGATTATTTTAATGTTCCAGGGGAAATACATGTGACTTGTCACCAGGTCCACTTCATGCAAAGAGTATGGACACACCTTTCACAAGATCTTCAGCCAACAGTTGTAACCAGCATTTCAGTAAAGCTTTAGGATGACTTTCTTTTCTCACAGACAGTTTCTCTTCAGACAAAAGAAAATACATTTTTCACACAGTACTCTGCAAACGTTTTAAGCACCTAAGAAACATCTGGGCAATTAATGTAACATAACCTTACAATTATAACAAACAAAGTGAACCGTGCGGCAGAACGCTGCTGCAGGTCTGTTCTCCCTTTTACACCGGTAGCTGTAGGTCCAGAGTATCTCGGATCGTAGTGGACTGTTTTAACTTCTGCAATCAGACTGAAGGTTCCGTACTATTAAAGCCATAACAGAGAGAATCAAGAGGAGCTTCTATCCTCAGGCCATTTGACTCCACTAGAACATGCCCCCACTCCCCCCATAGCATTACCTTAAGGGGCTGATGCAGCACCTCAAGGTGTCATATTATATTCATTGTCATATTTCATATTTGCATTCATTGTTATTATTGCACTACATGCTGCTATGCTGCTACAAGTCCTTAATCTGTTTACATTGATGTGCTAATATGGCACAATGCATTTTAACATCCCACTTGCACATTTGACATTGTCTGTCAGATTGTTGCTACACTTACAACTTAAGAAATGTAAAAAGACTAAACTTAATTTAGCTTTCATGTTTTACCTTTAACTTGTGTTCCTTGTTTACGTTGTTTACTTTTTATTTTCATTTTACTTTTTACAGTCATATAAGGAATCTCTTGAAATCTCTTGAACCTCCAACCATTGCAGTGATAGATTTAGGTACAGAGTAGATTCTTGCCGGGGGTAGCACAGTTGCGCAGACAATTGTGTGATCAGTTTTCTATTGCTAATTTGCACGTCATGTCAATGACATTGTTGGAGTGGGTGGCCTGATTCTAGTTTGTGAGGTATGCAGACTACCTCCTGGGAAGGTCTCTCTGATGAGATGGGGAGGGGAGCAGGGGTAGGCTGACCTAAGGTCTTTGCCACTGGAGGTGGAGAGAGCAGGGCAATCTGCTAAGAAGCACACCTCTAACTTGCATGACATACCGTTAAGAACTGCCACAAAACCATTGCAAAGATTTCTTTCAATTAGCACACCTGATTTAAGCGAATGAAAATAAAGCAAATAAAGACTTATGGCCTAAATAAATAGCTTTTAAAGCATAACTTTGTTTCCCAAACCTTTGCACAATGCTGTATATAAAGATATTTTTAGACCGACTCATGGATGAATGGATGGTTACAAGCTTGTTAAAGATGACTTGTTAAGGTACAGTTGAGTACAGTTGTTAGCAGGTGTCTTTTGAGAATCCTATGGTGGAACATAGTTCTTGGTGGCTTTATGTAGGACATATAAATGTGTAAGAAGAATTTAGCTCTTTCTCTGAAACACCAGAGTGCATTTCCCCCTTCTATTAGAGTGAAGAAAACTACACATTTAGCAACTTTTGATTCAAAAAGTTGTCGTCTTGTTTTGTTTAAAGGCTATTGCAGTTGCCCTCAAGGCATTTGGATGAATCAAGTTGGAGCATGTTATCATCTTTCAAAAATGTACAAAATCTGAAGTTCTATTCATCCATTGAAGTTGTCTTGAGGCCTTGACATGGAAACTGAGCATACACTGAACAAAACGATTGTAGGGTGTTCCCTGTCTATTTCATGATGAAATACTGAGGAGTTTGAGATAATTATTAAAAATATGAGAGAATCATTGGAACATCCCTCCCAACTCTCCAAACTCTGTACTTATCCAGAGTGAGCAAAAGAGCTAAGGTAA
>JBBPDB010000140.1:12703394-12717142 GCA_037974465.1 Brachypetersius altus
CTTGTTGCACTGTAGAGTTCTGTCACTAAAACAAATTCCTCGTATGTGTGAACATACCTGGCAATAAAAGCCGATTCGGATCCGATTCTGATTCTGATATTTGGGGAAGAAATACACTGCTGAAGGGCCACGCCCAATTAATAGAGTGAACTTTACATGAAAACAGAAAATGTCATTGCTACTTCATGGTTTGGTATGTATTTCTAAGTAATGAATTCATTCACTGAGTTGGTTCAATTTACTTGATTTAATGCAAGCTATGTTTTTTTCCAAATCTCATCCATCCCTTCCACTTACAGTTCAAGTGACCCAAAAGGGTCAAATGGAAAAAGTGAACATGCTGTTTTGCTCTTTGCTCTTTTTTGTCTTTATCAGAAGAAGCCCCACGCTCTGGAAGCGTGTAGAGCAGGTCATGGATGAAGTGGTCTCTGAGGACACCACCATCTGTTTTCTCAACATTCTCAGGATGGTCATTCTTACTGTGGTCTGGGATTGATTTACAATTAGCAAAGGGACACGAACTTGTTCACTGCAGTGAAGAACACTGATGGCTCTTCATAACAGCTCTTGTGGGGACAACAGGAATGTAGACTTTCTCCAGCGTCCTCTAACAATATGTCTAAAGTATCTAAAGTACGTAACAGTTAACTTAATAGAACCAAATTAGGCACAAGTTTTTTTTATATTTAATTGCTTAGGCTCACACTCTCATACTAGCCATATTATTAAACTGAAACCATGATTTTCTGTGAGACTAAATATCATCCTCCTGGACCAAGGTGCAACATACAACACGACTTACTTGAAATTAAACCTATATATGTATAAATATATCTTTGAATGTGCTATATTTTGAACAATTAAATGTAAAAATTATAAAAATACTAAGGAGGACACAGCAAGTAGACTATAATGACACAGTATTGTATACAAACCTATAATATAGCCCATGTGTAAGTAGTGGCTAAATTATGGGAATCATATCTCACTGAAATAGCAGTATGCACTGATGATGCAGTCCAATTCATACACTGTAATTGGCAGTATTTAATTTTATAGAATTTTGTCAAACAACTGTGTTTTCAAGATATTTACAGTAAACCATTTTAAATTGCAAGGTTAACCTGGACAGATAGACATTACATTAATATGTCAGGTCTACTGTGAATGGTCTATGCATATGCTTCATGTAAGTCTACACTAATGGGCAGTTTATCTAAGTGAGCTCATTTCCTGAGAGAGCTGTAAGGGGGAATGGTGGGAGGCAGAAGTTTAGCAGGTACAGAAACCTGGGCCTCAGTCCAGGAGTCCTGCTACACTGTGCCTAACTTTACACTGAAAATAAATTTTGATAAAATGGTGCCAAATTACTCACTTTAGAGAGAATCTTTGCACAATAAAAGCATATTGTTTCTCAAAACGCAACGCCAGAAAACTGCAAAATGACAAAGACACCCAACATTGTCATCTATTACACATACATTTTATGTGGAGTAAATGACAAAGTTCATCTTGATGAAGAATATAGAACTACTTGTGCTAAGCAGGTCAGACAATGAAATGCTATTTAATAATTTTCTATTGTTCTATTGAACTAAATTTGTCTTTTATGGTACTCAGTGTTCCAAGACAACAGCATTTTCTGCCAGTAGGTTTACTCTCCACCAGCTGTGTCGATTAAATCCTTGTGGCTGTGAGACTGGAGCACAAAAAAGCTATTCTTATCACTTGAGAAAATCTCCCAACAACAGTATTACATGTGGTATCTGCACATGGCTGCATAAACACAAACACGTCTACATCTCGGACTGACGTTTATTTGTAGCTATGAGCAAATGCTGTTTTAATAAATAGCTATGTGTGGCATGCTGCCTACCAGCTGTTTTCTTTCTTAGTGTGATTTCAGATTTTATAAGTGGGTGTTTCTTTTTCAGCTGAATAGACAAACTGAAGAATCGTTGGTTGCTTATAATAATTGAAATCTTTACATGAATTCCCTTTTTTTGGGGGTGAATGGATTTTAACCATCATTTCTAAATTGGGGTAATGATCTTAAATCAGCCACAAACATTTTTATTCTAGTTGTAACAACAGCATTATGTAAAACCCCAAATCCCATGAAGAAATTGCTAAGAATCCTTATTCCCTAATGGACATTTTTAATAATAATAATCAATATAATGGGATTTACAATTAAGATGTTAAGACCGAAATGTACCTCTCACTCTCAAATAAGACTGCTGAGAAGTGGCATATCTTGTTCCTAAATGTTTCTTGCCTTAGTAATATAGCTCTCTTAGGGATATTCATAATCATACATCTTAAATAAAAGCATGGTTTTCAAAGAACCTTCAACTATGGCTACAAAGCACCCATTTTGACTGCATCTAAGAGCACAAATGGTTCTTCTGAGTGAGGTATTATTTCTTCTCTCCTGTGGGCCAGAGCACAGTTGGTCAATTGCCAGCATCTGTTAGGATGTGTGTACAGAACTGGGCAGAGGCAGGATGCACGTGTGAGTTCGCTTTATTTGGGGCAATCCAAGAATCATTGTCGTACGCACAGTTTAGGGGCAAAGAACAGGCTGACAGACGTAAACGAGGTACATCTATAGTAGAGTCCAGTAAACCAGGAACAGGAACCAGATTACTAACATGAAGCAGAGAGTCCGGAAAACTTGGGAGAAAAAAGAAACAAGGCACTGGGGAAACTATCCTGGAAACAGGCTCAACATTGTAAGTAGGCGTCAAGAATTCTCAAGGACTAAACTGAAACAATAGGGTATATACACACAGACAAATGAGCTAATAATCACATACAGGTGCACTGAGTGAATAAAATGTACAAAATGTACGAAATGCATATGTGTATTCCAGGGTACTGAAGTGCTTAAATACATCATTTTTAACTACACATAATCATTGTATATATATATCAGCTGGTCATTACATTAAAATCTGCCTAATATTGTATAGGTCCCCCCTGTGCCACCAAAACAGCTCTGACTCAACCTCTGAAATTGTGCCGTGATATAGTGCCAAGAAGTTTTCAGCAGGTCCTTTAAGTCCTGTAAAACTAAAAGGGGGTGGCGTCAGCTTCATGAAACCAGTCCTGAACTAATGTTGTGGTTTATTATTCTGCTGAAAGAGGCCCTAATACAGATTCTGATCCTGAAATGTGGTGCCAAAGTTGATCTGGAACAAGAAAATGCTGAACAGACTGCTTTATCTTGTGTCACCCAAAAGGAGGGACATAATGACAAACACTGGGGACATAACTGAACAAGTAAAATAAATAATATACTGTATATCATACTATATGTTTGAAGAGGGAGATTTAGTTTTGCTGTGCTATTGATGCATGCCTAGGAAACCATAACAGATCTGTACTTACAGTATACAAAACACATGGAAAACAGCTTCTGGACATGAGCCCAGATTCCTTTCAAATGTTCAATAGTAAACATTCACAAATGTTCTCTCCCACTGATGTACGAGAGAGACTCACATTCACTGTGACAGATTTATCCCCACTATCCCCCCAGGGCTTACTGAGAGTGGGTTTTGCTCTACTCTCAGTAGATACTGACTTAACTTAATGTGTGGGTGGATGAGAAGTCGCTTGCTGTTTTACTACTGTTGTGATTATCCCTTAAACATTAGACTTATTATTCAGTAATTACTGTGAATTAACCAGTAACTACTATGAAACTAATATGTATATAATTACATAAATATAGGCTCACATACAGATCTGTAGTATTTAAAGGGTTACTTTATGGTTGTCTCCTATTTTTAGAAGTCAAAAATGTCATTTCAGACCAAATTCAAAGCAAATTCAAAAGCAGAAGCAAACGTGATGCGAACATTATGGAGACTTTGTTAGTGGATGGTACATTAGAAGCTATAATATTCTAGCTGTTGTGTCTGTATAAACTAGTGAAATATTTAACTATCCTTCCATGTTCATTTAAAACACTTTAGAGGCGCTCCTAAAGGACTCATATCAACACTTCAGAATTGATAGATATTAAGTAGTAACATTTTGAACCCTCCTCAACTTACAAATATTCCCATGGCAGTACTTCCAGTGCACCGTTTACCTCCCCCTATGTCTCAGAGGTTTGTTGATGGAGTCAGCATGTGGGTTACATGGCTGGATAGAACAGCTTTGAATTTAGAAAACTAGGAAGCCATTCACTTTTGCATGAATGACTTCAATGGCAAGTCTTTACATTGTTTATTGTGTATGTCTTAAAGTATACAAAAGCTCATGAGAATCATGTAAAAATGCTAAATAAACAAACATAAAACCCCCAAAAATATAATGCGAGGAAAGCTTCCACAAGCACAGGTTTCAAAACGCCTCAGCCAGCAGTGATAAATCAGATGAGTCACATGTACCTTATTCGAGTGACCTGAATGTGTGTGAATCTGCCTGCCAGGCTTGTATGTCTAATTGCCTCTTGCTGTCCCTGCCCTGAATGTGTACCCCGTATCTGCCTGTCAGAATTCCAGTCAAGTGGGTGACAAATGTGCTTATTCCATTTCATTTACCTTAGTGAGTGAGGAGTGGCATCGCTGACACTCAAATGCAGCTGAAAGCATTACAAATGTAAAAATAGGAGTGCTATTGAGAATGAATGAAAGACTATTGTATTCCTCTTGACTCAAAATAAAGTTTGCAATAAAGGTACACAAACTGTTCCCAGGCAAGGGGTTAGGAGGTAATAACCTGCTTGTAATAGAAGGATCATGTGGTCTTAAATAGTGTTTAAGAGCGAGCACTTGGAGTCCATAAACATGAGCAAGAAGCACTGTAGTGAACTCTGCCAAGCCTCACCCACCTGCAAGTTAAAACAACACAGAATCACCTCAGACCCTTGGGGCTAAGGAGCATTCCATGCAAAGATAATACAGGCTAAGACGAGGGTAAGACTGGGTAATGGGAAACGAAGGCATTAGAGACCTTGTGTACACCAGAACAATCCCTCACACACTTCCTACAAAAAGCTCAGACATTCAACTACAGTGGAATCATATGGATTTTTTTTATTTGGCAGTGCCACAAGGGATGCTGGTGGCATGCCTATTTCCCTCTCAACGACCCCTGCGGCTGGCGGCCACCCTCTGTGGCTGGTGTGGGGTTTCTCTCGCGTACTGTCTAGAGGTATCTCAGATTTCAGCAGTCAAGGGCGTGTCTCAACTGGAGTCAAGGGCATAGTAAGGGACTTTATACTGCACAACAAGCACAAAAAGAAGAATGATCCAAACCTAGAGACAGCAACTAAAATCTTGCAGCCAAGAATATTTACTTGGAATAATTTAAAAAACGGTATCGATGGACTGTATACTGAATACAGTGTGCTAAATATATTCAGTGATGTATTCTATTGCAACTCATGAAAAGAATCATATTCAAAGTACATTCAGAATGCATCTTTAATAAGTACATTATAAAACACTGCAAGTTTTCTTTGTCATTTTTCAGTTCATTTTAATGTAAAAATCTGCTTATTTTAAGCTCTTATCACGTTTCAGTCTACTGCAGCACCTACAATCCCATAAGCACAAGCCTAATATAGCAATGTTAAACTTATCACCTTTCCCAAGAATAGCTCCATAATGCAGAGATAAATAGCTTCCTAATCAGTCATTTATCATCTGATTCAAGCTTAGCACGAACTTTAGTGTTTATGAAGAAGCTGCTTGCTGACTTCCTCTATCTTCCATCTAACGAGAGCATTTGTTACATGCTATGTGCTGATGCTGTAGTTATAATACAAGTATTTATGGTGTTTCTTTAAAAGATTAAGGGCGGTTATCCCAGACCCAGATTAGGACTAATCGTAGACTAAAAAAAATTCAAATGGTGATTCACCATTGGCACTACAATTAAATGTTAAAGGCCTTATATGTTCTTTTAAATGTAGTGGAAAGTATTTTCCTTTAGAAAAATGCAACTTGGACTAAAATCAGATGGTCCTCTTGATGGGGCAGTTACCTTCACAATGTATATATTTTTTCTAATTAATGTTACTAATTGGTCCTACACATGGTTCTAAAGAATTGACATAAAACCTTCACATTGTGTGAAGGCTCTTTCAACATTTTACAAAACCCTCAGATAGTGAAATTGGGTCTTCAATGGCATTGCCTAAAGGAACCTTTACCTAAAGGTTGCTAAAGTAGATTTTCTTCAATATACTTCTATTTCTGGTGGGGATGTAACAGAATACGGACATCTTGGGAAATACATTTTCAGAAGATGAGGTATTGTATTCTGTATTCTGCCAGTGTGTTATATTTTTTCAAAGCAGACAACATACTACAATGACCTTTTACAGGGTTTTTTTGCTTCTCTTGCATTATGGGTTGGTCAAAAACAGGATTTAGTTTGGATTTACATTGCACATGCTCTTTCTCACATGTGCTCTGTCATTGTCCAGTCACCCACACAGTCCCACGGTCCAGTTCACACAGCTGGGGGCTATGGAGGAGGGGAAATGGGCCAAGTCCCTCTGACTCAGAGCAGGCAGCCAGGAACAGGCCGAGTCAGCTCTGCAAGGCAAGCTCAGAAAGAGTGAAGCTGGGGGAGGAATATTCATGCATTTGCCTATTTCCACTCTCCAAGCACCCCCTGCTCTCCATCCTGTCCTGCTCCTGAAATACATCTTAATACCTTTAGCTTCCCCTCCTGCCTCATGCTGAGCAGTGAGGTTGGGCAGCTCCAAGCTTTGCAGAACTGAAAAACATCTGGGGCTTGGCACACTGCAAAAATGCAGCCTTATGGGGCAGAAGACAATCACAAAAGTTCAACATTTTGTAACTTCCTGATTTCATTTGTAATACTTTTGACATATAACAGTAGCTTTAACAACTTAGTTTTATTGGCTTTTATTATTAGCGTTTCATGTCAACAGGATTTATGTTTTTTTGTAAGTACAGGGAAAAGTGTCACAAATATTGCCAGTGGGAATCAAGTGTACACTACAGCTGTGGCAGATAAAGATTATGTTGAAACAATTCTAGAGTAAGCCTTTAAACCTATTATCCAAATTATGATAACAGAAAACATTGTGAGAAAACATTCAAATATGAATTAAAGCTACAACCCGTAAGTGTTTGTCTCTAGATGCAAGCATTTATAGTCACATATCACTGGACATGACGTTCTGTTTTTACTGCTTTAATGGTTTAATGGTTTTCTGACAGCCCTTCGTATTTACTCATGAATTTTGATTTGGTTGATTTCAAACCAACTTTCCCACACCCTGTTCACAGCAGGCATGCACATTTATCACTGATTGCCATCACTTGTCAAGCAGCAGCTAGATGGCTGCCTACATGATGTTGAGGTCCGTTGACCTGAGAATAGCCCTGCTGACCTTCCTTTCGGGGCTCCTGGACATTCAGCCCAAAACTGAGGTCAGCTCATCAGCTCTTAATCCAAAAACCCTAAAATTGGGGCTGCCCACACAAGCTTAAACAGCTGTAATCCCAGCTGCCAAAGTGTTTGTTTAAATGGACGAGATTGGGCAGGAATCAGATTATTTAGTTCTAATCCAGACTGCTTTCATTTGCCGGGCTGGGCAAGTCAACGTGGGGCTATATAAAAAGGGGGCGGCTTCAGTTTTTGGAGATAAGTGAGGCATCCAAGGAAACAAGAAGTGTTCCCACCCCCTTTTTTCTTTTCCCACCCCCTTCTCTCAGCCGTTTCTACCTCTCACACGTTCACAAGGAGCAGGCATTCAGAGGCACAGCGTGGAGGCAGCACACACACACACACACACACACACACACATTCTGCTGAGCAACATGCCCAAGTTACCTCATCACTGCCTGATAGTGGTATGCCTGGCAGGATCTTTGCTGCTACTTCCACACAACTGCGGTGAGTGCAAAAGAAAGAGTGCAAGTGTGTTTGTGTGAGTGTATGAGTAACATTTGACAGAGATAAGGAGAGATGGTTTAGTATCATTCTGGATACTGGTGTCTAGTCAAAACTTTGTATCTCCAAAATGGTAAGATAACAGGGGAAAGGAAAAAAAAACCTTGTGAATGAAAGTTGAGCAAGCTTTCCCCCATATTATTTTGGACTTTTGTTCATTCATTGTAAAATTTGAATACAATGAACTACCAGAAATAGAGGCAGAAATGCAGGGTTAAATGCAGAGAAAGAATTTCGTGCTGTTCACACTGTGTGCTGTGGTGTGTTCACGTATGACAAATGGTCACTTTCAGTAAATGTTATTGTCTGGCACAACTGGCATTAGTATTATTTATTAAATATTAAAACAATTTATTAAAAACTACAAAAATTAAGCAATTTCTTAATAAAGTTTGAAGCACCATTTTGATATCATGAAATGTTCAGAACAACTTTGTGCCAGGTTACGCTCAGATGTTAAGTTCAAATAGAACCAGTAAGCTTACAATAGATCTAGCCGTTTAACACACCTCACTGAAACCCATTCCATATAAAAGTTCTCCAAGCGACCTATTAAACTTGTTCTAGATCCTTAAGAAATTAAAATACACCCCAAATGAAAATTTCGTTTCTTGAAAGAAGATACTAAGAGAACTACCTGTTCATTCTTACATCTGTCCAGGGTCACAATAGGTGCTGGAGTCAATCTAAATTTTTATGTTCAATGTAAACGTTGCATCATTATTTTTTTTTCTCTCTCAGTACTCAGAATTCAGTTGCTTCAGATGTCTTACAATTGTTTTAAAAATGCTTAGAAGAAAAAAGGTTTTTGGCATCATAATGAACAGGAAAGGGCTGCTTTTGAGATTTATCATTTTGTCGCCCATAAACACCATTTTAGAATGGTGTGGTAGCACCTGATCTTTTTAATCCAATAACCAATAAAAGAAGGTCCCACAAATGTTTAATGTTTATGTATTTATCGCTCTTAATAGCTAAAATGTTCATTATTATAAAAACAACCACAAAAAACTAAACCCCAAATCACTTTCTCCAGTTTCTAGTTCCAGTCATCTTTTTTTGATACTGCACTTCAAATCTGATCTTCAAATTACTTTCCATAAACATAGACTTATTAGTTCAAACTTATAAAAAGACAGATATAAAAAGTTAGGTTAGCACTACAGACATTACATGAGGGCTCGAGGCAGGATCTTCTACCTACTCTGGACTTGACAAAAGAAGAAAAAAAATCCTGCTCCTGTTTTGCACATCATTTATTTGAAGAATTTGACTTCTTTAGATGCAAAGCAATGTTTACTTGAAAACAGCCTCACATTTTATGGGGGCACTGTGGTGTTTACTTCTGAGAGGAACAGAAGGCCGCTTGCATCATACTAATGGAGAAGTTAAGCTGGTATACAATTACCTTTCTCATACGAATTGAACTCTAAGGAAACAAAGCATGAACCACACTTCAGTGGAAAAGGCAAGTTCCCTTTAACTCAAAATGTCCACATTGGTTTGAAACAGACAGCAGCTACAATGCATTTATTTCATCCTCTTGCGTTTCCTTCTTTCAAGGCGGCGTTCGTAGTTGACCAGAGGGAGCTCCAGAGAGGCAATTCTGTGTTCATCACGTAGGCCTGACTCCTCTGAGCTTAGGGCGGTCTGGCGGGAGAGCTTGAGCCCCATAGATTTTGCCACCTCCAGCATCCTATGAACATATTTATTTAGATATAATTTCATAATGCAAATCACTGACCTACATTTACTGAACCATGCTTGCCTAAAGCATTATTCTTTAAAAACACATTTTCTTCCTTATGTGAGGCCCAATGGAATGGGAGAAGCAATATCCATGCTGAAGGCCTTGCTTTTGCTTGTTTAACGTAGCAGTTAAACTTCTGCCTGTACATATTGTAGTAGTAGCTTAAAGATCCCATGACATGCTGCTTTTGTTTGCTTTTATATAGGGCTTAATGGTCCCTAATACTGGATCTTAAGTCTCTTTCTGAAATTAAGCCTTGGTGCAGAATTACAGCCACTCAGAGCCAGTCAGTCCCACAATGAGATTTCCCTACTACGTGACATTTCTGTGTCTGTAGCTTTAAATGATAATGAGGAGGAGAGAGGTGGGGCAAGGTGGAGTGCGGGGGAGGGGCCAGCTTCAGCAAGATCAGCTCTGTATCGCCCAAGATGAGGAAACAGTCGTCTGTGAAACGTTTGCCACAGACATACAAAACTCTAGGAAGTTGTGTCGGCGCATTTCCAGAGAAAGTTAAATTAACCCAATGGTTCTTTAGAGGCTCACAAAAAAATACATTGCTCATTTGGGGGAAGGGGGGATTAAATTCTCTGGGCGGGCAAAGCATGAGAAAGGGGAGGTGACCTTTCCCTGTATGATGACACACAGGGAAAATTCTAGATCGGACCTCTGAGCTGTCATTCTCTCAGCACCAGAGCAGGAAGATCAAAGCACTCTTTACACCTGCTGCCATTACTAGCCACTACAGGACCATAGGCAGGCAAGGGGAACTCTAATAATGTTAAGAAAATCTCAAAAATGACATTTTCATGCCATGGGACCTTTAAATTTAATGCCAAATCAACAACAATGGTTATGTCATGGTAAAAAGGAGTAGTAAACAACAATATAACAATGAGACAAACAAAAATAAACTAAATAAGATTATTTAAATCAGTATTTGATTTTTAAAATGAGGTCTTAGACAAGTTTTACTTTGTTTTGTTTAACAAGGAAGTGATCTGCCTGTTAGCATTAGCGGAAACACAACTGAAATGATAATCATGTTAATAAAGAAAACGAGACAAAGGACATTTCTTTTCCTAATGACATGATTAATTACTGTGTGTACGTGTGAGACTGCGACATACTTGTTTTCACTGATATTCAGGTCTCTATGTAGGATTGTGAGGTTTGCTGTCTGGTCACCCATATGCAGCAGCAGAGTCAAGCAGTAGGAGGCTAACTTTACTAGCATGGAGGCTGGAACTGTACTCTTTAATCTGGGAATGAAAGAGATAGAAGTGATAAAATGATATCAGTATAAAGCATTATTTAAGAAAAGCTAAGGTGTGTAGCAAGGTTTACACTGTACAGTTTTTACCAGAGGTGGAAAAATAGAACGTCTGTGGTATTTTGGCATTTCAAACGCATAACACATATCTAAACACCAGACAATTTTTCATTAAATCAAAGCATGTCTTGTGTGTATAGTTTTGCTGAAAACAGCATTGGCGATTAGTGTTCTCCTCCAAGCATGCTTAACTGTTCAATGATCTGTTAACACCAGCTCCAAACAATATGGTGGTTCATATGACTTAGAGGAAGCATCTGCTAACCCCCTCACCCACGTGTTGCACTAAAATTACAGAATAGCATGAAATTACACACCGTCCGTTAGAAAAACTCTCCACTGTGAAGGTCTTCTGCACTTTGTTGAGGATGATTCGTGGACAGCCATTGTCTAGGACGTCTACAATCGAAAAACACAAGCAAGAATTTAATCTTTAAAAACTAATCTAAAGAGGAGCATTCCCACAACACACTAACCATAAACCTCAATGCTCACCCTTGCGGCCAAGTTTCTTCTGCTGGGCGAGTTTGATGAGGAAAAGCAGGTACCAGACACAACAAGCCTGTCTGTTTCGGGCTTCAGTTTCTTGGGGCAAAAACTCCAAAAGCCTCAGCACAGTCTCTGGACTGTAGAACACACACAGTTTACATAGGACCACAGGTTAGTGCTCTGGATACAACCTACAACAGTTTATATTCTCTATTAATCATTGTCTCACCTGCCGTCCTTTCTCATGTTCAGAAGTTCTACAGAGGTCAGTCCAGCCATCTTTTCTCCAACCTGCTTGAGTGACTCAATCTCAACTGGAGACAAGACTAAGATGATGTTAAGGAGCTTACAGCCGGATGCCCTGAGCAGCAAACACTGCAATTCCTATTTCAGTGACTCCCTGACCATCTATGTATCCATTTTCCTGCTTTTGTAACACAACATAATAATAATAATAATAATAAATAATAATAATACCACCAACATACTAGAGTTGTCTCAGCACAGGCCTAATGAAGGTTAAGAGTTACTAAGTACAGTAATCCCCTATTATTCTCGGGGGTTACGTTACAAGAGCAAACCGCATATAGAGAAAAAACGCATTGTTGTGTTTGTCAAAAAATGCCTTAAAATGCCTATTTTAATAGTGTGAACCCTAAATATCCCAAATCTGCTCCCAGAACACTTTAGTTCCATTTTAAACTCAGTTTAATACATTACCCTTAAAGAAAATGTAACGATAAACCCAAGGTTTAAATACGGAAATGTCACAAACGAGAGAGAGAGAGACTGAGAGAGAGACAGAGAGAGAGAGAGACACAGAGAGAGTAAAAGAGAGTAAGGGAGAGAGCGAGAGACGATCCGCGCGCTCCGGAAAAGTCACGAATGAGAGAGACACAAAGACAAAGAAAGTGAGAGAGACAGAGAGAGAATAAGAGAGAATGAGAAAGACCGAGAGAGAGAGAGAGCGAGAAAGACGGAGAGAGAGAGAGAGAGAGAGTAAGAAAGAGAATAGGCAGTGATTTATGGAAGATTATAAGCACAAAACATTAAATGCCAATTCATTATTCAGTCTGAGCATGTGATGAATAATATTTTGCAATTGGCAATTCAGTGTGAAAAGAGCTGATGCAATTTTTATTAGTTTCAAAATACTTTGAATAAAAAATAGAACAGTTCAATCAACTGCATTTCATATTGCCATGGTTTTTTTGCCTTTTCATTCAAATGGCAATACATTTTGCAACTGACAGACCACTCATTAAGGCTAACATCATTTTCTTGTTCATCATTCCTTGGTCTCACCAGAATTAATTCATCTGAGTGATTTGTTCATTTAGAAGATAGAATAAGGAGTGATTACAGCAGAGATTCTCAAAGTGTGGAAAGTTAACTTGTTCATTCACTGCTGTCAGAGCCTTAGAGGGCAAAAACGAACCGATATTTAACAGGTACTAAAAAATAAACAAGACATAAGGAAATATGACAAATGTAATGGTACCAGAAGAGCTTGTTGCAGATATTTCTGCTTTAGCAGATTACATGCCATCTCTATAACAGGTCTCCCCACTCTGCATCACTGACTGCGTTTGATTTGCACCCGACCCGTCTCAAGTCCAGTTAAGCTTTAAAGTTCATCTCCCCTCTGTGAGAGCGAGAACAACCAATCAAACCCATCTATCGCTGATGGCCGATTGTTTTCCAGGTCATCTGCTTAAACAGAAGTAGCTGCAGAAAGCTGCTCGGTCACCATTACTCTAAAACAGTGGTTCTCAAACCTTTTCTCTCATTCCCCACTTGGCAGGAAGAAATATGTCGCATCTCAACACAAAAAAATTTCGGCATCTTGACTTTAAAACTTTAAATAACAAAATTCATTAACAATAATTTATTCCGTAATAACTTTTGATGTGCAGAAACCAGCCTTCACCGTTTTTGACAGACATTCTAAACTAAACTTTATTGTTGCATTTCTGGCAAAGTGCAAATTCTCCTTAACTAAAGCGTAAACTAATGAAGCATTTTGGTGAAAATGTCAGATTGTTGTTTCATTTGTTGGGTCTCATGCAGTCAGCTGCCAGTTTTCGACGTAAAATACAGACAGGTCTCTCCTCATCCACATTAGTCTCAGCCTCAGACGTCACGCCCATGAAACGTTGGCTAAACGTCTGATGCATATGGTACACTTAACTGGAAACACTTCAGGAATGTCGAAGTCGTCATCTGATT
>JBBPDB010000140.1:12717242-12731858 GCA_037974465.1 Brachypetersius altus
GCGGTCTTGGGGATCGAACCTGGACTTTCTGGTCACGGGGCGGATGCCTTAACCACTAGGCCACCCAACTGCCCCTTTATTTCACTTTATTCCTACAAAAACAGGTTAATGTGTGAAAGATTTATGGTTTTAGATCTAATGCAAAGAGAATTAACATGGTGTAGAGCTTACAGGACAAGGAATTTGGCAGTCAACAGTTAGAGAAATGAGCAGTCGAGTGATTTGGCTCGTTTTTTTTTAGTTAATCGCTGAAAAAAATTAGGTAAGCTTGGCATTAATAAAAGAAATGTCCCACAATAAATAACATCAGTATTTCCTCTCTGCCTTTGGAGTACATACCTCATGAGGATCCCTTGCAAAAATAAAGGAAATCCCTGCCAAAAATCATTGTTTGGGGGGGGAGTTATCTCACATTAGAGTTGTCCCTCATACTTGTTTTGACATGCGTAGAAGATAGCTGGGCAAAGTGTGAGCAATTTTGCTGTCTAGATTACACAAACTCTGCAGCTGGCTGGAGCTTTGTTTTAGTTCTGTTTTGGGAAACAAGGACCTGTATCTGCAGGAAACTGTTAGAAAGATACTATACATACACTCTCCTTTGAGCTCAGTGGTGCTTATCAGAGCACTGATCCCTTTGTCTTCATCTAAACTGCATTGTGTTCCGACACTTTGCAGCCTCCAGGTTGATTTATCTGCACTGCATGAAGTCTAACGTCCTAGAGGCTAAACAATTTGTGGAACCTTTAGACTGTGGAATTTTTCTCATATCCTCACGAAACTTTGTGGCAATGACGCACAGAGAATGAACGAAGGATTCAAGCCATAAAAGAGACATGCAGGGGGTAAGAGTGTCGCCAATGATCAGACATGACTGTAACTGAAGCACAGGACAAAGAAATGCTCCATTAACTTTCCCTGCTGGGGGAGAACATGAAAGGAGCAATCATTCCATAGGAGCATGTGAATACCTTCACCATATAAACCCCTGCACCATGTGAAGCTTGCCCAGAGTAAAATATGGCTTTGTTATTGCTACTACTTTATTTGGCAAATCCTTGTGATTAAGGAAGCACAGTGATGTTTAGATAGGGACACTTAGCCAAACTTTATGGAGCTCCTTAGTGAGTTGGTTGACAGAGGGCAGGAAGGTTAGAGCCTGAGACCCGCTTCCCACTGCTGTCTCGTACAGTGACACCCAAATTAATAGCAGGTGGCTGCCTTCCTCTGGAGCGGCTCTTAAATAAACAGCACATACTCACAGACTGGCCAGACACCCATCTCACAGCTTATACCGTTTCGCTTTATGCTGTTTATGATCTTTTTTGTTTATTGGTGTTGATCCAGGTAATAGGTCTCAGCCTCTTTTTTCCCATGGCTTGCAGATTAGCGGTGAAGTTCGTGGTTAGCTCAGTCTGTGGGCTTCTGAGTACGCTTCACTCACTGGAGAAGCATGTGAGGTCTAACTCAATTAGTTTTAAGCGAGTCTTTATGGCTGACAGGACAACCCACTGTACTAAACATCCTCTGGTCTTTGTCACAAAGACTTTTCAGCACCACAAATTTGTATTTATAAAGGGCTTTCTATTCAGGCCTTGTTCCTTTAGGGATGTTTTTAATGAAACAGCTAGGTCAGGCTGAAGAGAAGTCCTAATAGTCTTGGCAACCTGCCATTGAGCCAAATGTATGAGACAGAATCCACAGAAATGCAAAGTCCATCTGTTGTAAGGACAAGTCTGGTAAAGCATGCATACCATGGTCTTTACAGCAGGCTGTACTGCTAGATATATGACCCGCCTTAAGTGCACAAAGACCGACAGATCACTGCATTTGAGAAAATTCCAGCCAGAACCCCAAATTAAACTCAAGTTGCATAGAATGAGTAAAGAAAAAAAATATTTGGACTCTCAATTTTCTGGAGCTCAAATTACTTAAATATACATACATGCATGGCCATGCATGTAACTTGATAAGAGAACATTTTTACCTAAACATTTTCCTCTGTATCACTACTGTCAAACAAGAACCATAAATTTGTACAGACAAGCGCAATACAACAGAAATATACTGAAGACTGAATCCAGATATGGCTCAGCAAACCTCATGGGTTTTGTAACCCAGGTGTGCATATCGCTAACATCTCTTAAAGAACAGTGCTTGAATTTGGCCTTGGACAGAGAGGACAGCTGAATAAATGAGCTAAGCCTAAAAGACAAGTCTGACAGATTATTTATTCAGCTCCTTCCTGGGATGAGAATGTGATTTCTCAGGGTCAGTACTCCAGAGCCCCAAAACCAAGAAGAACCTCACCACTAAGTCCCCAAGTACTGCAAATCCCAAGACTACAATCTGGCCCTTGGAGGTTTCTATAGAATGTATGAATCACTAGGGGTCATTTCCTTTTTACAGCAATTTATACACTGATCTCCCATGTCCTGTTTCTTGTCCAGTGAGAAGATGGTCACAAATTCAACCTCACTAAACTAAGAACTGATTGATGAACATGACTAATGAAAGCTACTTGATAGTTAGATTACAGCTAATACCAAACTTTTCTCTCACTGACTGATTTATAGATGATATAAAATATGACTCAATGAATAGTGACAAATGTTGTTAGAACTCATTCTTAACGGCTATCATATCTATAGATATGGCTTAAACATGGCTATGTTTAATTGGATAAAGGTTAATTCTGGCTTACAATGATGACAGAAATGCCTTGACAGCTGGCATTGTTGAGTCTTTATTCATTCAAGAGAATGGCCCCAAGTAATTCTGCAGCACCACATTTATCATGTCTAGATAAGCTGAAAGGATATAGTCTTGCTATGGCTGACAAATGGCAGTGCAGTGAATGCTGTTACAGAGATCTCAAGTTACTAGTTATTCTTTTTTCATCTACAATGTCCTTCTTTGTTGGGTGACATATCTGAAATATGTTAACATAAAAAAGAAGACCAGATAAAGTTCAGAGTGCAATCATTTTGGATGACCTAAAGATAAAATAAAAAGCTAATTAATAAGGGTCCTCTCATTCATCTGGTCCAAGTCTGAAACTCACACAAATCCAAACAGTCACAGTTCAAGTGAATGCATGTGTGAACTATAGAATGATCAAGGTTGTGAAATTTCTGGGCATCTGGATAAGAAATTAAATCAAGGACTTACGCATTAGCATAATTTATACCTCGGTCTTGGATGTCTGCATACCATGTGCATTTTAGTGGTTTCCCTGCTGACACACACACACACACACACACACACACACACACACACACACATCCCCACACCACACTATGATCAAAGGCCCATTACAAGTTGATTATTTTGATTGTTTTAGGAGCACAGAAAGCACACAAATGTGCAGAGCAGCCCTCAGGACCAGGGTTGGAAACAGGATTAGCACAACATGCTAATAATATGCTAAATAATAACATGCTCAATAATATTCCTGTAATGTCAAATTACAGGAATATTATTATAACACTTTTTTCTCAGCATATGAATTGTCCTATCTAAACCTTGTCTCTTTTGTCTTTGCAGTTGGCCAGGATGATTTGGCGTATGACTATGATTCCACTCCAGTGCCAGAATATGATTACAATGCCACATTTGATTACAGCTTCTTCAGTATGTATCCAGTAATCTTTCAGTGATCATGATGCTCTTTAACAGGCAACTATGTTAAAGAGCATTAAAATAGCTCTAATAAGGCACAATGCAAGATGCACAATGCACAATACATTATTATAGATTATGTAAAACAATCTATAGAATTCTGTATTTTTCACTGTACACTTGTGGCACTAGGCAATGGCAGCAGTGAAGACCTGGACAGGTTTCTCATTGAAAAAGATGGAGATGAAGATATTGCAACAGAAACAACCCCAGACACAGAAACAGATCTAACCCCTACCATAGGCAAAAATCAGGTATGAAACCCCACCCCAGTTTTTGTGATCTATCTCTTCTATCTCTAGTTAGAAAACAATGTGCTGAATGTGCAGTTTCTGCCCAAAAAAGTTGTGAAAACTTTGTAAAAGAGTGACTCTACTGCCTCTCCCATAGTTCTATAATGACCCTGTATTCTCAGGAACAGGATATCTAGAGGAGCTTTTAAAGAATTGTGTGGGTGGAGTTAACTTTGTTAAAACAGACAGAGCTTTGGAGACACTAACAGCCGACCTATCATTTCAAACCTCTGACTTCAAAACGGAATGAAATCCCAAATGAGCAGATTCATCTGGTCTGTTCTTGAAACTCACACTTAGTGTGTTTATATCAAAACAGTCACAGTTCAAGTGAAAATGTGTACAGACGTGGAATAACAGAGGTTGTGAAATCTCAGCATTCCTGATACTTGCAGATTAAAAACTTCTTGTGAGTTAGACCATGGATGCATGCTGACTCAGTACTGAATGAAATGTAAACACCTGGCTCTTATTAGCGTAAGAATACAGATCCATCTTAAAGGACCCATCTGCTTTACATCTAAATTTAGGTTGGGAAACTAAACAAATGCCTTTGGTTTAAGATAGGCCACTGCTGGTGGGAAAAAAAAAGGATACCTACGGGTGGAGCAGTGCTCGAAACTCCTCGGGGTAAATTCCCAGCACTTGTGTACAATGCAGGTAGCACAGTATGCGGGTCACGCTGATATTATATTACATACATACGGTGTGTTCTACTGGCCACTTCAGTATGTGTGTTCTAAACTCTTAGAAACTAAATTTAAGCTCACTGCACTCCAGAATTCAATGCAATTTTGACACTTTGACTCCAGGACTATTACTCATAACGACTCATGAGTTAGAAAATCTCAGATAATCCCTCTCTCTAAAGTAAACAGCCTCCACACACGTCTACACAGTTTCAGAGCAGACGTTTGCAAATCTCTGCCTGAGGACATATAGACGTAATGGCACTCATTGTTCTTGTCTTGTAACACACCTGCAGAACTGTATGAGTCACTACCAGCAGTAAAAAAAAGGAAATATAACGCAAACATTACGTTGTGTGAAAATACCCCACCCCTATTTTAGATGTGTATTGTGCTGGTTAAGCTTTACACTGAAAGTATAACTTGAGACGCTTGTACTTAGCTCTGCACATTTTGTTTTAAAGGAGACATATTATGCAAAGTTCACTTTTTTTTAAAAAAAACACGTTATAATAGGTATATGCACAAAATCACTCTGACATAAAGAGATCTCATCAGCTTTATTCTTGACAGTTTCAGTCCCTTTTGAAAATGACCCATTTGGATTGGTCCCTATTATGAAGTCACACTAAGGAAATTTGTATAGAACCACCCTTCATCTGCCCCGCCCACTAGATAAGTTGAAGATCTGCCGTTGTTGCCTGCTGGTTTTACGAGCACGGATAAGACACAGAGCGCTATGGCCACAGGCAGAGGCAAGTAACTCATGAAGTGTTGTGTTTGTTCATCTTGCTCTGGGTTCGACTCGGGGTCGAACATATAGGGCTGGATAACGTCTCTGTTTTCTGCCTTTTTCACGTGTGTTAAAGTATGTCCCATCTAGTGTATCACTCTTTCTTTCTCCGTCCCTTTCTTCCTTCAGCCTAGTCACCATACAGGCTAGAACCACTGTTACAGATTGAATGGATGGAAGGAAAGAAAGAAACACATTAACCTTTGCTAAGGGCATGGATACTAATGTGTAAAATCCAGAATTTAAACGTACAGTTTAAGCTTGGGATGGGTGTGGGTGTGGCCAGTAACAGCTTATTTGCATAAAAGGGACAGAGCCCTTAAATGGCTCCTTTTGAAAGGGACTGAAACTGTCAAAAATAAAGCAGGTGAAATCTCTTTATGTGAGAGTGATTTTGTGCAAAGAACTTCATGAACATGTTTTGCATAGCCCATAGACCTATTATAAATAAAGTGAGTTTTGCATATTATGTCCCCTTTAACACATCTGTTTAAGATTCCTCTACTAGCTTCAGAGACTTTAGTTCCATTTTAAATCTAAATATAAAACAAACTCTGTTTATAAAAATCACATCAGTCACAGGAATTGTTTGTGTTTTCATAATAAAGTAATATTTGCATACCACTCCTCATACTTCTATTTGAAGTTATTGTTAGGTTATATCAAAGAAAATAGCTTCATGTATAAAATAAACACTGCTAATGTTTCCACTCTCCAGTGCACACAGTCTATTTGTGCAAACTAAGCTACTAAACAACGTTTTTTAAATAAAAACAACTTAATCTGGTTGATTGACCGGCTCCACTTAACTTGTTCACCCAAGGAATTTCTGAAATTATGATACTGTGAGATTCTAGAAGTGCTAAGAAACTGCAAGAAAACAATTAAATAAAGGCAACAGAACACTCAGTACAAGACCAAAAACATCTCTGTTTAAGAAGGAACCAGTGTTTGCATTATGTTTCAACCTTTCAGTGTTTTAATAACTCACTGTTTTTTCTTTTACTGGTAGTGAAACATTTATTGACACAGCTGCTCTTCTTTGATCATCCCAGGCCTCTAGGACAGTGTATCCCAGCCTACTATTCACGCTGGTCCTGACTTCTCATCAGATCCTCAGATTTCTATAGCCCCCACGCCGCGCCTTACAGGACACTGTCACACACATATACACAAGGTGAGTTAAAAGGCTGTTTTCATCATGCAAACCCAAACCATATGATGTCCTTGCTATTGTGTCTAATGCTACAACTCACATACTGTTTTTTTAACTCAGTATGTACAGTCAAAAACTGTCTGTTCTGTGGGGCTGCTTTTCATGGAGCATGCCTGCACTATTAAATACAGATGTAATTCTATTTGATACCAACAGAGGGCGTTCGAAGTCCAAGCTGCAAGACCATTGTAAATACACTATACAAAGTATTCACTTCCAGTGAAGGGCAATCTTAATGCTTCAGCATACCAATACATTTTGGACAACACCAACTTTATGGACACAGTCTGCTGAAGACCCTTTTCTATTTCAGCATGACTGTGCCCCAGTTCAAGCTCCATATTAAAGTCTATGTATTGGAAAGTAATGTCACCAAAGTCCCTGTTGGTAAGATGGTCAAGCGTCCTAATACTTTTGTCCATATAGTGTAGCGGTAAACTGACCCCGAAAATGTATAGGACAGTATACAGTACTTGCAGTCTTGGATGATATAAAAATACAAATAAACACAGACAAATATAGAATAGGTCAAAATAATCATCTGTAATTGTAAGAAAGATATGAGGCACTGGTCAAAGAAATGCTGTCTCACTGTAACGTCATTTGTACATTTTTAGCTTTACATCTAATTAGAACTCAACTAAATTGGTGCAGAATTCCATCTGAATTAAACGTATGCTTCCAAGTAAACAATGCATAAACTATGCATTTCTAAAAACAACACTGTATTTGAAAATGAAAATCCAGTGACAGAAAGTCTTTGGAATCAGTCTGGCGCATTGAAAGAAGTGCTTTTGGACTGCACATATGAGGAGTCGATGAGTGTCATAGTTAAGAATTGTGTAAGTAAAACTTAGTCTAATCATCCTCCTGATCATTCTAATGTCTTGCTGATGTTTTTAAACAATGTTTCCTCTTCTTTTCACAGGAGTCCAAGAGAAGTCAGGTCACGATGGACAGACAGGCTGCACGAAGGCCCAGAGATTTGGCAAATTAAGACTGAAAGTGAGGCAGAAAGAAAGCACACAGAAAGATGGACTGACAGACTCGTGCATGAATGCACACATGCTCACACACCTCTTACTTCAGAGAAGCAGCTATAAGTAGCATAAAACACACAAGAACAAGCACAAAGGACTCACAAGGACTAAATGAATAGGGTGGGCTGACTGAAAGAGAAAGCTTAATCAAATAAAAGCTTCCTTACTTTGGAAGTGTCTCTTAGAAGAAGAAAGGAGACAAAAGAAAGCCTTGCTAACCCAGGACTGGGAATTAATTAAAGGATATCAAGGTTTTGTGAATGTAAAAGTAATCATCAAAAGAAATGTTATATGTGAATTATACTTTGGTGTAATTTCAAGGGACTTTTATAATAATAAAATAAGACTATACAGTGTTACGTATTGTAACAAGACTACCAAAATGGGATACACTGCTGAAAGGAGAGAAGGAACATCGATGTGTGTGTGTGTACGTGTGTATGTGTGTGTGTTTCTGTCTGTGTAGGTGCATTATCATCACATTCTCACTGTAGACCATTGATCACACAGCAACAAGTCTTAAGAATCTGCTTCTCACAGGCCACATTTTGGACAACACGACATAAAAGATCCCTAGTAACGCTTCACAGAAGACCAATATTTTTAATGGTACATGACACACATAAACTTTTCCTGAAACTGACAAAAACCTTCATAAACATCATTATTCAAGACCAAGTGTCACAATTTAGTAAAGTGTTACCAACTCCCTCATGTCAGTTCCAGCTCTGAAGGAAACCACCTTTTTCTGTCTTTTGTGAATTTAAATGTATTTTTGCAAATCGAACATGCACACTGTGGGTAGCAGAAGTCCTGATACTCTTTAGATGCGTTTTAGTTTCACCCAATGCATGACGTACACACGGGCACTTTCCTAAGCCAATGCACTTCTTCCATTCAATACCACTTTCTCAGTGTTTCTGAGTGGATAACACTTTGCAGCACATATTTATGTCTGAAATATTACATGTTCACATGTCTTTTTTTTTAACTTGTGAAAGGACCCTATCTGAGCGTGAACGGACATGTAATTTTTGTGAGCAAATGAAGCCATCTGTATGTCTTGTTAATAATTTTGAATAAATATTTTTTAATTATATTCACACATTTGGCCATATAAATGGTTCTTTAACAGGAAACCACTGGACTTTTGAAATATATTAGTCATGGTTATTTATAGTGAATTAACAGACTAATCATGAACGATTCGTTCCTCAGTTTACAGAAATGCATCTTGACCTGGAACTTTAACTAACTGCTCATGATTTCCATTAATGCTGCTTGTTATTGCTTAACAAAACATTATGGCATACCAGAAGCCTTGTCATGGAATCATAAAGGACAAGTAACTATATTAGTAGAATCATAACTAGTAACAAAGCAACAATGAACAAATTAATAAAACCATAGACAAATGAGAAAAACAAAGTCATGAGACAAGTTACTGTCAGAAAAGTCATTTATATCTACTGGGCACAGTGGACTCTTCCTTGGTGAGCAACAAGATGATGAAACATCCTGATGAATACATTATGACTATTTTCTGCCTCTGAGCTCTGAACAACACAAAACATGGAAGGAATATTCAATTAACACAAATGCTGATGATAAATCAAATGCATGTAGAAGACAAACATCAACATCTGTGTGCAATAAGGATGACTAAATAACCTAATGACATTTTTTTTCTCTAAAAAAATATCTATTTTCCTTCTAGTCTTACTCTTCCATTGCTGTTCCATAATATACAGTCACTGCTTCTATTTTTCTTTTTCTTTACTTAAAACAAGTTTACACAGCATTTACATGTATAGTTTACTGATAGATGAAAAAGAGCACAAATCAAGTCATGTCCACATCTAAATCTACAAAGGACTGCAAGGCAGATCAATCCACACAAGCAAAATTACACATGGAATTAAAATGGGCTTCCACCTCCACAAATGTGCATTTATTCATCAAACAATTAAACAACTGAAAGGGAGAAAACGAGGAGCATGCTGTTGTGTGTGTGTCAGCACCTTTTATTTGCAGCCACTGAATATTCATGATTGTCACCTCCTGCATGTCAACAGGTCAAAGGAGGAATACAGGGACGGAGTGCCGGAGTGCACGTACAAACAAACAAAGCCTAAGGTCAGAAACTGTGTAGCTGAAGGCACACTGATGGCGGCAAGTGATATCTGCTTGTCTGCCTGAAAGGGATGTTTATTGGCCTACTTCAGCCAGGGCTATGATCCTTTAGCTCCCAGACACTATGTGATTAAAAAGAAAGTGTCAGTTAGTTGTTTCTCCTGGAAACTATTTATGAATTTGTGTGCTAATGCCAACAAACTACTCAAAACCTGAAGAAGGCTGAGAATATTAGCTTTGCAAATACAGTGTATGTCCACACCTGCCTGTAGACACCTAACCTTTCATTCAACATTTGTTCTGAAATCAAAAGAGGGTGTTAGTGCCTCCTATACTGCAGTTTACTTTGGAACAAGGAATATGCTTTTCCAGTCACTTAATAAATGGATATTCAATTAACCTCAGGACAGGGAACAAAACACCCCCAAAAAGGGAAAAAAGAAAAGTAAATGGACTTTGGCTGAACTGAATATCAGGCTGTGTCCTACCTTTTTTTATGTGTGAGTGTCCAGACAGAAGGGATACACTTTAAAACATGTTACTGCTGGTTAAGGGCAGGGCCAGGCATGTAGGAGAACTAGCCAGTCGTATTGGGCGGCAAAATGTTCTCTCTGAGCTGAAGTATTGGGTTAAATTCAATGTTGAGCTAATTCAATGACGCTGAATGTTGATGAGAGCTGGTCAGTGCTTTTTCTCCTCAGTGGGCTTGCGACTGCTCCACAACCATGACTGCTTTTTTGCTGTGCTTATCGATACAGATGTATTTGTGTGCATGCAACTGAACATCTCTGTAAGCAACTAATGCATCTTAAAATGTTTGAATTCACTCATTAGAATAAGGGTTTGGATACTTTTGGACAGCAGGATTTTACTACAACCAAAACACACAGAATTTATGTTTACCTGATAATGAAAGCCGTTTTGAAAACCTGCCTGAGAACATTGGTAATAAAGAAAAACACAGTGGTTCTTCACAGCCTGTCTGAACAGCCCATTTTGCTGCCATTCCTACTTTGTTACAATATTTCATTTGATTCTCACAGTGGTCTCCTAAGACCATGGGTTGACATTTCAGTCTGCATAATGAATCATCCACAGCTGCAGTCATGCACCATTGACGATTCATTTTACTCTAATTCCCTTTATTCAAAGGCGTAACACTGAAACTCTGCTACTCTACACATTCACCCTGTGATCAGACATAAACAGCTGAAGAAGGAGAGACCGCTTTATCCTAGTTTGTTCTTTGCTGTGTTTTCAGGTCTCTTTCTTTTTTTGTAGTATCAAATACAGAGTAAAGTATTTGAGCCAAGTGTGATGAAACTAGGGCTTACTGCAGTGACACGGCACTATATACATTTTGATTCATTTAGCTGATTTGCTAATATTTACAATTTTGTATCTTTCTTCTAGAGTCAGTACTTTGTGATGCCACTCCTCCCTAGTAGTACTTGTCAATTACTGCTTTGCAGCAAAGCACTGATGTTATTCTTTTGTGGCATCTATTTAGTTAAAAAAATAGTTTATGCTAATAAATGTATAGACTTTTGTTAATTAATAACTAGAAGTACAAAGTCAAAAGGCTATGTGTGTGGATCTGATGGGGATGTGTGCACTGGAAGTACATTAAATCAGTGGTTCTCAAACCACTCCTCAGAGACCTCCACAGGGTCCACATTTTTGCTCCAACACCACCTCATGTACACTCAGCATAACGACCTAAATTGCATTTTCAGAGCATCAGCTTAACAAGTGTAATGTAAAGTGTTGTGTTCAATAAGGTAAAAGCAATTAGTTAAATAAGGTAAAAGCAATGACATTGTTATAAAACAAGAACACACTGTTGAGCGTAGCAACAGCAAACAAATGGTAAGATCAGAGATGTTCACAGCAGTACATGACCAAAGAAAACTTTCATTTGTGAAGAAAATAAAAGTTTCCAGGTCAAGAGCACTCTCATAGGTAAAAAACAAAAACAAAAAATAAAAAAACTGTCATAGCGAGGATGATGAGAGGGAAGGGGAGGACACCAAGGCTGAATGAAATTTAATGGAACAACAGGCAATAAAACAGAAATACAAAACAAAACAGAAAACCCAGACTCAAAAGACAACAGAAAACAAACCAAACAACAGAACAGAATAATGAAAACAAGGGGTAAGGCTCGTGCTTCTCACAATACGTTTTAACTCAGAAACAAGGGCTCGCTGAGCAGCAAGGGACCAACACGGTGAAATCAGAATCCAGCGCGAACACAGAGCGCGGAGGGCAGAACTTTAGGTTCTCTCTGAAGCACAAGCCTGCAACGAAAATGAACAGAAAGACAGGTCATCAAAAACAGGGTCAAAACACAGAGCAAGACAACACAACCAGACACACCATGCACACAAAGACAAATACGGACACAGGGAACTGGGGCCAGACTGGGGTTTAAGTAATAGAGGGGAAACAAGGGACAGGTGAAAGCAATAAGGTGGGGAGTGGAACAAACCAGGCGTGGGGACTAGAAAGGGAGCAAGGGAGGAAAGGGGAAGGGAAGACTGGAGGAGAATCGGGACAGAGGGGACAGACGCGGAGTCAGGGAAGAACGAAAAAGAAGGAAAAACGAGACTGATATTCAGGGGATATTAGATTCATCCGTCAGCTCTTGGCTGAGGATGTCGCGGGCCGGGACCCAGCATTGCTCCTCGGGACCGTACCCCTCCCACTCAACGAGGTACTCCAGCCCACCCCTGTGACGTCGGGAGTCCAACAAGGACGGACCCGAGGAGGAAAACACGAAAAACAGGGTGAATCTTGAGGTCAGGGGGTAGCTGGAGCTTACATGAAATGGGATTAATCTGTTTCAGAACTAAAAAGGGGCCAGTATAACGAGGGGATAACTTAGAACAGGGGAGGTTAAGGTGGAGGTCTTTTGTGGAGAGCCAGACTCTGTCCCCCTCCCTGATGGGAGGCGCCTCTCTCCGCCAACGGTCAGCTCGGTCTTTAAACCTGCGAACTGCCTGCTGGATGGATGTGTGTGCGTCCTCCCACACCCTGGAGCGTCCGTGGTGCTCTGGTCCCAAGGGCCTAGCTCAGCAAGGTACCGTTCCCACACACTGCTCCCTGGGCGCCGTGTTCCTGGCTGCCCCCTGCTTCACTTGGTGAATGGGTTAAATGCAGAGGAAGAATTTCGTGCTGTTCACACTGTGTGCTGTGGTGTGTGAACGTATGACAAATGGTCACTTTCCCTTTCCTTTCCCGTTATTCTTCACAGTTTCAGTCCCTCTCAAAATGAGTCATTTGGACGGCTCCCTTATTCTGACATCAGAACCACCACTCATCTGCCAAGCCCCCACCCACTAGATTAGTTGATCCGCCATTTTTGTTTGCTGGTTTTACGAGCATGCATAAGACGACAAGCGCTACAGCTACAAGCAGAGGCAAGTTACAAATTAAGTGTTGTGTTTATCTTGCTCTAGTACCTCTACCTGAGTGTCCCAATACTTTTGTCCATCTAGCATATCTCTCAGTCTTCCTTTCTCCCTCCCTTCCTTCTGTGTAAATGCATGTACCTCAACAGCACATGCCATTTACTTCAAAAAGAGCTGCCATCTCTCCTGAAAGTCTGATGTCATGTGATGTGTCACGCTTCACTTCATATCTCCTGTAAGCAAACGTCTCATCCATTTTCTTCCTCTCCCTGTTCCTCTTCTTAACATCTGAAAGAAGTTCCACCATGGGCTTCAACGGCATTCTGTCGGAAGTAGACGTGTCCCCTTCATATCTCATAATTAATCGTTTGGACACTCCCCCACACATTTAACACAAAATAGTTCTCGCAGTGCTGTTGAATCTTTTGCGGTGAGTGTAGGGGGTGAGAACAAGTCTTCGAACGAGTCTTCGAACTGCATTCTGATCTTCATTCAGCTACATAATCTACTGACACACACTGCATTCTGATAATATATACACTCAAAATGCCTGTTATATCGTAAAGGTTTAACTGTTTTGTAGAAACACCGTTTCTAGCCGGCTATCCCATTAGCACCGCTAGCCGATTATATTAGCCCAGCTACGACAAGTTTGCCTGCGTTTTTTTCTTCATCAATTACCTCCATTTTTTGTAAACACCATGTCTGTTGTGTCTTTGCCTCTGAGTGCTGGTGAGGATACTTTGGAGCTGTACTCCGTGGATTTGGAGCTGGAGGCCATGGAGAAGCAGATCCGTGACACACAAGCAAAGGTGGCCCGGCTACAACAGCGGAAAGCCATGCTGGAATCTACATGGACCAACGCTCTCCTGTCCCAGGTAAATTCTCGGCGTGACACAAACTCTCCAAAAACCTCAACCTCACGTCTTTCCGTGTCCAGGTCCATCACACAAAGGACGCGGCCCGGCCTGGTTTCAGGCACGCCAGCGCCGGGATACCACGAGGCCTGGATGCAGCAGCGGCCGAGGAAACGCGCCTGGCCCCGGGCGAGGAACTCTCCCCCTCCGCCGCAAACTGTATTCGATATCGCGACCCGTAACCACTTTTCCCCTCTTCGCGAGACGGCTCACGACACGCTGATCATTGGAGACTCCATCGTCCGGCACGTCCATGCTACCATGGCTAAAGGTAAGGTGCACACTCACTGTTTACCTGGTGCTCGCTGCACAGGTGCCAGCGGCCCTGAGAAAGAACATTGGAGCTGTGGTCCTTCATGCTGGCACGAACGACACCAGGCTGAGGCAGACAGAGATCCTAAAGGAGGACTTCAGGAGCCTGGTGGAGAAGGTCCGCAGCACATC
>JBBPDB010000140.1:12731958-12780260 GCA_037974465.1 Brachypetersius altus
GGGAGGAAAGGGGAAAGGAGGACTGGAGGAGAATCGGGACAGAGGGGACAGACGCGGAGTCAGGGAAGAACGAAAAAGAAGGAAAAACGAGACTGACAACTAATATTCAGGGGATAGAGAGCGGAGTGTACGGGGAGAGGGCGAGGCAACCGTGACAGTACCCCCCTCCTTACGCTGAATCCCCTCCTGGGGATTCCTGGGTACACGCCCCCGCCTGACATGGCCTGACATGGCCGACGAGGGGGGTGGCCCCGAGGACGCGGGGCTGGGCGAGCCGGCCACGCCCGGTGGAATTCATCCATCAGTTCTTGGCTGAGGACGTCGCGGGCCGGTACCCAGCATCGCTCCTCGGGACTGTACCCCTCCCACTCGATGAGGTACTCCAGCCCACCCCTGCAACGTTGAGAGTCCAAAAAGGAGCGCACGCGGTGGGCAGGAGTACCATTGGGCGGTGTGACGGCCGTCTCGCCATCGTGCAGGGGACCTGGATGGACGGATCTGAGGAGGGAAACATGAAAAACAGGGTGAATCTTGAGGTCAGGGGGTAGCTGGAGCTTAAAAGAAATGGGATTAATCTGTTTCAGAACTAAAAAGGGGCCAGTATAACGAGGGGACAACTTGGAACAGGGGAGGTTAAGGTGGAGATCTTTGGTGGAGAGCCAGACTCTGTCCCCCTCCCTGATGGGAGGTGCCTCTCTTTGCCGACGGTCGGCTCGATCTTTAAACCTGTGGACTGCCTGCTGGATGGATGTGTGTGTGTCCTCCCACACCCACTCTGCCTGACGGAACCAAACGTCCACCCCTGGAGCATCCGTGGCGCTCTGGTCCCATGGGCAGAGCGGGGGTTGACGCCCGAGCACACACTCGAAAGGGGTCATGCCGGTGGCGGAGTGGTGCAGGGAATTCTGGGCATACTCCGCCCAGATGAGAAACTCTGCCCAGTCATGCTGCCAGCCATGACAGTATGCCCAGAGGAATCGGCCGAGCTCTTGGATGGTCCGCTCTGCCTGACCGTTGGACTGAGGGTGATAGCCCGAGGTCAGGCTGACCATGGACCCCAAATGCCCCAAGAAAGCCTTCCTGACCCTGGATGTGAACTGGGGGCCGCGGTCTGACACGATGTCCTCTGGGATACCGTAAAACCGGAACCCCGACTGGAACAGAGCATCCACGACCTGACAGGCAGAGGGGAGAGAACGGAACGGAATGAACCTGCAACCCTTCGAGAACCGATCAACCACAACCAGGATTGTAGTGTACACTTTGGATGCAGGGAAGTCCGTGACTAAGTCCACGGCGAGGTGGGACCACAGTCTCTCAGGCACCGGCAGGGGCATTAATTTTCTGGCAGGGAGGGCACGAGGGCTCTTCGTGGTTGCACAGACAGAACACGAAAGCACTGTATGGCGGACATCTCTGGACAGAGACGGCCACCAGTACTTCCATGAAACAACTTCCAGCATCCTCGTAACGCCCGGGTGGCCAGCCGCTGGGGTGACGTGAGCCCACTCCACCACCCTCGGTCGCAGCGGCTCCGGGACGTATGTTTTATCAGCGGGGCACTCGAGGGGAACCGTGCACCCCTCGAGTGGCACCGCTATTTCATCGCCCAAACCCCACTGTATCGTAGCCGCGAAATACCGGGGTGGAAGAATGGACTCAGGCTCCCCCGCGTCCTTCTCCATCCCAAATTGCCATGACAGGGCATCTACCTGGCCATTCAACCTCCTCAGGAGGTACGAGATCTGGAAGTTGAACCGCGTGAAAAACAGAGCCCATTGCGCCTGCCTGGGGTTTCACCTTTTTGCTTTCTGGACGTGCTCCAGGTTGCGGTGATCGGTTAGAACCACGATGAGCTGCCGAGCTCCCTCTAAAAGGTGGCGCCACTCCTCCAACGCCACCTTCACAGCAAGCAGCTCGCGGTTGCCGACGTCGTAGTTCCTCTCCGCCTCCGTCAGCTTCCTGCTGCTGTTGCTGGTGTCAGTCTTGCCGGGACGCCCCCAGTTGCATGGGCTCGGGAGCAGGCTCTCCGGGTGCATCTTTGGGATAGGTGTTCGTATTCTGTCATAGCGAGGATGATGAGATGGAAGGGAGGACACCAAAACAATACGTTTCAACTCAGAAACAAGGGCTCGCTGAGCAGCGAGGGACCAACACGGTGAAATCAGAATCCAGCGCGAACACAGAGTGCGGAGGGCAGAACTTTAGGTTCTCTCTGAAGCACAAGCCTGCAACAGAAGGACAGATCATCAACACAGGCGCAAAACACAGAGCAGGACAACACAACCAGAATCACACACGCATACAAAGACAAATACGGACACAGGGAACTGGGACCTGCCTGGGATTTAAGTAATGGAGGGGAACCGAGGGTCAGATGAAAGCAATAAGGTGGGGAGTGGAACAAACGAGGCGTATGGACTAGAAAGGGAGCAAGGGAGGAAAGGGGAAAGGAGGACTGGAGGAGAATCGGGACAGAGGGGACAGACGCGGAGTCAGGGAAGAACGAAAAAGAAGGAAAAACGAGACTGACAACTAATATTCAGGGGATAGAGAGCGGAGTGTACGGGGAGAGGGCGAGGCGACCCTGACAAAAACGTTCAAGAGAAAAGTACACCAGCATAATCCTAGAGGCACAAAACTGCAAACCACTTCACATTCTGTGATATAGTTCTAAAGAAAAAAGGGCTCTTTGCTTTACAATCAACATTTTGAATATTTATACTAAATTGAGCTCTGAAAAAAATAATTCTTAGTTAAAATGTAATGCACAGTTTTCTATTGTTTAAACGTGAGGTTTAGTTAGTATTGTTTGACCATGAAAGATTAATATAATTCCTAACTGCTTTAGTTGCTATTTGCTTAGCAAAACACTTTTTGGGATGTGCAAGAAAAATAAGTATGACAGATATCTTGCTTAATACTTTTAGTTTGTTGCACTTGCATTTTCTTATTCCCACTCTGAGTTGTTCTACCAAGTTAAACAAATGTTGATTCTCAGCTCATTTATTACATTGGTGCAAACAATAAATCTTTAATCCTTTAAGGTATCATTTATAAATAAACTAGAAAAGACTGCTGTGTCCACTCCATAAAGGGCTGTTGTGAGTAATCCTTGTGTTATGAAGTGTATGGTGAATAATAAAATGTGAGTTGAATAACACAAACCTTGTTCTTCACCTTTTTAGAGAGTTTTTGATGTGTAATCAGAGTTAATCTCAAATGCAGTCTTTTCCATAGTTTCTAAGTGTCTCAGTCCTGCAAATATGGTTATAATTATCTAAGGGGCTTGGTTACTAAAAGCAGCAGGTCATCACCCTGTGCATGTGATTGTTTGATTATAGCACTCACATTGAACCCCCGTGTGTTTTTAAACCTTTACTTACTCTCGCCAGGCAGTCAGCAATCACTCATTTTTACAACCACCAAGATTGGGTTGAACGACCAAGAAGTTCTGGGACTCTTGTTGCAATGTGCCTAGAGCTACAAGGCTACAGCCTGTGACCGGTGACAGTGTAAGTGAACCTTATGTGTAACCATATTTCATGTGTTTTGCTTTTCTGTGTTCCTCTGAGGAATAGACCAGCCTTGAATATTTGGCTTCACTCAATGGAAAACTCACTAGATGTGGTCACTTTAAAAGGATTCTACTGCTATGAATGGTTGCTTTTATTCTGGGAGAATGTGGGACATTATGAATGGGGGGAAATTATGAAATGTATTCACCCTGAAGAGGTTCTTGATCTGTCTCTCTCTTAAATTATCACCAAATAGCATTACTATACAGCATTGGCGGCAGAAGCATTTTTAATGTTGGGGTGTGTGTGTGTGTGTGTATGTGTGGGGGGATGTTCTGGTTGCGCATGTGCAAAGTCTCGGTCATTGCCAGTAAACAACAAGTGGGGAATTACAAATTAATGATTTTGACAACTGGGGGCCTGGCTCAGGCACACATGCTATACTGATACCCGCTTGCTTGTTACATACCAGTTCAGATCTGTTCTACCCTTGCAGCATTTGGCAGACACTCTTATTCAGAGTGAATACATTGTCACTCCTTTATAGTTCACAAGAAAACAGGTCCCTCATACTAGTAAGCCCTCACTCTCACTCATTTTCTGTAACCGCATAATCTACACGCAGTTACCCCGAGCCTATCCATGGGTTAATGGGCGTGAAGCAGGGACTCACTCTGGGCGGTACTCCAGCCCACTGCAAGGCCCAGATACACAAACCATTCACTCACATACCCACACCTACGGTCAATTTAGAATCCCCAATTCACCTGACACACACTGTGGGAGCGACTGGAGACCCCGGAGAAAACCCACGCCACCACGAGGAGAACATGCAAACTCCAAACACACACAAGGCCAGGAGGGGGGCCCACTAGTAAGCCTGTAATTAAAATTCAGAGCTACTAGAAGACATGTCAGATTATAAACATGGAAGCTTGGTTTTGGGGAAGTTTATATTAGTTAAGGTAGTTTGTGTTTTTTGCAGTGAACGCTAAAGTTTGCCTTAGCCTTCCACACAACCACATACTGTACATATATATAGCATTTGACTTTCTAATGCATTGCTCATGGTAGTGTTCTACTATCCGAACACTATTAAAACGAGTATATGTAGTTTTATGCTTGATTGCCACTTGATTTTGTGTGGACCACTAGTCCCAAAGTGCATTTAAAGAATTGGTAAGTCCTTAAAAATGTCAGAAATCAGTTGATTTCCAGGTCACAGCCTAAAAGGCAGGAGGAAATAAGAACTGAGGAGAAACCAAAACTATGTTCTATTTCAGAGGGGCCCTAAACAGTTCTGTTATATTCCCTGTTCACACTGAGAAGGGTATACGGGCTTAGGGAACTGCAGTTAATTAAATGCTTTGGTACACCGTCACTAAACACCCTTCATCACAAAATGATGAACTGTTGTTCACTACACCCTGCACAGTTTGAAACTCCCTTCCACCAGAATAAGTTCACTAGGGAACTGCTTTGGTGATAGGCCAGTTAATTAGGATTTTCAGATGCACACCAGAAATCAACTCACATCCTCATTTAAAAATGTCATTTTGCAAACAAATTTCAGCGTTGATTCCTCCATCCCACTTTCTCATGCCCTCAGAGGGAGAGAATAGCATTCAAGGATGGAAGGTGTAATAAAAATAGACAAAAGTTATAAAGAAAATAGAAATGTCTGCATGAGCAGTGTAATTCTACAACTAACTGCACAAAAAGTTGATAGCAGATAAAGGTCAATTAGGCAGGAGAGAAAGATGTTATCCCTTGGAAGGAATTCAGAACAAAATCACAGCTAGATGAATTTTTCAGTTTCTGTTTATATTGTGAATGTCACGATCGTGGGGGCGAGAGCTACCTTTGAACATGCAGGCAGGAAACCAGGGCTCCATGCTGAAGTGCGTTTATTAAACCAAAAAACAAGAATAAAGAAAAACAGGCACGCGGGCCAAACAGGAACGAGAACGTGATACAGGAACAGGGCAGGAATAAGGCAGAACTAAGGCATGCATAAGGCGTCTGTTTGACGATGGACAGATAACTAAGGACTAAACACACTGGACTTAAATACACAGAACAACAGCAACCAATCACAGAACATAATCATTTGACAGAAACCCAAAAACACGTGACACATGAACAGAACGTGAAAGCAAAATAAAAGTCACCAAAACACAGAACAGAAACATGAACGAAAAAAAAAAAAGGTAAAGGAGCGACCTCTACCGGCGGTTGACTAACCCTAACAGTGAATGATGACAAGTGAGACCCATTTTTCAGTTTTAGAATGGCTGGAGTACATTTATAGCTGTTTTTAATCCATTCAAAATCAAAGGAACTCTTTGAGAACTCTTTGAGTATATTGTAAGCTTTTTGAGGTAACACTGAGAACAGATATTTATCTTTTCTAACTTTTCTGACTACTGTTTCAGCTATTTCAAGTGTGGCATGTTAGGGTACCTGTGTTTGGCAGAAGCAAAGTAAAATAAAAACACTGCACTGAGTGAGAAGGCACTGAGTTGCCCATTTACCTACACTGCTACCCATAGATATCTCTCACCTTGATAACTGCAATGCCTTCCTAGTGGGTCTCCCAGTTTGTATGATAAGAGCCTTAACGTCAGTTCAGTAAGCAGCAGCTTGGCTGATCTTCAACCAACACAAGGCAAACCCAGTCCAACCTATTCTCATTCATGGTTCCCTGCTGGAGGAATGAGCTACCAAAGGTGACCAGAATAGCAGAATCAGAGCATCTGCCAGAGCATCTGCTTTGCTGATTTACCTTCTTGCACTACTCCCTACAAAAAGATATTAGCTGTTCTCACACTGTTCTGAAACGTGAGTGTTTCTCCGATTTGTATGTTGCTTTGGTTAAAAGAGTCAACCAAATGAATGAATGCACCGAATGTAATGCAACTCTCAGTAGGTGTATATTTTCCTGTTCTTGATTAAGCTTGTGGTACAGCTGCACAGTTTGCTCCCAAGGTTCAGGGGTCTCTGCCCACAGCTTACAAATATGAATGCAGATGTAATGCATTTTCAATTTGTTACAACAAGTTGTCCACCATATCATTAAGCAACCTGACTCATACATGCAAATCAAGGGCTTCTGTCTATGCTTGGATTCTTAGTTTAAATAGCGTGGAAAATGAATAAATGAATAATTGAGTGGCTTGCAGAGATTCATACAGAGCCTACATGGACATGCTTACATGATCTTTCATGACTCTGACTGATGTAGAAACATTGCTTTTTGAGGCAGTCCCTTCATAAGGTTGTATCATGGTCCACTCTGGTCCATACATATTTAATAGAACTTGGTTTGGTTTTTGGAACTCTACAAGGTTACTTGGGTGGCCAGGTGAAGAGCTGATTAATGGCCTGACATTGTGGAGATGCAGAGCCGCAACAGTCCCTGAAGCACTGAATAATGCAAGGTGCATTCCTCACAAACAAATACTCACCAGCACGTGTTGAATATGTGACTGCTAGACGTATGCTCATTCCTCTCTTTTCAGAGGTCAGCTCTTATAAGTGAATAGAAGCTAGAACAGCTAGATTAGTAGAAGCTGTAACAACATTATGCAAACTGTTTTTTAAAAACAGCTTGGATGAAATGAGGGATGTAAGAGTTGAGGTATCTATGAAAATGTTCAGACAGAAAAACTGAGCATTTCTTGTGATTTTATTGCATTGTTCTACAGTTCTTAAAATATTCCCAACTTAGACTTTACAAACTACTACTATATTATGTTTTGTGTAGAAGAGTTTATGCCTGCCAGCATGTCCGGCATAATAATATTATTTTTGCCCAAAGATCATTATTGGTTGAGGGCTTTCTTTGGGCTTTTGAACTTCTGGGTTTGGGATCCCAACAAGGCTACTATCACGAATATGTGAATTATTTTAAATATGTATAAGGTCCTCTTTTTTCCCTTTTTTCTGCCCAGTTTACTCATCTACAGCTCCAATTAGGATCACACCATATCACCAGCATGTGGAGCCAGCCTTCTTTTTGAACTGTTATTAATGCAACACCCTTGGACTGCTGAACATGCTTGAAGGAGAACACTAACCGACAATTCTGTAGCGGCAGCTACCCTACCAGAGAGAGCAAGACCTCCTATGGACCCCTGGTCATGGATGAGGTGGCCCTCATCTTAAATATAGATTATTTGAGACCTTTCTGTCACTTTCAAGTAAGTGCTCATTACATGCCTATCCTTCCTGTGTTTTCACACCCATGGGCGTTACAGTGTGAAAAGAGTGTGGTCTTTAATCCTAAAGCAGTGCTTGACGTGCTTTAATTATGTGACACACTGAAGGACTGACAGTGTAATGAGACAGGTTGAGGAGCACTTTTCAGACATTCTTCTGACGTTCTGACATTCAGACATTCATCATTCTTCATCTGTTCAGAGTTAGTCATTCCACAAGAATACAGTCTAGTTAAAACAATAGAAAGTCAGATCATCATTTTACTTGAAGGTACACACTGTACACACTTATTTTTTATTATTTTTATTAGTAGTAGTAGTGGTAGCAGCAATAGCAGTTTTAAAAGTATTAATAGTGGTATTGGTGGCAGTAAAAATATTATTATTAGTGGTAGTAGTGACAGTAGTGGTAGTAGTAGTGGTGTTGGTGTTGGTCGTCATAGTATTAAAATTAGCGGTAGTGAAAAATGCATGAGTAGTAGTGGTAGTTGTAATAGTATTTGTCATGGTAGCGGTGGTGGTAGTAGTATTAGTGGTAGTGGTGGTAGAGATAGTATTAGTTCCAGTAGAGGTTGTGGTGGTGTTAGTAGTATTGGAAGTACCGGTAGTCACAGTGAGAAATGTGCATTGTTGTCTGTTCACTAAACACTAAAAATGGTCTATACAAAGCACAATCATTTTTAGTGGTGGTGGCCTAGTGGGTAGGATACTTGCCTCAGGGCCAAGAGGTCATGGGTTCAAATCCTACCTCCAGCACTGGGTCACTGAGCAAGACCCTTAACCCCAAGTTGCACCAGGGAGACTGCCCCCTGTAGTTAGGGAATGGAAGTCGCTAGTGGTGACTAGTGGTGGTAGAAGCAGTAGTGATGATGTTGCTAGTAGAAGCAGTAGATGTAGTATCATTAGCTCTTGTGGTAGTAGTCTTAGTTATAGCTGCAGTAGTAACACAAGAAGTTGTGGTGGTAGTAGTAGTTGTTGTGGTGGTAGCAGTAATATTAAAAACAGTAGCAGTAAGAAATATATGGCAGTAGTGATGGTATTAGTTAGTAGAAATAGTATTAGAAATAGAAGTGGCTGTAATGGTTTGTATAGTATCGGTTGTCATAGTCTTAATAGTGACGAAAGTAGTAGTGTTGGTAGTAGTATTAGAAGTGGTAGTAGTAAGAAGTGTGCAGTGCTGGCTTTTACATTGTAAAGAGAATTATAGCAGTCAAAACTGGGGTGGTGTCAGTGGCCTAGTGGGTAGGATACTTGCTTATGGATCGAATCCTACCTTCAGCATATCACCACTGGGTTTCTGACCAAGTTGCGCCAGGGAATTGTGTACTGTAGTTAGGGAATGGAAGTCGCTTTGGATAAAAGCATCTGCTAAATGCTGTAAATGTAAAGTTGAGAATTATAGCAGTTAAAGGGAAATGCTTCAATGCATGCATAAAACTGATTTTTAGTAATCAACAAAACAAAGCAAAATGCAAAAAATCAGACATATAAATATTTATGTTGCAGAGCTAAGATGTGAATTTGTTTTAGACTGTCAGCATGTAGTTTAATTTTATAAAAGTATTGGGACAAGACAAGTTCATATGGCAGCCATATCCCCGATCTTGATAAATGACAGAAAGTGGCTGAGTGAAAATGGGACACTATCTATTGTAACTGAGGTTTGAACCTAATAAGTAAGGGTGGTGACGGTTTTGATGCCTACTCATGGATTTCAGTGCTTGGTGCCATGGAGACCGGGTTCTGCTCAACCTGATAACACCTTGTCAGGCTCTTGGAATGTAGGGTGCACATAACAAGCAGGATTTTATTAAACACTTCCCAGGAATCCAGACTGGCCTACTGTGCAGTTACCCACACTTTCAAAAAGTGGTGCCATTAAGGGGGACTTCAGCCTTCTTGGGAGAACTCTTAAAGACAAAGGTTTCCAGAGGTTTCTTAACTTGGATTTACAGTTCAAAGACATTTTTATTTAAACTTTATGCAAAGATTCTTAAAAAATGTAAAATAGGTTATTTGTACTCACAAATCTAACTTCTAGAATAGTTATTTAAAGAAGTATCCATTCAGGGAAACCAATTGGTTTTACAGCGTTGGCCTCCAAAAACTCAATACTGTATTTGTAAAAGTACTTGTTGGTTCTCTTTCTCCAACAAAACCTTCAGGTATGCAGAGCACAACTGGAGGGTTTCTCAACTTTCTGCTTGAACGGGTTCTAGCAAATATGTTGTTTCATGCTTTCTTTATTTACAGAAAATACCAATTTCGTACACACCCCTTTCACTTTCGTCCTTTTTCTGCTATCTCTGAACGAACCAGAATATTAGTCCACCATTCAGGCATAACATTCGATGATGTGCAGCCTGTAACCCTGTCTGGTCTTCAATAATGAGCTTGAAGTGAAAATTGGAAATGAGAAATTTCCTTCCCTTTGCTTGCAGTGAATCTGACGTGTACAGATGACCCGCTGGATGTGCTCTTTTTCTGAATCCGGGCTGTCAGCGCGGTGTTATCGTTTGACCTAGAGACAGATTCACACCTGGAGAAAAATGAGTTTGGGAAGGAGGCGTTGACGTCACGAGACTACACGAGCCCGTCACGAGACACAGTATAAATCGAGAAAGTTTCCGAGCAGCTCAGTGAAGCAATAAGGAGAAAAGCAACCACCGACATAACTGACACCCCCTGTCGGACTTTCTTAACAGACCCCTTTCTAACGCCAAAGCGCCCAGAACCATGGACAGCGCCAGAGCAGCCGTGTACCTGGGGGTCTTCATCCTCGCGCTCAGCGTCCTCTGCCACGGCCAGGGGTCTCTGGACACCCACATGTCAGCACCCGAGGAGCAGCTCGTCACCAGAGATCTGGTAAGACTGAAACTTTGTTCAAAAAGCATTTCTATCATATTCTGTAAGTTTTTAAAAGTACTTATCTGTTACCACTTCTCAATTTCTCTTAGGCTGAAGCTCTTGAGAATCTACTGGAAGGAGACGAGGACAATCGGATATCACTGGAGAAAAAAGCCAGTGTCATTCCGAGAGTAAGTATTATTATTATTATTATTATTATTATTATTATTATTATTATTATTAGTAGTAGTAGTAGTAGTAGTAGTAGTTGTAGTAGTATTTGTATTATTGTTGTTGTTGTTGTTGTTGTTGTTATTATTATTATATGCATGGTATGTGGCAAGAGTCAAAGTTGCAGTCAACTTTGTCATACATGTTTACAGTGAAACGAGACTACGTGTCAGTTGCTTTCCAAAATTTTCAATTGCGATTCGCAGTTTTTTAAAACGTGTTATGATATCAAATATCTACCCTTTACATGCTAAATTTTCTTTACAGTGGTGGTATTAGGAAACAGGGCAATACAAATGTAGACACATTACTTAATGTCCAACATGGATAATGTTAATTTTGAAACTGAAAACATTTTTTTTGTACTCTTTTGTTTGAAAACACCCTGCGTGTGCCTCTCTGTCATAAATGGTTTTAAATATACATCTAGACTATGATAACTATTACTAAACATTAAAGAGTATATAGTGAGTGCAGTAGATGATCAGTCATTAAGTTATTCGTGATGACACACGGAAATTAGTTCCGACCGCTCAATATGAGTGGGTGAGAAGTGATATATCCGTGAATCGGTTTTTTTTTTTTTTTTACAAAAAATGTATCATTCCGCTGAGCATCGGTTGCTAAGCAACGCCTTGCTATAGATAGGAAACCGTTAGTCATTTTCTGCGTTCGTACAAGACATAAAACATATTACATATCTTTTTAAGATGACACACTGCAGTCATTCTGCAGTTTCTGAAGATGTGTGATTGCAAGTCTGCTATAGCAACATGTTGCTGTCTCTAAGAAAACTTGGGCAGCAGTTACATTAAACAAACCGGAAATAACTAGAAATGAACAGAGCACAAATCAACAAACAAGACGGGCTGCGTACAGCTTTACAGACTGTCTGAACGAAACAACATTTAGGTAAATATGGTGAAAATATTAAAGAACTAAGCTAAAAACTGACATTGATACAGTTTCTTGGCTTTATCTGTAACGCTCTACATTTTGGCGGAAGGACTCCTGCGATACAAAGTTCTGGGCGTGTTTGCTTAACATTTTGTATTTATTTATTATTTAATTTGCTTTTGTAGAACTGTCTTAGAGAAGCAGTCGTGATGACGCATTCCCTCTCGAGTTCTATTGCGTAAATATTTCGCCGTGTCTTCATAACCACGTCTTGTGACTCTTTTTGACTGCGAGGGAGCTTTTGGGGGGTTAAATTACCTGGAGGGTTTAATTAATAATACATAGCAAATAAGAATGAAGGATTCATCGCAGAAACGAATGCAAAGATATAAATATTATCACAAAAGTGGGCGTTGATTGTGTAAAATGCAGAGGAGTAATTAATTTATTATTCTCAATTAGCTAAGGGGAAGCGCGGTGTTTTACTAATTTTGTTTTTCCGCAGTGTGATGTGGGAGAGCGCTGTGCTCTGAAACACGGACCCCGCATCGGCCGCCTGTGTGACTGCATGAGAGGAACCGCCTGCAACACCTTCTTTCTTCGCTGCTACTGAACCTGCAGGACTACAACTCCCATCGGGCTCCGCGCGAGCGGCCGAGAATCCGCCCCCTCGGCCTTCTTGGTGAATGTATATAGATGACGTCCTGAAAACTGTTGTGTTGTTCGTGACATGTGTGTGTGATTAAGGTATAGTTAAGATTAAATAGAATTATTTTTGTTAAATAAAATGTCCTTAAGTCACCATCGATTGTGCATGTCTAATTAAATGTTTTCTTCTTCGTATTACACATATTAAAACGTAAAAATAAAGCTGTCATTGTACCATCTGTGCGAAAGGTGCCCTTCAACATGATCCTAAAATAAACCATCAACATGATCCTGAAATGAGGCTTCAACATGGTCGTAAAATGTACTGCATGAGCCTAACAAGCCAATAATTTAATAGGTCAGGATTAAAGGGCACGTCAGGAACAACATTTACCATTTAATCCAGCTAATGCAGGCGTGTGGTTACTTATCTGATGAGTTCAAAAGGTTCCTCTCTGATGTGTTCATCAAGGGCTCTGGGCTCCGCCGTGAACTTCAGGAGCTCTAACAGGTCTAACTAAATTCACCAGTAAATCAAAGCTGTGCCCTTTTCTTCACCACACACAAAAAACCTTACTCAAATGATGACTCTGACCTTTTGCCAGTATCACAAGATAACAGGCCTGTAAAGACCATGTTGACACAATCAATGGATTTGCTCCTATTTCCTCCCCACTGACATTTATTTGAATAAAACACCAGATGAACTGGCAGCATCAAAATAAAATTAACGTCCATGATCTAAGGTTTGGCTGCTGATAGTTTTGGGTAATTTATGAAGAAACCAACGACAGTTCAGCAACACTGTAGAGACATCTGTAACATGTACACCTACAGCGTTCTATGACTTCATACATTGGATATACAAACACACACGACTAAGAGTGGGCAGTAGAGGAGACAAAACAGGCGCACAAACAGTAAGGGTAGGCAGAAGAGCCTAACAGGCAAATCCGATTTAAAGAGAGGATTAACCTACACATCAAATTGGATATAGGTTTACCATAGAATTCAGGTTTATTACTACTCATTAAACAGACAGAGGTAACTTTTCATCCAGAATAATACACACAAACATAACAGTAACTAAACTACTCTGACAAATTATTATCATGCAGAGATTTTCATTCTTAAATGAAGTGGGAAATGCTCCCGTCTTCGGTCAAGCCCCGCCCTCCTGTGCTAGGATTGTCCATAAGTGTCTCACCTCTGCGCTGGGGTTGGCTAGGTGAGCACGAACTGATCACGAGCACGATTCGACCACTTTAAAAACTGAAGCGGTATTTAAATATTGTCTGTCACACGTGCAGTGAAAAAATATGCCAAATACCACTTTGTTGTTAGTTGTGGTTTGTGTGGTTTTATTTATGACCTGTGTGAGCGCGAGACCAGCAGAAAACCTGCCTTTGGATCCGATGGACTCTAGCAAAAACACGAAAACAGAGCTGGTGAGTGAAACTTAAAGAAAACTGGAGGTTCCACATGGAGAAATAGCCTAGTCTGTTCTCAGGATTATTCTATTGACAAAGTGCCCTAAAAAATATATGGTGCCCTATGTTCTATAGTGAGATACCGACACATTTACTAAGGATTTTAATACGATACGTGTAGTTCTTGACCTTTCCCGTTAAATTACTGAGACTAGTAATGAAGCTGTGTTGTCTTCACAGACAAGATCCTCTTATGGAAACGTTCAGACAGATGGCCCGAGTACATTAAGAGGGAGGTTCAGCCGTCTTCCAGGCGTGTGCAGGCGCCTGAAGAGAAGGAGAATAACACTTCTGGTAATAACAGACAACTTGTTCACGCTTTAATCGTGTTTAAGGTAGGGTAAGAGGGCACATGGTCCAGCCTTACTAGGAAATCATCAGTACAATGTGCAACTAAGAAACACCTCATGGAGTAGCGTGTGAAGTATAATGGAGATGCTCCTGGTATAGAGTATTTTTGCCAAAGATTGTAAAATTACCATTCAATTGGCCTAATGACTGTCTAAGTGTCCCTCACTGTACAAACTGCATAAATGCAGGAACAAAGTGATTTTATTCTCATGGCATTTTCTCTCCACAGTGCAACGTTGAAAAGTATTGCTCTGCTCCAAGACAAACTCAGCATGGCCAAATCTGCTCCTGCCCTAAAGCATCAAAGTGCACTCACTTTTTCTTAAAAAGTTTTTGAGCTCAGGTTACAATACTGTTGTGAGAAAGTGCAAGACAATATACATTTTGAAATGTATTTTGAGTATATGAAACAAATGACACAGCAAGGACTCTTTCCATTTAATTTATTCCTCAGTCTCGCTTTATATACAGAGCATGGGAAACCTATCACCTCTTTCATAAAAAATACATTATCTACAGTTTAGGTAGACCAGTAAAACTGGCCAAGAAGAAAATCCCAGCCAAGAGCATGCAGCCTTTTTCTTTAGTCATACTCCTGTGCTGAAAAAAGAACTTGCTTTAGTCTGCCAGGTCACACATGCCCAGAGGGACATGGTGTAGAAAAATAAAATCCAACAGCTGTATACCTGGAAGCACAGGCTGAAGCCTGGCTTGTGACAAAATAAAAAAAAAAAAAAACAAGACAAGGTAATACATTGTCATACATTTCTACCAATCAGCGAATTGAAACACAAGTGTGGGCATGTTATTCAGTATAATGCAGCCATACTACATTTTCAACAGACAGAATAAAAACAGGAGAGTTTTAGGTTAAGAAAAGTTGCAGCAATTAGTGCAGTGTCTGGCATGTTGTCAGTATATCTGTATAAGTAAAACGTCAAGCACGTAAAACAAGAGACGCACACTGGAAACCATGCACAACATAACTGACAGTTGTTCTGAAATAGATGGTACAAGATATTGTCTATATATTGTTTAGGGGTTCACAGAAATAAATAATTGTCTTTTGAAAATAAATTGTGTCGTGGGATCATACATCTTATATGCAAGTCTGACAATGTCTATTAGAATGTCAGAAAATTGTCCTCAGGCTAAATCTGGGATTGTGCATAAATGTATATCTTCTTGAGTCTTACCCAGGATGCATTACTGGTGTTTATGATTAGACATTCAGTCTAGTACGCTTATTAAACATTTAAAAAATGCAATACCAGTCTTTTGCGATTAAAAATATCCAAGTGTCAGACAATTCCAAGACAAATAATTTTTCAGGATCAAAAGCAAAGACCACATGGTTCTTATACTCCTGAAACAGTGCGTGGTATTTTGAAACAAACTCAAATACTCCCCTTACATAAGGTAAGCTCAGTGTTAGTGAGAACATGTATCTTAAGCCATATACGATATCTACAAAAACTTTCCGCAATTTCAGGTCAAGGCCACCTGATGTCCGTGTTTGATTCGGTTTCATTTAGATGCTGACTCCCCTGTTCAAATCCTTGAAATTCACAGTTGAAGATCACTGTAGCATAGCAAGAGTGACCTGGGGAATAGGTCAGTTTTGCAAGGAAGCAGCAATCGGTCATTCATAATTAATGTCTTAATGCAAAAGCATTATATCCATTGTCCAGGTGAGTTTTGTGCACGAGTGTCCAATGATCACAACCCATACTGAACTGGAAAACTGGGAGTGAACTGGTCACTACAGCTGTGCTAGAACACTGAAAAAAGCCAACCCTTGGGTGTAACTTCAGAGCACTGGATCTCCCAATTAGATTTGTGCCACAGTTCTTAATTCTGAGTACTAAATCGATTCTATCTGCCTGCGAACCTTTTCTGAGGCTTGGCGGTCTAAAGACCGTTGCCGAGCCACCACCAGTAGGGCAAAGAAAACAGTGAGCCCTAACATGGCCCCCTCGAATTTCCAGAACAGGTGCTCCTCCATTGCAGCAGAGCGGCAGCTACCATGAACAAAGAGAGAGAATAAAATTCTTATACATGACTGGAACACAAGATTTGATAAAGACACTACACCTGATTACTACAACTGATTCACAGAAAAAAAGTAGAAGCAAGCCCGAAAGGTGGAACTCACCTCTTGTACTCATCTTTGTTGAATTTTGTACAGTTAATCTTCTCCACATATCCTGTCTGGCTGCAGACCCCCACCGTCTTCTAAAAGGATATGAGGGAGGATTTCATGTGAGCCAAAATGACATTTAAAACCAAGTATACTTATAAAAGCAAAAGTGTGGAATAATACTGGATCTATATGTACAAACAACAGTAGGAATATTATATACACCCTTAACACACATATGTACAGTAAACCTACACTTTTCACAAGGGTTACGTTCCAATAGCTGCCGTGTATAGTGAATAAACTTTACTATATGTATGCGTGTATATACAAAAATATAACCCCACGCTTTAACGGGTAGCTGGTAGCCTAGTGGTCACGGCATTCGCCCTGCGACCAGAAAGTCCGGGTTCGATTCCCAAGACTGCTAGGCACTGCTGAGGTACCCTGAGCAAGGTACCGTCCCCACGCACTGCTTTCCGGGCGCCGTGTTGGTAGCTGCCCCCTGCTGTTCACACTGTGTGCTGTGGTGCGTTCACGTTTGACAAATGGTCACTTTCAACGTGGATCAGCAGTTGCGGTTTTGGGTTTTCTTGAAAGGAATGAGCTTCAGCTGCCGCCCCAAACATAAACAACAAGGGGAGTGGCGCATGAGGCCCGGACGTCATAGTCAGCTGTACTCAGAGGCAGGAGTTTTGAAAGTAGCCAATCAGAGAATGTTATTGATTTGCTGCAGATTGGCTGCTGCCCTGCGACGCTGCAATCCAGAACTTCCCCGTGGAGCGTCTCGAGCGTTCTCGTGTTTTATGTTTTGTTGATCTTCAAGTCCTGTATTTTTATTATTGTAAATGAAAGTCAATTATTACTGTATTTACCCTGATTATGCCAAAGAAAATGTGCGTGCATGAATTACAGTCTATACGGGGTACTTTACATTCTAGAACTGCGGGAGTTCAGTGTAAACTCTACAGTAAGGAAATGGGCTTAACTTTATAAGGGTAATGAGTTTAAAATTAAACTAAAGTGTTTGGGGAGCATATTAGGGGGCATATTTAGTGTTTACACTATAAAATTAGGCATTTTTTTTAAAAATCACATTACAACAATGCGGTTTTTCACTATATACAGGTGCTCTTGGAACAGTTTACTGTCTACAGTAACCCCTCACTTTTACACGGATCAGCAGTCACGGATTCAGTCTAACACAGATTGTTTTCTGAGAATCAAACTGATAATGGTACCCGGAAATCCCCACAATAACGCAAGAACCCCAAATACCCTCCGCCTTTTTTTGTCGCAACAAATATATTTTTTCTGGATGTTTTCACACAAGGGGACACAGGACAGGCTGTAGCCGACCTGGAGGCACTTTTTTTTTTTTTTCAAAATCCACACCAGGGTTGAGCCACCCGCATTCAAAGCATGATTTCTCCGCGGTGTAAGCACTGACACTTCAAACTCCACAGTTCGATTGATCTCCAGGAGACCTTTCCATCATTAGTCCCTGAAAACCGTTCACCTCGCCGCGGTGTCCCAATACTTTTGCTCCGCAACGTTCAGAGTTGCACATCTTGATGTGGAAAGCACTCACTTCAAACTCCACATTTTTTAATACTGTAAATTAAATTAAAAGATGTTTACCTTTACATTTTCTTTAATGGTAATGCATTAATCTGAGTTTAGAGCATATTTGGGGGCATATTTAGGGTTTAAAAATAGGCTTTTTTTAGGCAAAACTCAAACCGTGGGTGCTCTTGGAATGTAACTCCCATGAAAAGGGGGGGTGGGGGTTACTGTATATACATACACACACACACACAACCATATATACACACATCCACCCACATGTAGTATTGAGTTCGATATTAATTAGCACTGTATCGATACATAAATGCGAAGTGCATCTGCCGGTGCACGGAAATTGCCGGCCGACTACAGCAATTTTCGACAGGCATCGCAGCAGGCAGCTTCTCCCCCGGCTACCTGGAGGACCCAGTGTTTATATGACAGCCCAGTAACTCGGTCTCACTCTCTCTCCCACAAGCCGCCTTTCCCATATCCATGCAAAAAAGATGATCCTAAATTGTTCTGGTTTGGTTGTGTAGACTATAGTTGTTCAAGAATAAAAAAAATATTCAGGTAACACACTTAATTTACCAGTTTTATAAATGCGGGTTTTATGGCAATAGACACATACATTTTCATTGTATTTGCACTTTTTAGTGATGTGATGTTTTTATTTATTTAATTTAAATTTTTGTGTTCCAACATGTTTGGTACAACTTTTATTGACTAAAACTAGACGAAAATAGTCGTGGATAATTCTGTGATCCAGGGTTAATCGCCCAAAATCTTCACCCATTGATCTCTACAGTGGGAAAATAGTGTGGTGAACCTTTAAATGCACTGTCAAGTTCTGGGTCGGCTAACAATAATAATAATAATAATAATAATAATAATAATATTAATTTATAAAAAATTTTAAAGGGACCCTCAGCGCTCCTGTTTTTATTGAAAAGTTCTTGTGTTTGTTTTTTCTCCCCCTGTAGTATCGAAAATAGTATCAAGTAGCATATAGAGTTTAAAATTTCAGTATCATGACAAGCCTAATATACATACAAACACACGTCATAACTTACCACTTGAAAAGCAGTACACAGTGTGCACTCTGTGGCAACTACAAACTCCTCCACTTGCCAACATGGCACCGTCACAGCCTTTGTTGCTGCAATTAAGAAACATTATTCTTAACAAGACAATTTTATTTATTATTCAGTATCAGTCATTCTTGATAGGATACTTTGGTACCATGAGAACATGTGTGTGTACCTGTGGTTTTCTCTTCACTAAGAAGTGCAGCTCCAAACACTCTGAAAGTACATTAAAGAAGGTGAAAAGTCATTGATAATCATCACAACTCATAAATTCGAGGAGCATCCATCCCTGGTCTGGCCTTAGAGAGAAATTTCCGAAAGGGAGGTGCTGACTTATCAGCCTAAGATCTCAATCTATTTTTTTTAATCTTGTGGACTAACCTGAGCGACACCAGGCCCCAGAAGAGCGCGTGCAGGGCCAGAACTCTGGGTCTTAAACAGGTCATTGGGATCCTGCAGTCACTCTCCATCCTGCAGGATTATACGTTTGCACACTCCACCACTCCTGCTTAGAAACACTTCATAGCTTCACAGAGGCAGTTTCCCCACTGAGGCAAATACCAACACACAGCCTGGAGACACGAGAACAGGGAAGGTAAAAAGGAGGTCCAGCATTACGTGCTGGTCTGCATCACACATCAACAAACTGTCAATCAGTCAGTGAACAGAGAGCAAAACAAACATCATGAAACCTCACTAACATGACAGGACAGAAAATGAAAATAAAAGCTGGTGAAGGGTGAGCCGAGTAACCTGGTAACTCAGTTGTGACACGTTTTATGTCTGTACTACTAAGGTAAGTTAGCTTACATGAGTGAGACTGATTATTTACCGATAACACACTATAAGGAAAAAAAGTATTGGGACACTAGATCATTACACCAACAGGGACTTTCATGACATTACATTCAAATACATAGACTTCAATATGGAGTTAGCTCCTTTTTGCAGCTATAACAGTTTCCACTCTTCTTGGTAGGCTTTCCACAAGATGTTGGATTGTTTCTGTGGGAATTTATCATTCTATCTGTAGAGCATTTGTGAGGTCAGGCACTGATGTTGGATGAAAAAGCCAGTCCACACCAAAATCATCCAGCCATGCCTTTATCGACCTTGCTCTGAGCACTAAGGCACAGTCATGCTGAAATAGAAAAGGGTCTTCCACAAACTCTGTCCACAAAGTTGGAAGCATGGCGTTGTGGCGTTGTCCAAAATATTTTCGTATGCTGAAGCATTAAAATGGAAGTGAGGGGCCTATCCCAAACACTAAAAAAACACAGCTGTCCCTAAACTTTTGTCCACATATATTATAAGGTTAACTTCACTAGTTAGCTTGAAGGTGGCGAATCTAGACTTTAATAACATTTTAATCGAACTGAGAAAATATTTATGGCGACGCCGGTATTGCTCTGAAAGAAATCCTTCTGATCTGTATAAGTTTAAATTTTGTGTGAATGTCTCTCCCATGACCGGCTGAATTTAGTAATGTTAAAAAGCAGCACATGGCCCTCAGCTAGTGTAAATAACAGTTCTTGTACAGATGACTTGCTGGTTAACACAGGCAATCTACAGTCAGAAATGTTTTTTTACAGTCTGGTCGCGTGAAGCTTATAACAGAAAAAGGGCGACGTGTTAGTCTATCTGTAGTGGACGAAGATCTAAACACATCGTCTGATTTCAGATCAGTCCTCACCTTATATCGCCATCTCCGGGCAGTTTTTAGAGAACCTGATGAACCCTCGAGTTCTCAGTGTCGAGGAGGAGCCCCTGCAGGTGCTGAGAAAGTGGTATTTTGGGGTGTTTTGTTAATCCGATACCCTATTTACACAGCAGCGAAGACGTGACTCTGCGCCATCTTGAACCTGACTGCTGCGATGACGTAAATTCCACACACGCAACAGTTTTTTTCTGAAAGGAAAAAATTAGAGCGCCACACAGCGGTCGAGCCGTTGATTAGTCTTTTTTCTGAACGCTTAATAAGAACAACAGTACTATACTGCAAATTAAGTCACATAATCATGTAAAGGAAATACATGGACAGCAGATATAAAACGAAACAAACAAATAAATAAAAAACAACAGCAAAAAAACACATTGATTAGTCACAGTTTAGAAGTGTTGAGAAGTGACGTGTTTAATGTGAAAATGTAAAGAGAATGCACTTTTACAGTAGTTGTGGTAGGACCCCGGGGTAGCGACAAAATATACCACAAAATTTTATTTACAAGAGACTTCTGAATGTTGGATGAGTTCGGTGTGGAATAACTTGACTGGCCTGCACAGAGCCCTGTCCTCACCCACACTCAACACCTGGGATGAACTGGAACCGAGGTTGCGAGCCAGGCCTTCTTGCCCAGCATCAGTGCCTGAACTCTTAAATGCTCTACAGAATGAACGGACACACATTTCCCACAGAAACTCCAAAATCTTGAGGAAAGCCTTCCAAGAAGAGTGGAACGCCATTTCAAAGTTTCTCTAGAACAGTGTATTTCACATCAAATAGCCACAAATCACTAGTCAAACCATCAAAACTAAAACTTTTGAAACGTTAATGGAATTCTCCTTCCGAATATCTTCCGGACAAAGGAAATTAACCAACCATTTATCTTTTTTCATGATGTAAACCTAGGTTTGCCTTCATTTTCCTGGTATAATTAGCACCAGTGTCTGCTTCCCCTGCGTTAAGAGCAGAAAAGCATGCAAGCTAAGACCCTAAAATGTTTTATAGCCTGAAAAGTTCCATGAACACATTCCCTGACTGGCATTGTAACTTGTATGACCAAACGTGGAAAATATTGCTGTTAAGATTGCTGTTTTTCTAGGGTGTATCTGAATGATTATAAAACTTATTTTCTAAATGATCTCAGATTGGCAGACCGAAAGTGGACTGCAACTTATAGTCTGGTCAGCCTTCTCCAGTTAGATTACACAGGTCTACAAAAATCATCAGAAACCACAACACGCTTTTTAAAACCAGTTCTTCGTGCTGATTTCAGATCTGCTTTCAGTTTTGTTCAGTCACATCAACTTTTTGAAATATGACTAATATTACATTTGCAATAGACTTGCATGCATTTTTATTAAACCGCAGGGACCAATCAAGTAACTGTTTCAATATTTTCAGTGTGAAGGCGCACACTGCGGCATAGATATAATGATCAGTGTCAGTCAGCTACCGCTGTTTCTTCAAAAATGCTTGGAATATAACTATTATATGCTAATTATACCAACTATCATGCAATATATAACTAGCTTCATCACAAAAACTGTATGTGCAGATAAACTAAATACAGATTTAAAATCAGAATGCAAAACACTACAAAACCCACATAAACTTATCTCTGATGGTTTTGACCTGTTGACCTTATTAGACTTCAATCACACAAGGAGGACATCCCAATGTTTTTTAAACAAAATCTGGATTTATTCATTTTTTGTACAATCACACCAGATTAATCATACATATTTTAGAGCAAACTATCTCTCACATTAGCCGATAACAATCGGATGCCGGATGCCGATAAATGAATTATCACAAATGTTTAAAAGTACCTTGGTGCAGAGCTATGAATTTAAAATGACACACAATTGATATGTAAAGAATGAATGAGCCAAAAAGAGGAGGAAGATACAAATGAACAGGAGAACCAAAAAGAAAATGAAGTAAAAAAGAATGTATGAATGTATGTAAAAAAATGAAGAAATACGAACATAAACAAATCAGTAAAGCAGAGTGAAATGTTGGTACAGTAGGTTGTGAGAAGAAGATAAAATTCATTTTACCAAGAGCATATATTGTCCATACATGAGCCTGTGCAGGTGCAAACGTGGTTATGTATAAAACTCCTTTTGGATTGTGTGTACTCCAGTTCAGTCCATTTAGAATGATTAATTAATGCCATGATAAGTAGTCCAAACAGTTGCTTAGGTCTACCTTTTTATCGTAAACACATCAATGTGCTCCAACTATGTAGATAAGGCAGAGGAGTGCTGTTTCCACTACTTCTCCTGCCATGCTGTTGTTTACCCAAACTGGCTGCAGCATTTCTTTATAAGCTGGACCCCCCCCACCCCCAGTCGCATGCATAGATACAGATATGGAGCTCATGCAAAGACTAAAGTCTCAAATCAGTCACCTTTTCTCAGTCATATCTGTTCAATACGTCCCATTTGTTTTTAGCTCTGTATGGGGCAAGTATGTGAGATTATCAATAAACGCAGTAGGCGCTTCACAGGGAAAACAATGTGTGACAGTTTTATATTTGATTCACTAATGGTTCATGCCATTACATTTTTCTGGAAGTTTTAGTTATGCTAAAAAACTAGTGTTGGCAGGTAGAAATAATATACAGATCACAACACACCTTTACACTCTTAAAAATATAGGTTCCTCAGTGGTTCTGGCTTGGGTGTACTGTTCTAGGAAAACCTATCATTGCTTTAGAATCTTTAAATTATGTTGTAGTTCTTTGAAAAGGTTCCTCACAGTCACACGTGTTAGGAACAAAAATAATTCTTTAAAGAGCTACCAACTGAATGGTTCTTCAGAGGATCAAAAGTGGTTTGTCTGTGGCATCACTCCAAAGAAACTTTTTTGGCACCTTCTCTTTGAGGAGTGTAGGCTTCTCATTAAATTCCAGGAGGGCTGCACCATTTGATTTGGTTTGACGTACATGCAGGATGAAAAAAATGGGCTGCAAGGCAGAAAGGGAAGAGGCTAAAAGGACAAGAACAGGGTATATAAACAGCCTCTATGACTAAATCCTCTAAAAAAAGAAAGGTAAGCTTAACGCCATATGCTATTATTCTTCCCGAAGGCATCCCAGCCTTCCACTAACATGCACTTGAATGCTGCCATTTCAAAATGGAATATTTATTTTCTATTTCTAATTCTTTAGTTTGTTTTTTTTTTTTGCACAGTGGGCTATCGAGAGACAACTGAGTGACAGGAAGCTGTACCCAATCTGTGCAGTATAGAAAGAGCCGAAACAAGCTACGGGGTACCACAATGCATTACAGAACCCTGAGTACCACTGCACACCAACGTCTGGCTCATTCTCCCCATCCTGGGTGTGTCCTAAGGAGTAGGGTGCAGAGCCATGCAACAAACAGATCAGGAGATTAGAAAGCAGATGATGCTTTGGTGAAAACGGCCATTTGTCCCTTTGTCCAGCTCAAGTCCATCATGCACTTTACTGTAGTCTGTCCTTCACACTCAGGACAGAGTTAGCAGGACAGTGCGAGGGTTAAGGGTACGTAGTACATTCAGTAGAGGTTCAGTGACACCTTGTGGCACAAACGACGCTGCATCAGCTCAAAGTTCAAAAACAAAAAAACAGAACAAGTCTGCAAACGAAAGCCCTGATCTCAGAACAAATAGAATTCCATTGGAAGTCTACTGATTAAACAAAGCAAAATAAAACCAACAATGGAATTATTACTGGCATTACAGCATCAAGAAACAACTGCCAGAAATTTGCACTTTGTATCTACAGTTGTTTGCCTTTTATGAAAGAGAGCAGAGAGTAAGTGAGACAGTTTTTAGTGGTCAAGTAACAGTGCTCCATCCACTCTTTTGGAAGACTGAAAAATAGAGATACCAGGTTTTGGCATGCCTCTGCAAAAAGCTTTCTTAATCTACTTGACAAGTTGTGTAATTTTAACAGTACTCCTTCGCATTGAGTATCAATGTTTATACAATAATACAGTGAAACTAGTGAAAATGCCATGAGAATCTCAAAAAAAGCAGCGAGAATGTTCATCTAAGAACAGAGTGCGACCACTTACATTGATAATCAGCAAAGAAGTAAAGAAAGGAAGTAACATGTTGGAATTAAGAAAGGACGTGAACAAGTATGGAGTATATGTTTGGTTTAGAAAAGAGAGGGACAAACGTGTAGTACAGATAATTAGGAAAAGAAGAAAGTATGTAACTGTAACCAAAATATATATATGCACACACTCTTGACAGTGTCCTTAGATCGACTTGAGCAGAAACAAAAGGTAAAGTCACAAACTCAGTGTAGAGGTAGGCAAACCCATGTGAGAATGCGCTGATGGCTGGAGCAGTAGGCTGTAAGAATCAGTAAAAGGGCTTTTGCAGGGTTTGTGGTGTGGTGAAGTGAAATTTTAAGCTCCTGGTTGAGGTTTTAGGGCTGCAGTCACTCTGGGGCTGCTGGAGACTCATAGTCCTTCTGATTTTTTTTCTGGTGTCAGTCCAGGTTGCCACTGTCTGACTGGGAAATGTTGAGGGTGTTGGCAGAGGGGAAAAGATCACGGTGGTCAGTTGGACTGTGGTAGTCGGAAGTGAGGTCAGGCTCCAGCAAGGAGGACAGGGTGAAATGGGAGGAGCCCTTTTTTAGGCACTGCGAATAAAAGTTCAACAGCAAGTCCAGCTTGTTCTCAATGGACTGCACCTGAGAGACCAGAGAAAGACACTGTTATAGGCAGTACCTAGTGTGATTTTACTGGTCCAGTGTGATAGACTGGTCCAAAAAAGTATTTAAACTAATGACAAATGAAAAAGACATGAAAAGAAAAATGAAATACATTTCTTCTTATATTTCATTAAAGTAGACAATTGCAACAAGCTCCTAACAGTAAACACTCTGTTTATAAACAGGAGATGAATATTAAGAAAATATTTGACAAGATGTGCCAATTTTAAAAAATCGGAATAAAGTATAAAAAGAGTACAGAAGTGGAATTAAAAATAAAATAATTATAAAAGCATTGGTAATTACTGTAATACAAACAACAATCTAGTGCAATTAGAGGTTATATAAAATATGCATCCATGTGGCACCCACTTCGAGAACCACTGGGTTAGATAGTAATAATTACACTTTTTTTTTTTTTTCCGTGTCTCAGTATAAAATATGCATCATTTGGCCATGGCTTACCTGCTTCTCCACCTTAACTACTCGTCCCATCATGCTCAGCTCATCCATCGGATCGAGCTCCGGAGGAGTCTTTTCACCTTTTTCTGTTCTCACCTTCTTATCAGACTGAACAGCACCACGGCCAACAATCTGATCTACCCTTTTTAGACAGAAGAGCAAGTCAGTGAAGTCTGTTTGGAGTTTAACTGTTTTTTATTGCTATTGAATACCTCATATCTCTTTGGCTTGGAGTTAGTATTGTAAAGTTAGTCATACTTTCAACCTAAATATCATTACTAAACATTCTCAGAAATTAACATAGCAGTTGAATGATTGTTAAACCTTTTATTAAACCAAACCTCATCTGCAGGCTCTTGATTCTGCCCAGCATGTCAAGGTGTCCGGCTGAATACTGCTCAATCACATCCTTCACATCATATGGTCGGAGAGTTTCTTTGAACTTCCGTTTCGCTACCAGAAATTTAAGGATTCTACATATAAACAACAAATATACAAATACACACAATGATTCCAAAGGTCAAACATGTGTCTTACAGTCCAAAGATATATCAGAATATGCTCCCTGTGAAATGAGCACTGAACACAATACTGTAAGTAATACACTCTTTATAGTATTTATCAGAACAGGCTACAATACAATACTTAAGGTGATAGTGACTGTGTGTAAAACCAAGAGCCATCTCCAGTTTTTCTAGAATTAGACATCCTACTAAAAAGAGGCCAACACAGGAGAGAAAAGCAAAATGTGCAAAATCTGTCAAATCTGATCCACATTTTCCACAGAAGTGTCAGAAAAACAGTAGAAATAAACAGTAACTAGCTTATAGACTTTTACAAGGTAACTATAACAAATATATTTTTGATTATTATTTTTACTTGTGAGGACTTTAACTGTCCCACTTTATCCACTGGCATTTAATTCCCAGTTTTATCCTGTTGTTTCAAAAATTAGACACACACACACACACACACATACTGTGTATATATTTACTGTATATATGTATACACATATATATATATATATTAGAGGTGGACATAGATTACATTTTTTAACGCCGTTAATCTCATTGGAATCTTGGCGTTAACGCCGTTATATATATATATACTACTCTTTTGGCAGTAATGATTCCTAATGCTTGTACTTGTATATGAATACAAAATACTCTGTACACGTCACTATAAGTGCAGATTACTATATATTTCTGGACACATGCACAGTTTTGTGCTGCTTTTTCCTGATGCTTGATGAGCTCATCTTTACTGGATAAGATGGCAAATCAGTCTCTTAAAAACAAGCTCAGGTCTGATTCACCTCGATGCTCTTTATTAGTACATGAAGCTGGCTCAACAAAAATATGTACACACCAAATGTTAGCATCGGCAAACAGGTGCACTCAAACTGCCATCCTGTGCTGTGATAAATGACTCCAGGAGTTAGTGAGGACCGAAAATGTGAGCAGAAGAGGCTATTAATGAGAATCTCCTGACAGCAGGCATTCCGCCTCAATTAAAGAGATCCCCCATTATCAGAATACAAAAGAAATACAGCGCCACACCTCAGGTGCACAGCCCCCGCTAGCCAGCAGAGGGAGAGACTGAACTTGGATATGAAGCAGCTCTGGGTTATGCTGGTGAAATAAATCTAAGGTCGAAGATGGGTTTAAAAAAAGAACCATTGTTTTGCAGGAATAGCTTGCGTGTGCGAGTGGTGAGTGCCGAGCTGTGCATCTCCGCCTGGGTGATGGCGCCGTTTCTGCTGGCAGGCTGCAAGAGGAATTCTACAGCTGGTGCGTCAAGCCCCCAGAACCCAAGTTTCTTGATGACTCTTGAGTTTACGGTTTTTGCAGGCTACGTACCCTCCCTCTTTTTCATTTTGCAAGTAGCTGCACATTTCGCTGGGGTGGGTCTCAGGTGCGGAAAAAAGGGAAGGTAAGGAAAAAGAGAAAGAGAGAGGGAAAAGCAAAAAGAAATCCCATTTATTTTCACTCTCTAAGGGTTTCCATAAAGTGCTGACTCTCTGTGTCAGTGGCAATGCACTGTAAGTTGGTGTTGTACTGTCAGCCTTTAGACCACCCCACCCCCAAAGTAACCTTTAAGTTGGTGCCCATAATAACAACTGCACAAACACTGGTGCTTGGACACTTCTGCATGTAAGGTGAAGGGTGGATTTATGTGTCAAGATATCCAAAGTCCAAATAAGGTCATGGATAAGTAAATGTGGGGTGGTGTGGGGGAGGCACTGATTGTATTTATTGTAGAACACATTAATTGTGCATTAGAAATGAGTAAAGCTTATTCAGCAAAGTTTAGTTCAGTGTGATATTCTGGGGACATCTGGTGCAGGTCTTTTTCTCCTGTGTTCTGGAACATCTCGCTAAGCCCAGCTAACACATTCCTACAGAGGAATGCTGATGAACTATAATACTCTCCTTAAAGTGAAACCTCAGCATTGTAGAAAGCTAAAATTTGCCTGCTTCTAAAGGACATCAATCTTTTCCAGAGAGCCTTACGTAAAATGCAAAATCTTGTTGTATCACTGGCAACAATGCACCTGTGAGTCCTGCACACCTGGACCTTTGTGTGCTGCGCATTTTTAGACACTGTGACCAAGTCAACAGCAGACCACTAAACCGGTCAGGCCAAAAGGCTCAGATGTAAGCTGTGATAATTCCACTCAGTGAATGGTACTATGTGGCATATATGGGTCAGACTAAAGTCTGATCTGAATGAGCTCTGTTCTGAACTCTATTGTGCATTTTTCTGCTAGACTGAAATATCACAGTTATTCTACTGAGAATAATCATCTAAAAAAGAGGAAAGTGCCACATCAAACCTAGTAAAGGAAGATAGTGCACTTACGACTGCATTTTGTTCATTTGGTTTAGCTTGAGGGAGATGTTTGACATGCGATGTTTTAAAGTGGAATGGTGGGAGAGTTACGTAAATCATACATAAAGATATTTATTGATAAATATTAACCACCGCCCTCCCCCCGAATGACACACACACATTCCGTTTTGTGGGTTTTTCTTTGTTTGTTTGTGTTGGTTTAGTGGGGAGTTACACTCTCTAGGCTAAGCATTGTATTGTACATGTCACATGAAAATGACAGGTTTGTATTATTGAAATGAATTAGTAGCTGAAGTCTTATCAACTAATCAGCTAATTAACAATGAAACATAAGGCACCTGACACATATGTTTGCATAACAATTTTTTTGACCCCCAAAGATAAAAGCACATAATAGGAGGGTTAAACAAAAGTCAGGGCTTGTAGTTGATGGTTGCCATGCCCTCTATGTGTGCCATCCTTCATTGTCATCATAATAGTGATATTAATAGTGCTTGAAGTTTGCTGCTGAAAAGGTCATGGCTGAGGGAGCAAAATTTGTGCTGAGGATTCTTTACGATAAACAGCTCTTTCAAAACCAATAGGAAGCCGGGGTGACAGATAAAATTCCACTAATCTCAAACACTATAATGCAGAATCAGAGTTATTTAATCAAACACATTGTTAAATGGTTATTTATCGTAGGTTATTAGGAATGTATTGGTTTTAGGAGTTTCATTGCCTAAAATTAGCCACATTTCATTCAAACTAATCCAGAAGCCAACCAGTCTGGTCGCTACTGCACAACTGACCACAGATTCTAGACTTACCTAACTGCTCGAATCAGGGTCTTCACAGCCGGTATAACGTCCTCCATAGCAACATCACAGTACGACTTATCCTCAGTGGTCTCCTCTCCAACTCCTTCTACTACAAGAGAAACAACAGTCATGAGAGAAAACCACATCTGTGAAAACTGGTCTCTGTGGTATTTTTCCACTATTTGTGTTTATAGTCTGTTATTAGAGTAGTCCTCTGCCCTGCACATCTTTTACCATCAGTTTAGCCACTGCTGGTACGCTCCCAACACTGGATGATGATGATGATGGTGATAATGCTCATACACAGAGATGTAAACATAAATACTTCTAATCTGACTGATGTTAGTAAGGTCACAGGGCCACAGATGAAGATGGTTCAGATCTTATATGAAAAGACTGAAAAAATGGATGTAGGCCACTCAAATAATGTGAACACATGCTTGTGTTTGCAGTTCTATACCATCTGCAGGAGGACGTGGTTTGAGGCGCAGTGATGTGCGGAATCGGGTTCGGTCGTTGAAGCTCCAGCTTTTCTGCACCTTCCCTGGACTGGTGGCATCTGGAACATTTTCAGTGCTAGGCGAGCGGCGCACACTCCCAGGGGGCACAGGGGAAGAGGCCTTGCCCCGGATTGCCTGAGTGGAGCGGGAATTGTTCATCCTAATGCGGTCCCGAAATGGAATCTTCACACTGTCAGCACATTTAAAACAGTGTATTCACAAACAACACACAGATTTTTAACTGAGAAATTAAGTTAGGACCAGCAGTTTGGTATGAAAGGTGGTCCTGGGCAAAAAAAAATTTTAATTCTTCACAATGTCAGAACATGGTTATGTCAGAACATGGTTAATAACAGTTTGGGCTATTATTTACAAAGACATACTTATGAAATGTTCATTTAAGCTCTGTATGTTTTATACAAATTACCATTTCTGTGTTGTTATTTTTTTTTAGACCCCGAAAATGGCACTTCAGATGGTTGGCATAATAGTCACGCTGCTCGTGTTAAACGTAAGCACTATAATAACAATTACTGAAGCAAACGTGTATTTGATTTATTGATCATTTCTTTATGTGCAATTGTAGAAAATGTTTGAGTTCCTATTAAACACTGAAAGACCTAATGTCTAATGTCTATAGGAAACTGGATGGACAGATACAGGATAGATAGATTCAATCTATTCTTAGGTTTACTGTTTAATATTTACAATGTTTATTGAAAATTTCTTGATTTTAAAAATGCCTTAATTAGAAGAGTGCTGAGCTAAGATCATAGTTGATCGAAACGGCTAATTTTCTAAACTCTCTAAACTTAAACCAACAGTTTGCAGTGTCCTGCTCTAACTTGAATGTATGAAACTTTGAAAAGGTTAGTTCAAGAGTTTATTAGTGGTCTTTCTTTAAAAAAGAAAGATCAATAATGTGTGCAATGTAGTACCAGTAGTATGTTTTTTAAATGATGATATTTTTTCTGAAATAAAACACAGACTAAGCTTTTATGTCTTTTTAAATTTTAAATAAATAATTACTAGATTTAGATTTACTTCTGAATGGGACTGTACAGTATACTGACTGATATCTCTAGTACTACCAGTCAAAAGTTTGGACACACCTTCTCATTCAATGCTTTTTCTTTGGTTTTTTTATTTTCTACATTGTAGATCAATATTGAAAATAAACAAAATGATGATGGAACACATGGAATTATGCAGTAAACAAAAAAGAGTTAAACAAACTGGAATATGCTTTGTAATAAAGGTAATGATGGAGTGTTGTTTCTTTTTACTTAGTTGTCATGGTCAGGCCAGTGGCCGTTTAGGGCCACTGCTTTTTGGTTCATGTTTTGGCTATGTTTTGTTTCTGGTTCTGTTCTGTGTTCTGGGGGGTGGGGGGGGCACTTAAGTTGATATGTGTTCTGGGTGTATGCTTGTGTCACGTGTTCTGTCTGGTCATGTGTTCTGTTTCAGTCTGGTCATATGTCATGTCATGTGTTCATTAAGTTCCAGCTGTGTCCTGTTTGGCGTCCTGATGTGTTGTGTATTTAAACCAGTGTATTTCAGTTCCACGTTATCTGTCCATCGTCCTCGTGCACCTAGAGGTTAACAGTCTGGTTTTGGTTTCTGGTTTTGGGCCCACGTGCCTTATGTTTCTTTTGTTAAATAAAGTCATAAGTGCAATGGATCCTTCACGTCTGGCTTCTCCCTGCCTGGTCCTAGGTACCTGCGGGCTGGAGCCTAGCTACTCCACCCGTGACATTAGTTCAGTGGTTCCTGCCATAATGTGGAGTAGAACCGCAGTCGAATAGGATCACTAACTGTGTACCAATCCTACCATCAAAACTGATGATCCCAAAACACTAGGAAGGCAAAAAATTCCATTAATGAACTCTTGAGGAAGAACACCTGTTAATTAAATACCATTCCAGGTTGATTCCTCAAGAGTGTACAAAGCTGTCATCAGAGCAATAGATGGTGTTTTCAATATTAATCTACATTGTGGCCAATTATAAAAACAAAGGAAATCATTGAATGAGAAGGTGTGTCCCAAATTTGACTGGTGGTGTAAAATTAAATATTATTTTAGAAAAAAGCCAAGCCTGTCTAGCTTAGGATATAGGAAAACAGAAACAGACAAATGGAGAGAACACAGCTGTTTGAATGTATGGTAAGGCTGGTTAGAAGTATGAGCAAAGAAAAGGAGAAATTTATCATAATTGCATATTGTTTTTATAGGTATTTAAAATGTCAGATTTTAGATAGTCCACAAAAACACACCTGACAGCACTGTAATCAAATACACACAGATCCCTTTAGCAACAGAAATATTAGGGGTACAGTAACCCTCAGTTTTACATGGATCAGCACTCGCGGATTCAGTCTAATGATTAATTCTGAGAACCGCTGGACTGGTGACGGTAATACACTGAAAAGTTGTCAACCACCATAAAAAGAAGAAGAAGAAGAAGAAGATGGGTGCAGCGTGTAGCATGTAGCATGATCTCAGTTTATTTAGTATTAATTAGCAGTGCCCTGTCTAAACATGTGGGTAGAAAGAAATTTTTCAATGTTTCTTTTGTGTATGAGTCTTTGTTTTGGCATGCTGCTAATGCTAACCACTAACGTTTTTTTAAGCAATTAAGTTTTCTGATTCTGATTATTTATTTACCTTTACATTTTCTTTAAGGGTAATGCATTAAACTCAGTTTAAATTAAATCAAAGGATTCTGGGAGCATATTTAGGGTTTACACTATAAAAATAGGCATTTTAGACCTTTTTTTTACCAAAACACAACAACATGGTTTTTCCCTATACGTGGGTGCCACACTCTAAAATTTGAACTAAATGTGACAACCTATACTAGCATGTCTATCATTAACTGGATCCATACACATGAAAATGATCAACATTGTGATAAGTACACCATACTGGCAGAAACTGCACATGTTTAACCCTTCTAGAGATCTGCTTGAAAAAACATTCTGCAATGAACAAAAGTAACATAACAATTATGTGAACTCTGTGGTTGGCCAGCCATTTAAATAAAAATTTAAATTGCTGTAGAAGCAGTAGCAAATATATTAGCAGATCTAGCAGTTTCCTCCTGTGAGCTGAAATGCTCTGGAAGATTCTGAATTACAAAGGAGACAAAGAGAATTAACCCACATGCTGCAAGAACAAGCACTAAGCGGAAGTGTGCAATACTGATCAAGCAATATCATGCACTTTAAAGATGGCTAAAACATACACTACTTAGGAAAATACAGTTAAGAAATCTCACAAGCTGACATAAGCTGTTCAAGCAGGAAGGTCTGTGGACACTGGGGATGGGAGATGCCACTCATTTCCTTTTCGATTGGATACCAAGTGGCAAAAAGTCTAGCATCACCAATATAGATACTTTTAAATGGGTCCTTGCACACATAAAATAGGTAAATGTTTATTTTTACAATGACACCCAGTAAAAAGTTAACATTAAATGTACACTATATGGTGAAAAGTATTGGGACACCTGACCGTTACACCAACAGGGACTTTCATGACAAACAAATATATAGACTAAAGTTGGTCCCCACTTTGTCCAAGATGTATTGGTAAGTGTAAAGTGTCCATTTGTCATATGTGAACACACCACAGCACACAACGTGAAGAGCACGAACTAGTGCTCAGGAAGCAGTGTGTGGGAACAATACCTTCGTGTGTCCCTGGCAGCCCTGGGATTCAAACTCACAGCCTTCTGATCGCAGGGGCTCCCTAACTCCCTAACCACTAGGCCACCAGCTGTCCGCTGGTATGCTGAAGTATTAAGATTAAGCCCTTCACTGGAAGTAAGGCGCCCAGCCCAAACCCTGAAAAACAGGTGTGTCCCAATGCCATATAGTGTATATGTGCCTTTGCATTACTGTTAAATAAACACATACAGTTTAGTGAAATAACTCCAAATAATTTGCCATTATAGAGCAGTCACTGCCAATGTAAGAAGCAGAGAAACAGGGTGGAAAAAAATTTATTTTATCCTAAACATTTTCACGATCAAATACACTTTTTGCCTTCGCCATCAGTTTTAGGTATGTATATATTTAGTGTAGTGTTAAAAAACACTCAGTATCCATCAGGATCCAAATGATCCATCAATCAGAAGTATCAGAAGTGATTCACCCACTCCTAGTGGACACAACTTTCATTTTCTGCAACCGCAGTAAACGTATACAATATGTTAAAATAGCCAGAGTAAACAACTTTCTATTTACAAATTCCATTTATTCACATCAAATGCACCATAAAATCCCCTCTGCTGTAAGCTACACAGCTCATGCAAAAATAATTTGGTTGGTCAAATCTTTGCAATAAATGGCATAGCAGAACCCCAATCACATGCAACGGACCTTAAGCCTGTTATATCATTAATGTGTATGCAGGACTGGCTCAAGCTGAACATGCGAATCGTATGGCGGTCACAAAGGCCACCACACTCCAAACATCAAAAGACCTACACTACTCATTCATATTCAATCATGCATATCTTGCCTAAGTAACTACTCTTTAAAACATTCCTACATCTTTATAATATTCAAACATGCTGTCTGTAAAAACCCTGAGAGCAAGGTCTCTCATGAGCTGAAGGCTGATATTAATATCCAAATAAACCATGAAGAACAGCAACTTGCTAGACTGTGAAGAACAGTAATTTAATTTCATGTGAACTCATGGTTTATATTGACCTTTCAGAGCACAGGCAAATCTCAAGCAGAATTGTGCTCTTCATTTCTGGACTGGTTCTCACGCGCTTCATGCCTCGTTCAGAGATTACCGAACCAGAGCCACCTTTGATCTGTTAGGAATGTGTGTGAGGAATGTGCAAAATCTTAAATTGACACTGCGACTTGAGTTTTTTAATTATGAACCAAAACAGTCCTCGCAAAAATATGTGAAGCTAAATCAGATATTCTAATACACTAATATTCTAATAATAAAAGACCTTGGAATTGCTGTCAAACTCGTTTCATTACTTAGTGTGTGAACTGTGGTCGTTCAATTCATGTTTAAGAAGAAGCAAATGTCATAAGAAAACCACACACCCCTGACATAGTAACTGTATGTTAACATAAGGTTAACATTACATATATTATGAATGTTATACTTATTTGTATGTTGAAGTTAAGAATATTATCTTCTTAACTTCAACGTAGGTTCATGGAATAAAATGTTGTAAAATAATGTTCTTTATGGGTCCATTTTTCATAACATAATCAAACTATGTACAGGGTGGGAGTTACAAGGTTTTGATATGGCAATGACACTACAATGCAATCTAAATCATCTCTGGTGAATTGCTTAGGCCAGCAGTTGCTCTGGAGCAGTAAGGCTCTGAAAGGGTCAGGCATAGGAGAGGGAGTCGAGCCCATTGTGCAGCAGGCACTGTGACATGGATACCTCTGCTTGCAGCCAGCATGAATCCGGAAGAAACCCCGCTTTTTAGATATGAGCTGACTGAGGAGACACACAAGGCAGAGGGGGATAGTGTGAGGGGTGTGAGGGGAAGCGTATTGTGGCAGGACACAGCAGTTACACTTGTTTTATTTGTGTCGCTATCATGAGCATTTATTCTTGATTAAAGTTTCCAAAAGGATAATATTATAAAAACAACATGTAAACAAACGCAGGTACTGCTCGTCAAGAGCAACAGTAGCTAAAATGAATGATATAATAAGTGGTTTGTTTAGTCTTGTGAGAACTACACTCTGTACTACACACACTCAGTTCCTATTTTCTTTTCTATTTTTTTAATTCCCACATTACATCCAGCCATGTTCACGTAAAATATCCTGCTATTCAGAATAATTAGATGATAACAATCACTTTAAAAAAACAAGTGTCACTTTGTCAGAGGAGGAGGGCTGAGTAATATCAGAATGAACTGGGTGAGTCTCCTGAACATTTCACAACCATCTTCAGTGCAACTGAGAAACTATCTGAGGATCAGTTGTTAGCATTAACATGTGGGGTTGAAAGAGTGGGGTTAGATTAAAGGGCACTTAATAAGGTTATTAAGGCAAGGGCTGAGGAAACGTTTCTTTTGCAAGCAGGGACAGCATGCAGATCCGGCACATGTGAACATGTGTTAACTCAGTGTTACATTGACAAGCTACAAGCTACAACCACCATGTACTGTAGCCTTTAGAGGACAATGTTGAAAATCCATGACACTATTTTCTTTACAATCACTTCAATATCACCTTAAAGAAAAACAGTACCACTCGAGAAACCCCCACGTTTATAGGAGAAGCCTGTTCATAAAGCACAGCTCTATCCAATGTCTCTCAAAAGCCTACCACAAACCTTGAGACTCCCGAACTCCAGAAACTGTGGATGGATGGACAGATGGCAGAAAAAATGATGAGGAGGAGAAGAGGAGATGGAGAGGATGAATGAAAGGGAGGAATGTATGGCCTAGTTTGACTTCTGTAAATTGCATTTTGAAGATTTTAGGTTATTAACTCCAACTTTGACCCTTAAAGAGAAATTACATCAGTACATCACATTTAATTCATCAGCCTTAGATGACACAAATTAGTCTGACATAGAGCTGGTTTCCAGATACATTTAAACCCAAATCAAACTCATTTCAAGTTATTCAAATGTGTAACTTTACTGCTCTTTGGTTCCTCTGTTACCAGTTTCAATGATAAAATAGTTTCTAATGCAAAATCCATTATATATTAATCCAAGGCTGTGATAAATCTGTGTTTAGGAAAGAAAAACATAGTGTTAGTAATGTTAGTACAACATGAGACTTTTGCAGGAAACTAAGCATGCAATAGTGCAAATCCCTGACTCGGTTCCATTCGCACCACAGTGAAGAGTCTGTAACCTACAGTAACCTCAGTATTGTTATCCTTCTGAAGACATTAATAGCACTTTATGAACAAATGAATGTACTGTAAGTAATGCTAAGATACTTTATGTTAATACTAGAGTTGGACAGTAGCGTACCTGTCCCCCGACAGGTAGAGGGAGCTATAAGGTCGGAGGCCCGACAGCAGGGTCTGATAGTTGTGAAGAACCTTCTTGGTGTTACGCTGTCGTTGGAGGTGGCTGAACAATAGCGTCAGTTCTCTGACCCATGAGCAAAAACAACAAACATACATAAAAAGCAAACAAACATGAAATAAAATCATAAAAAGTGAGCAAACTTATCAACTAAAGCTACACATAAAAAGACAGACATATGATTTTACATATATTCTGTCTTTTTAAACCAAAATCAATTGGTCAAATTAATCAAAATGGCATGTGAACATAAAATAGTAAAAGCAGCGAAGGAGTGAAGTTTAAAGTGTTTTGGTTATATGAAATGAAAACCAGATAAAAAAAAAAGGACTTGATTTCCTTAAAGGGAATCAGTTAGACTCATTATAGATCCTGAAACAACTGTATGGCACAATAATGTCAGATCAAATTAGACAACAAACTTGCCAAGACATCATTCTGTGCCATAATTGAGTAACTATTACTTCATATATCAATTTCCTTTACCGCATTGTCCTTATATACAGGTGTTTCTCTTCGTCTACTGTCCAACTGATGTTAAAATAATAGAGCCTGAATAATTCAAATTATGCCAAACACAAGCAAAATGAAAAATTAATGACATGTTGATTTTTAGAAGGTTTGGGTCAAAGTAGTGACATTAATTACATCAAAATCAGTATTTGTAACTTTTGTGAGGAGGGCCATTCCATATCCAAATACTGGGTCACCAATTGGGAACTTGGCATCGTCTAATATCAACTGATGTCAAAATTTCTCCTTAAGTCACATGTTTTGCTGATATTGTAGGTGATAATACATGACCATGGGGGCAAATTTAAAAATTACATTTCAAATATTACAAACTTTAGTGCACAAATTACTTTAGTATATTATTATATTACAATTTTTCCCCAGGACTGATATGGTTTTATATGTTAAAGTTTCTATTAGTCAAAATATACTCACATTTTATGAGAACAGCTAATTCTCATTTTAGTCCACATTTTAATACACAAAAGTGTGTTCTACTTTGTGCATGTGTGCCTATTTCCAGCAAAATGTGTAATTTGTTGAAGGGTTCCCAAATAACTACAGGTTTGAGAAATACAACCACCTGTTCTGGTGTTTTAGGCGAGTGTGTAATGTCTTCGTTTAGACTAGTTTCCAGGGAATCACCAGACAGAACTAGTGATTGTTGTCATTTAGCTGATGTATTATAGCTTTTCAAGGTAAAGGTAAATGTACAACAATTTGTTTATATTTAAAGTATTGGACAGTGTTTTTAACCTAACAAAGATCTGCTGAGACAATTTCACTCCTCAGAAAGTTTTTTTTTCTTTTAAATTAAGCGATTTACAGTTTCCTCCATGCTGTGAAACCAATGAAGCATTTACAAGTTTACGAGATTATTGAGTTCAGTCTTCAGTTCACACAGACAGGCTGCTCAGGACACAGGCAAACATTGCTGGACAGATCACACTTACCTGAAGGATGGGAGCATACTGTCATAGAAATACCAGGTGGCTGTAAGATATGAATGCTGAGCATCTGTAGAATAGAGACGCCAAGCAGCCTGAAAAAAAACCACACATTTGCAGATCTTTACACCCACTGTATGAATAAATACATAAATAAAAACACTGCCATGAGAGACTGTAAATTATTCTGTTCAATAACAGTACTTGTTCTGTTTTATAATTTATAATTTCCTAATTGCTTCATTTTCACTTCTTCTGCAAAACAACGTTCCACATATTATTGTCTGTAAAAACAGGCTTTAACTTCAAATTCAAATAATAAAATCTTTATTACAAATATATAGTCTACATCATTCCAAACATCTTTAAAAAATTATTTTTGGCATTAAAGCTGATATTTTCCATCAGCTCATTCTCAAAGAAATACAGATCGTCAGGTGAAATCTCCATCATTACAAATGAAAGATAACATATATATTAAAAATATATATGATTATCTTTGTTTTCTCATTTTGGCATTTGCCCTCATTGTAAAATCATCAGTCATAAGAATATATCAGCCATAAAACAGCCATTAAACAGGCATTCTACAATTTAAAAAAAGGACTATTCTGTATATAAATGCCGTACATATATGTTGCTGCAGCTAATTTGCTTTATCACAAAAACAGGAACTGTAGCATAAACATTAGAATATCATTTTAATGGTGAAAACCAAAAGAAATGTATTTAATATTGTGTTTGCATAAATTTATGACAACTTTAGCAATGCTATCTTTAAGGTGTATTTATACATTACCAAAATGTTTAAAAACAACTCAGACCATAACGTTTTTTGCACTTTATGGATGACCACTATGCTGCAAATCAGGATAAACCGCAATGTAATTATGCAATGAATAAAGTGCCGTTCAACCTGTGCAGAAAAAGAGCCTTTGAAAAAACATGGGTTTTTTCTGTATGTGCACCTGTATGAGGTTGGCTGCAGGAGTTCTCCTCTTCTCAAAGTGCTTCTGTCTGTGCTGCTCTTGGACTTTCAAAGCAAAACCTGAACCTAGGATTCCCTTGAAGACCAGAAACAGAGGCATTAGCTGAACTGCGATTGCACAGACAGAAAATGTCCAAACAGTGGTGTAATGGCTGTACTTACTGCAGGCAGTGCAAAAAAAGACACCCCCAACAGGGCAAAGCCAGCTGCTAAAAGCCGCCCAAGCCAGGTGTGTGGAGTCTTGTCACCATAACCAATCGTGGTGAGAGTTATCTGGAAGAAGATACTGTGTGTAAAACTACAGGAGTCCTGATAGAGCGCATCCTTTTTCGCTTGTACTTGTTCTAATTTCTTATGCAGCACTACTTTAAATGGTGCCACCTACCAAACTAAAAGAGCAGTTCAAGCGCTAATAATTAATTGAAGGACAGCTTGGCTCTGTGCTTTACTGTACTCACAGTTCCCCACCAGAGGGAGTCTGCATAGGTAGAGAACTCTGTGTTGATGTCCTTTTCAGCCAAATAGACCAAAAATGAGGCAAAAATCAATACCAGGAAGCCAATGTACCAGGCTGTGATGAGCTCCTGAAACAGAGAGGTAGATGGAGGTAAGTGTTTAAAGATCTGTCAAGATATGCTTTAAATGTAAAACCTCAAAACACTTCAAAACACACCACAAACTGTATAACCTCTCTAACTTTCAGCCTGAATTTACTTCTCTTATTGCTCAATAAATAGCATGGCATATGAGTGCAAGTGGATGTTATAAAAAGAAACTGGAATGGGGTTGAGGTAAGTGTGTGTGTGTGTGTGTGTGTGTGTGGTCACCTTGCTGTGAGCATACACTACAGAGCCCAGCAGCTTCCAGGTGCCTCCACGGCGGTCCATGCGCACCATGCGCAGGATCTGCAGAAATCGCATGCTGCGCAAAGCAGACGTGGCAAAGATGTTTCCCTGTGTGCCCGCCGCGATCACAGCCACAGATGCCACAAACACAATGAAGTCTAGACAAACAGAGTCAGTAAGACAGTGAGTCTGTAATGTCACAACTTTTCTCCAGCACTCTGCTGCACACAGTGTTTAACGTCATACAATGATCTTGACATGTTTTCTTTTACCTACAAAGTCTGTTGACTTAAAAAGCTCATCTGGGCAGGTACTGAGACATATGTTTTCTTCGTTGTTACATTAACTTTTTCTAAATTTAGATAAAGATGTGTATAATTTATTCTTTTTTCCAGAGGGATGCATCTGTGGTAAAAAATTAAGGAAAAGTCTGTGATTTCTCTATTTACTTACAGCCTGAAATTGCTGCTCCTACTGCTAGACAGAATGCCATGGTCATGTGAGAGCAAGTAAATGCTGCCAAATAGAACCTTCAGTGGGTTTAAAATAACTGCCAGTGAATGGTCAAAGGGTCACAGCTATTTATTTTGAATTTACATCTTATAGCCATACATTTCAAATATCTATTAATAGAATTCTGTCCAGTGGCTTCTTTTAATTAAATCAATCAATCAATCAGCCAACCCATCAATATATTTATTAATTTATATGTATGTCTGTCTGTCTTTCTGTCTATCTGTCTGCCAGCCTATCTGTCTGTATGCCTGTTTGCTTGTCTGTCTTTTTGCCCATCTAGCTGTATGTCATGTTTAATTTTTTTAGGGTAATCTTATCAAACTACAGTGTGAAATACAGACTCACGCTTTACCTATTACACAGAAGGGCTTCCTGGCAAACCGCAGTCGACCCTGCCATCCTCTGTAGCGACAGCAACAGCCAGCAGCCCAAACCCTCACAAAGTATTCCAGCCCAAACACCACAATCATCACAAACTCCTGCAGGACACACAGCAAGAAAAAAAACTGTTAGCTCTGAGCTCTGCTGCTTTTACATTTTCTTCTGAAAGTAATGCTTGATAAGAAACACAAAGACAATGAAAAAAATGAGCATGACCTAAACTTTCACAGCTAGATGTGTATCAGAGCAGTAAATACATTTTCCCCTGCATTGGCCTGTCCTTATAAGGTTTAGAGGAAAATAAGAAAAAACTAGGATTTGAATTGTGAAAAAAATCAAAGTTTGGAAAACCTTTGCAAGGTAAACTCTTAAAACAGTCTGTAAACCATAATGTGTATCTAATCTTGAACTGCTGAAACAGTTTAAAATGGAATCATACGCCCACTGTGTGTTTTCCACATATCTGCATCATTTTGCTCACTGAAGGAATACAATGTAGAGACTAACAAAAAGACAAAAACAGAACTCTTCTAAATTATAAAATTCATGAGGAATTCATCATGGCACAGTTTGAGACATTCACATTCATGCCATTCTCATAGATGACTCTTTCTGTGCAGGTTTGATTCATAAGGGTCTGCTCTTGTATTGACTAATACTAATGGGATGCCAGGGAGCTCAACATTACAAGATCAGAAAAAATGTGGAAACGCCAGACAACATATTTCTTTGCTATTAGAGTGAGAGAGCAAAAGAGAGAGGGGGCTAAAGGGAGAGTGGGTGTCTTCCATTACCCTTCCTCAAAAGCACTTCATACTGAATGGGTGATTATAGGATTGCAGTTAAGATTAGTGGCTCTGGACGGCTACGTCTTGCATACTCAACAACACCTGAATCCTGTGCTGTGCTTACACTGCCATTTCACTCTGCAAAGAGCCTACTGGAAAACAAGATGCACACTTACACACACTTAATGTGGCCACAAGGAGACATGAGACTGTACAGGCCAGCTTGCAACCTGCCAATCACACCAATCAGTGTGAGAAATGAACTTAACCTGAGAAGCCTCTGTAAATAATCATAACAAAGATGAGGAATCACCACTCTAAATGTGCCTTGGCTTAAGTCATATACAACAACCTAATAAACAAGAACAAACACACCCAAAACAATCTTCTTCAATTAACCAGAATTATCTCCGAATTCCACTTAATCTTTCTTTTCTTTTTTCTTTTTACTTGTTTACATTTATTAAGTGCAACACTGAGACAACAATAGGATAAAGCTCTTAGTAAAAACAATGGACTGCAAAATGGGTTGCAAACACGGCACATTTGATCCATACTGCTGGCAAATGAAAAATGGTTCTTATTCATCACTTTTTTAAGGCACACCTCCAAAAATGACACACAAAAATATGTACACAGCTATTGGATAAGCTCCACAGAAAAGCACTGTCAGGAATTTGAAACAATGTTCATTTATATGTTTGCATTTGGAAACAATAGAGACAAAACAAATAGGACGCGTCTGGACAAACACTCTTTAAGACTGTGGCCTGCTAACTGAATCTTTACTTTTTGAAGGACTCTTTAATCTTTGAAGGACTGAAATTCTTCTGAAGGTAAGATAAACTGCAGGCAACAACATCAATATAACTGGCTAAAAGCTTACGGTACTGCAAGGTTTAAGGCTGAGTATTTGCAACAATAAAGTGGAACGAATCAAAGATGTATGTGCACAACTTTGTAAACAAGTGCAATCCATGCATGTGTGTGTGTGTGTGTGTGTGTGTGTGTGTGTGTGTGTGTGTATGTGATGAATATCGCTAATATTTGATATTATTGTACTGTGTACTATTATTGTACTATTGTACTGTGACTGTACTTTGTTTTGTTAACTAGTCTGTCTTCAAAAACATTACAGCAGAAAGATCAGTAAATCAGTCAAGAAATAGTCAAAAGTAGACAATGAGCAATTGAAGCTTGAATGCACCAATAATCAAACGACATGCTTCAACCATCAAACTGCATTAAGTTTCGATCAGACTGACTTATTGCTTTCTCACAACATGTTGTCTAAAAAAAACTGACAAAAGTACAAACAAAGCTAATAATAGTAGTAATGGCCATCTGCGTTTTGTCTGTATTTCTGTCTGTTTTTTGTCAGTAAAAATGTTCTATTAGTACTATAGATCTATCTATTTGCTAACAACCACACATTATAATATCAGCTATATTAGACTCATAGTTCCAGTGCAAAAATAATCAAGCACATTTCTTACACCAAGCATTTGACTATATTTGACTCCAGGGAAAACTCAGTAAATTATTTTTTTTCACCAGACTATCACTTTAAGATAATCTTCTTTCAAATGTTTTCTATTTATTGAATTATGAGATGTAAACTGCTGTTTGTAGTGCACTGTGGTATCCGACCCTCTTACCAGGATGAAGAGCCCCTCATTGGCGATTTTCTGATGGGTGGGAATGGTGGAGAAGACAGAGAGCACCAGACAGCTGAACACCAGCAGAAAACTGCAACATGCACAGACACACATACACACACAGACACACACACACAGACGAACACAGGTCAATACCCATATACTGTATGATTACAGAAAAATCTCAATGAAATATCAATTCCTTTATTATTTTTTATTCTACCTATAGATCATACTTGGATCACTATGAGTATTTTGTTATTCTAAGACTCGGACACAGCTGCATGATTGCTGTGCGGCACATTTGCAAACACTACAGTGTGACAACAGTGTAACATTAACAGAAGAAATAGTGACACAAACTAATTTATAATGACACACAGTAAAGGCACAAATGGAACAGAAAGAAAGGGTCCATCAGTATGGTGTTGCATTTTGGAGTCCAGTATTGGCTATATAAAACTGGACACTTATTCCTTAAATCCAATCTTGCTCTATACTAACATGCTGGTTTGGAAAACATATGAGTTAACAGAAGCGATTAAAGCCCCAACTTTTGATCACTGGTAAGAAACTGTGTCTTTTAGTCATACTGCAGCTCAATTTTTCTGTGTGGGCCACTGATATGCAATATTAGGAAATAAAACACAAGCTATATTCTACAAAAGAGAACAAAGTCAAAGGTCTGGTTCTCGGTTCTGGTCCCAGAGAATTTTTGTGTTTTCTCCAGCACACCTAAACCAAACAATTATCTACCAAAAAAGCCTTTTGTGTCAGTTACACAATTAATATTTTTTTTGTAAATGGGATGTGTAAAAATGAAGAAAGTTAAAAAGTGTAACTAAAGGTTTTATTTTTAACAGTGGGATAAAATGATGCAACTCACTGTTATGCAGTGGCCCTTATGCAGCGGAGATTCGCAATCTACTCCAGGTGTTACCAGCTGAAGCCCTTTCAAACAAAGACTATAGTGTGTTGGATCTGCACCCCAGTTTATGAAGAAGCTTTTGGATCAACTTCACAGCAGCAGCTGGGGATAATGCCAGATCCCACAAGAAGCAGACTCTCACACTATTACATATCATTCTCCTCCTGACTGGACTGGCCTTCTCCACTGGAGCCTAGACTGTCACCTGCCATTTTTTCAGTTATACTGTAGGTTGTGCAATATGGCCATACAAGAAACAGACATGATTGTAAGTAATGGCTTAACACACTTATTTTGAAAAAAACAAAACACATTTTGAATGTTATTTGAGAATGATATATTGTCATTTAAATATCATAAAAATGGACAGTTGAGGTTTTACATAAATCTCACACAATGCTTGGCATGCTGCTATAACATTAACTTAACAAACAATAATTTGGGCTTCTATGCAAATTAATTCTGTTATGATCAGTGAAAAAGGATTTTTGGAGAAGAAATATGTCTCAACTTCCCCACTGACCATTTTGGTGAGAAAATAAGCAGCTTGTACTGAGGACAGCAGAAACCATGCTTAGAAAGTGAGTGGGATGTGCTGAGCTAATGATACAGGCAAACAGAAACGTGGACCCCAGGAATGAACAAAGACTGTTGGCAAGATCACTGGCATTATGAGCTTCCTAATTATCTGTCTCAAAAGCAAAATGGTATTTGTTGACATTAATTACTGTAATTATCATACATTTGTAAGCCACTCAGTCAGGTATAGTGGAAAGTTCAGTAGTTGGCAGAAGGTACATGCAACCATTCTCTAAAGCATGTACAGTGTCATAAAAAAACATTCTGATTTAAGAAACAAATACAACTGTTTTCCTGTCTGTAAGTTTTATTACTTACTTTTTTGACAGTAGAAAAAGAATAAAGGAAACTGAGGCTCCATGTTTGGGAACCTGCAAATGTTTCTAAACATCATGTAAAAAGTGTAAAGTGGAATAGATGTGGAAAATATGGGCAACAAAGCCTCAGAAATGGTGATGTGACCATGTCAGAAGAGTAAGGGGTCATGTGTCAGCCCTACACACATTCTTCCACTGCTCAGCCTGCCTCATTAGTCATTTGCTCCAAATTGATATTAGGTAAAAAGATCCCAGGAAAACAATAAGGGAACTGAGAGCCAAGCTCCAGCTCTCTGGTCCTGAATCAGCAGCAATCAGGCTGGATGGAGGGAAGTAAGTCCAGAAACCGCTCAGATTCCCCCAAAGCCACCCAGTCAAAAATGATGAACGCAGTAAAAAAACAGATACATTAGAGCATGCAAAGGCCATGTGCACTGGGTCACATTTCAGCTGAAAGGCAACTTTCAGGTCCATCCTTTTAGCTATTTCCAGAGGGAAAAAGTCAATTAGAAATTAAATCTTCATAATCAGCTAAAAGATGGTCTCAAGAGTTCAAAGCGAAGTGATTTTAGTGTTTTTCTGCTCAGCCTCAAACAAGCACATTGTCTGGCTGTAAATCATGTCAATATTTAGGTCTGACAGAAGGTTTCTGAGTATAGATTGCACTTAGACAAGTGAATTTGGACCAAAAAAATGCTGGATTAAAGAATACAACTTTCTAAAAAAATGAGATACTGAAGAAAATAATATAAAAATGTCAGAAAAAAATCTGTTTGCACAGTTTAGTTCACAATTTGAAAATTAATCAACATTAACTTGTTTTACAGTGTGCTGTTTTACAGAGTACTTGAAGTAAATCTTTCTCAAAATGTGTCTAAAAAACAGAATTTAAAGCAGAATCCAGAGAAGTTTTGTGAAACCAGGAGAATGGGAATAAAATAATGAGCTACATCTTATTTTTAGACACTACTGATTTCATTCAAATGGGTTCTTGTCAAATACATACTCTATAACAAAAGTATTCAATTAAAAAAATATTTTAGAATTACTTCAGAATATAATTGTTTTAGGGACAAAACTGAGAAGGCAGTGTTAGTGTGGCTGTAACTAGGCTACTCCTGCTGCCACTGGCCAGAACAATTAAATGATTTGTTCTTGTTATGTAACCTCAACAAGCTAATATGCTGACTCGTCACCCACTGAGTAGAAAAATCTAAGCATATAAGCCAAGAAGTCATCACTATTTAATGCTGCACTAATTACCTCTTGTGTTAGCATTAGTACATTAGCTCATCTGAGGAGGGCTGTATTTAAAAAATCTACTGGTTCAACCCATAGTTGTTGTGGGACAAATCTGAGCTGAGGAGGCATTCGCAAACCATGATCAGGATTCCCAAAATTTAACCCTGTGATCAGGAAGTTGTGCGTTTGAATCCCAAGACCGTTAAGCACCACTGAGGTACCCTTGAGCAAGGTCCCCCCACACTGCTACCCTGGTTCTTCTGGATCTTCAACGTGTAATATAATTTTCCTCTCAGTTTTACAGTGAAAATACACCAAATCTGGATATATTCATGCATAACATGCAATAGGCATTTAATTATAAAGGCACTAATGCAGTTCATGCTGATATGCTATAATAATGTTACTATAATACATTGATTTGCCATAAGGCATTTAAAATAATAATTCTTTTCATTTAGGTAAATATGAAAGTGATGACTGCAATGAGTCAACAATGCACCTAACAATGCAGTTTTCTAGCAAACTGTGCACACACATACATACATATCATGGTATATTCTGCGCTGCGTCTTTCCACATATGCCCATCTGGTCCTGAGAGTTTAACCAGTGTTACTCAGATCGCAAACTTTCTTTCTGTCATTGTTACAAGTCTCTCAACAACATATCTTGAGACTCAAATACAAGTTTATACCTGGTTTTCAAAAGCAGAGGAAAGGTTAATAAATTGTGAGGAGAATAATCAGACGCAAATAGAATATCTCTTTTTATGTGATCTTTCCACGTTTCACCCACCCCTCCCCCACAAACAAAAATATATACATGCATGACGGAGAAAAGTATTTCACCATGCACATGGCATTTAGGCATGTATGCTGTTTGTGCACATAACATTTCAGCAGACTGCATCCTGATACTGCTGTAAAAGGTCTAGAACATCGGTGTCTCAGGCTTTGTACATAATATACTAATGTCACCTTCAAAAGCCTGAAGCTGGACAGAAAACTCAGATTTTGTTCAGTTTTTTTACAGAAAGTGTTCAAAGTCAGCTCCTCTTGTGAACAATTAATTGTCTCCAAAGGCTTATCGTAGGTGTGACGAGAGACATGGGACATTTGTCTAAATATGTAGGATGATGAATAGTCTGAGCTTTAGCATAGTGCTTAGCTGGACACTTTAGCCTGTTTGCCACAGGACATCTGCACACAGTGTAAAAGCCTCTGATTCAATCAGGAGAGAATGATGGAGTAGGCATCGGTTACACAGTGGGAAAGAGGGGAAAAAGGAAGCGGGGACAGATAGAAAGATGAAGAGCATGTGGAAAATGAGCAAGTGAGCATATAATATGATCAGGAGAAACAATAAATGCCTATAGGCACACCAGGTGAGAAGAACCACAGAAATAAAGATACATAAAATAAGTGGGAGGAAGAAAGAGAGAGAGAGAGAGAGAGAGAGAGAGAGAGAGAGAGAGAGAGAGAGAGAGAGAGAGAGAGAGAGAG
>JBBPDB010000140.1:12799710-12814562 GCA_037974465.1 Brachypetersius altus
AGAGAGAGGGGGGGAGAGAGAGAGAGAGAGAGAGAGAGAGAGAGAGAGAGAGAGAGAGAGAGATTAGGGGTACACACCAGTAGCCCCCCTATCTGATTGGAGAGTTTGACAAGCGTTTCCTGTTAGGGTAAGTGGCCTCCTTTTGTGGATTGCACCACAAAATCATCTTGTAAATCATATACAGGTAGTGCACCAGGAAGCTGAGGGAACTCTTCTTTTTCAGCCAGAAATTTACCAAAAACCTGCACCTCCCTCTGTTCAAATACTGTCACTGGTTTAGTATGTTCAAAGGTTTTCTTGAGTACATTTAATCAGGGAACCATTTCCAGTGCAATTATATGAGCTGTTCTGACTCCCTACACCCCGTCTTAAGGATTTTATTTTTGTTTTCATTCAACTTATTTACGGCATACACCATTGTAGTATGGCTATAACAGAATATATTTAATTATGCAACTACGTATCTAGTATTGGTTTCTTCATAGTACAGCAGTTTCAGCCTCTTGTTGATCCATTGCAACTTTTCTATTTATTGCCACAGCAAAACGTGGCAATTATACGTAATGTGGCGATTTGCAGTGGTAAGTCACCTGACATTTTCAAAAGATGTAAATAATAAATAAATAAATAAATGAAAAATGCAAATATAAGATTTGTCTCGTTTCCCTCAAATTTAGTATTTTAAGACCCTCTAAACATCTCCCCCAAAACAAAGTAGGTACATGAAATGTAAATAAAGGAAAATTAATAAAATATATTTTTGTTACTGTTAGCTGATTGGCATCATTTACTGTACAGTACAGTCAGTAAGAACCAGACATTGAATTCTGTTTACATAAGTAAGCTAGTGACCAGTGCGTGTGTGTGTGTGTCTGCTTCAGTACAGTCAGTCTGGAGCAGACACACTCAAGCACACACACACACACACACGCACACTCACACTCACACGCACACGCACACGCACACACTGGTCACTAGCTTACTTATGCAAACAAAATACTGACAAACATGGGCAGTAAGCCCTTAACCTTTTAGCGATGCCTCAATGTATCATTTAACCTTAATGAATTTCCAGTTTGGGGAAGTGCTTTACTGTCAATGACCTTCAGGAGAGACAAGTCACTGACAGTAAAACACTCCAACCTACAGTGACCCTTCAACTTATCCTGTAATCCTAATGAATTTTCCAATACGGGGATAACCAAAATGACTTTGAGTTGGTTAAAGTGAGATTATAAAACACCACCTGCAGTCAAACCAAAACTTTGGCACATTTCTGCAATATCAGAATAGTGAAAAATGCTTCTGCGTAAACTGCTAAGGAAGAATGTTAGAAATATTATTTCCGCACATTTATTTGTGGAAAAATGCCCTAGAGAGCTGTATTGATTTATTTTTTGCTTATTTGCTTAGAGCTCTGCTGATACAGTGCCTTGGGGTGCGGCCCGAGATGTCAAAAGGGTGGGGAAGTGGTCCAGCTTTGGCTGTGAAAATTTCCCCGGGGCAACCTCATGGCTTCATCCACTTAAAATAAACTTCGCAAAGTCACAGTGTTTGTGCCCAGCTGAGCTGGTCTCCGAGCTCACTTGGCAAAAATAGCCTTACATAAACACAGATTAGTGCAGATTAAGGGGGTGTCAACAATGGTGTGGGTCACATTACAGAATGTTGCTGCTATACACTCTTGCCCCTTGCCCTCAATGGATTTAGATAGAGGGTTGAACCTTTAAAGGGTGCAGGATGCCAAGGATACTATTAGCATTTTCTCTAGACTGGCACAGTAGAGGCAGCAGCATCGGAGATTGCCTTGTTATTACTTAAACTTTTATTCCGCAAGATGATCTCTTAAGCAAAAGGGGCTTAGTGGAAGCGAGATCTGACTTGCGTTTATATATTTCCTGGCTTCACAAGGTACTTCATCAAAGTGATACATTGCTGAAAAGAAAAAAAAACAACACAACACTAACACTCCGCAGTCTACACACACACGCGTAGGCCTGAGACAGCGTTTCGGAAATTCAGTGTGAATGTCCAGAGCGAATCTGAGTGTGGTTACAGCTTTGGTTTGTCATTATTCTGGAAACCTAAAACCAGCTCCTGCACATCCTGGGAGAGACAGGCTGTCCCGAGGGAAAATGTTTCTGCCCCGAAAGGAGAAATGTATCCGTCGCGTCACCTCTCATCAGGACATCACCAGCAGCACTCTATAACAAGGACAAATCACTGGGTCACTCACTCCTTCACTGCCAAAACTCACATTCATGCCTTATTGCCTTCCCTTGAACTCTTCCTTTTCTATCCTGATTTACTCTCAGCGGTCTGATCTGCCACTCGACATGCTTGCAACTGTTTTCCAAAATGAGGCAGGCTCAGCAAGCCACGACTGTGATTTGATCTATAATGCGCTGTAACTCCAGCCAGTCTCACAGAAAAACAAAACAAAACAAACAAGAGAGTCAGAGCACTGACAACAGCTATTTATCAAATGTGATTGACTCCAATGTGTAGGTAACTTCCGCACAAATAATGTATACCTTTAATGTATTCTGACCTTCAGCTTGCTTGTAGACCTTTAAATCAAGTAAATCTATCACAGGCTTGACAGTGTGACAGTGGTAGAGACAGAGAGACAGAGAGAGAGAGATAGAGAGCGAGGGATTCCTATACCGGGGAAGCACAATGAGCAATGTTGCCAGGAGGCCGGTACAAATAAACACAGGCAAAAAGCTCCCCCGTGCTTTGTCACGTAATAAAGACCAAGGCCTAAGTGTTCCTCCACAGAGCACTCAAAGCAGCCAGACAACACAGGCCTATGAGTGTGGCCCCGAGGACCTGCCACCTGACGCTCTGAACCCGTAAATGACTGCCAACAACAGACAATAACTGATGACAAGCATTTTTTTCCACTGTACTTTCTGAGTACTAGTATATTCCTGCACATGTACCTCAGTGCTTATTTTGAATTCAACTCTCCAGGGTTGAAAAGAGTACTGGAAATTCTGACTTACATAAGAGTCCTGCTACTGTAGTGATGTGTGTTACCAAAAAAAGCTCACACTTCTCAGAGTAACTGTAACTCATTACTTTCCACCGCTGGATATTTGCAGTCATTAAAAGTGGAAATTGAGGAGGCAGTTGCAGTTTCACTCAGGTACTGATCAGCAGAAATGCAGGGAAAAAATAAGAACTATATCCTTTAATCCCACCATGGCTTTCTCCCAACAAAAGACACATGTAACAGTAAAGCCGAAGCATTCTGCTGCTGATCATACAGAAATACAATATATATCTTAGGTAAGGCTATTTTATTTATACTTATTGCAAACAAGCTAGACTTGCAAGATCTTATTCTAGATTTGTGTGAGAGGACGTGACCCCACAAGAGGTCTGTGACATTTCTCGTTTTTAGATGCTGATTATGATGCTATTTTTCATTACAGCTGCTAAAAAACAGTGCACATATGCTTTTTTCTTTTTCTTAAATGTATGTCTTTTTTTGGACGTATTATCATCTAGACATTTACCCAATTTGAATAAAAAAAAGGTATATTATATTTAGATACATTAGGAACGAAGGTAAATGCTCATGTTTTTTAAACACTTGATGCCCTTTACATTGTGTCAAAATGTTCCAAAATTACTTATAATAAAATCTTGCTGCCAACTTACACAGTCATCAAATTTGTTGAGCCAACTGCATGCTGTATTTAAAAAATTATTAAAGTTTATGCATCTACACAAGATTTACAGATAATAAAAATTGATATAACAATAGACAGCAATCACATTAATTTGGTGGTGTCATTTAAGGCCCAGTAAAGTCTGTGAGCAGGACAACTGAATAACAGACAGGCATGCGTGCACACAGAAGTCACACTGTTAAGAGTAAAAAGTTCTGTGGCATGTGCAAACACTTCCCCTGGTTGTAAAACCACACAGACAGGGCCTTATGCATGGCTCACTGAAGTCATGGCACAGTGGAATTAGTCTGCTCAGACATTTTGTGAAACAACTTCTTCCATCACTAAATACTTCTCCAGAGTTTCCTACAAACATTCTTCACAAGTGCACACCTCATTTTTAAAACTGTTCTTTTAAGAAGTAACCATAAAAAATCTTTAGGGAACCAAAAATTGTTATTCAGAGAACCCTTTTTGACATTTTCATTTTGTGTATTTTATGCTGAGGTGTCTTAAATTCATTTATCAAGGTAATTATTTGAATTCTGCATTATAATTTGAGTATGTAAAATCTGACAATATTCCATAACCATGTAACATCTTTAAGCGAAGGAGAACACTTGGGCATGACTGTGTACCTGCAGCACTATGATGGTCTTCTGCCCAGGCAGCCTGAGTTCCAGAGGCAGGTAGCAGTAATCTCACCAAATCATCTGCTCTATGTTAATGCAATCTAATTACTCTGACACTAATCTCGTTTTTTGCTCAATTAGATGTTAGCTTTTCGTGCATGTCCTGTGTGGAAAAAAATGAGCTACTTTATCAAAGGAGCAGTCTTCTCCCTGGCCTCCTCTGGATGCTGCTTCTCTGATTATGACACATAATGAAGTGAGTCAAAGCCTCCATAAACAACAGCAGACAGGAGCATAGATAGACAGAGTGTTAACAGCATATACCTCATTTACCTCAATGTGCTGAGCTTCAGGCTTAGCCACAGCCTTCAAAAAACACGGCTTCACCTGAAACTCCTCTGCATACTATTCTCTTAAAATTAAGGTTCCTGAATGGCTCTTGACCTAAACATACCGTTCTAGGAAAAACCCTTGGTGGCTGAAGAAAACATTAAAAACGTTTGCATGGTCATGTTTTACAAAAATATACATTTTTTATGACATCCCTCCAAAGAAAGGTGGCATTCAGCGAGGAGATGCAACAGCTAACGGACTGTCTCTTAATGTAGACAAAACAAAACTGATGAAGGGCATGCCGTGATCACTCTGCACTGAACGTCAGCAGCTCCTCAGTGGAGATTATCTGGAGCACCAAGTTCCGTGGTGTTTACATTGCAGAGTACCTTACACTGACCCTCAACGCCAGCTCTATTGACAAGAAAGCCAACAACTGTCATAACACTGTATTCACTCACAGTAATACTATGACTGCTTTTGCCGAGTATACAGTATGCTGTTCTACCCTGTAATATTGTGTTGTTGCTCTTGGTTTTTTTTTAAGTCTTACACTCTTGTCTCTTTGCTCTCTGTGTAATCCTGTTCTGCCCAGGCACTCTTGTGTTGTTTCTGTTTTTCTGTCCCTTTGTGTTGCACTATGGTCCTAGAGGAATATTGTTTCGTTTCACGGTGTATTGTGTAAATGGCTGAAATGACAATAGAGACCTACTTAACTTCGCTGCTAGAACCCTTTTTGGCAGTTCATAGTCTCATCTCAGGAATTTAAACCAAAATATGGATGTTAAGTGCTGGGTGGATGCTGAAATGTTAGGATGTGTTATGGCATTCACTGCAGCTTCAGGCTCAATTAAAAACGGTGTGGAAAAAAGAGATAATAATTCAGTAATGCCTACGAGAGAGGCGAGAGCAATAACTAAATAAGGGGCTATTGGAGGTCTTTAATGGGGCAGAATTTATACACTCCACTGCTGCAAACCAATAAAAGAGGCGAGGGGGAGTCACACGCAGCCTTGCAGGTTAAAACGCAGATGAAGTGCAGAAAGTGTTTTATTTCCACCTCCTCTCCCTTTATGTTGCACCTCACTCTACAATCAAATGCCTTCTTGATTCAGCAAAACATATGAAAATAAAGCTATTTCCAGTGCAATTTAATACATTAACAAAAGTTACTATTAAAAGGTACAATACAGTTTCCACTGGCTTTCCTGGTAAAAACCCTATATTGCCTTCTAATTATTCAAAAATGAGCCGCAGGAGTTTTTATACCAAACGCTCCATTCCTACCTATTCTCCATCACATTGTATCCAATTACACTGTATTCCTGCTTCTTGCGTTTAATGCACTGCACGGCCTTATACTGTCTTACCGTTCAGAACTCCTGCATATCACACTCAGGTCCAACAATGCTGGCCATCAGTACATCAGTGGGGTCATATCATTTCTTCCTCTTGCTGTCCCTCTGGATCTCTATGACTATTCTTCCTTCTCTCTCCTAAAACTTACCTTTTCTCCCAATACTTTCTTCCTTCTAGTCTCTTTGGCTTTTTTAAACTGCTGCAACAGCAAAGTGACCTTGAGACTGAGAAAGATGTTATATAATCAGACATTATTTTTTACTACACTATTACATGTTATTATTGCACAAGTACATTATTTTAAATATTATATATTTACATTCTGCACCATCAGGTCCATTCTAAACAATTAGTTTTAATTTACAAAAAGACAAAGCATTTTCATTCCACATAAGGAATGTCCTCTAAACAATTTTCAGCAAAACAAATTTACCATAAATTATGTTCTGTTCTGATTATGAATACAAATGTTTTCTCAAATGCAATTTTCACATCTTCTCCTTGAACAGAAGTGTTTACTTGTTTGTGATAACTGCATTCAAGTGTTGATAACAATAAGTGCCAAATATGAGGTGTGTCTCTTTTCAGAATGCTTAAAATGGGATAAAAGTGTTGCAGATTTACAAGCAGTTCAGGTCCATTAAGCCCGCTACAAAAAATGACCCGCTCCTTCTGCTGGGTGAGGTGGGGCCTCAGTCTGAGTGAGTGGGAGAGCAGCAGAGTCAGCACACACTGGTGTGGGTTAAGAGCACTTCTCTGTATTTATAGGCTTCTGAGTGACACATTCCACTCCACTGACCTGAGCTTTCCGTGCCGCGCCCCACACACAACACGCACATTCACCTGTAATTTGCCGCCTCTGCTGGCCGCTCTTCAGGCCAGCATGAAATTCAAGGCTCATTAGTGCAGCCGGCCGGCGGTCTGGACCGTGCCTGTGTCTGACAGGCTGTGTATCATCTCCTGTTGTGTGGACAGGAGCTGTGGTCCATCTCTTCCTCCATCTATAAATAATGAAGGTTTAAACTCATGCTCTCATAAACAGAATCCATCTCTCCTGACCTCACCTGATCGTATCGTAAAAAAGTTAAATAGTGGGATACGCTAGTGTGGCGGCACGGTAGAGTGGGACACACGATAGAAAAAACTGTCACACGTGGAGCCCTGAAGAGCCTGAGAGATTTTACATAGAAGGGAAAACTGAAAACCTTTCATTCTCTAATTCTATCATTTCTCTCATTTTTATTCAATTCCTCTTTCTATATTACATACATATTAGTTTTTACAAAGGTTTTGGGTTTTAATGAAATGAATTAACTTTTGGTGTTCAAAAGTATGTGACTGAAAAAGGCAATTTTATTGAGCTTCTATTAATAAATGTAGCACATTAGTTATTATTCTGTTAAGTACCGCAGCTATTACTATTACTTTTGCTAAGTTACTATTAGAGGCTCAATGAGCTCAAACTTTTACACAGCCAGGTTACTTACTTTATTAGGTGAAAACAACATATTTTATTTATCATGTAGTTATTGAATAATTCAGAGAAGTTTGCAGTGCACACTAGGGCCCAAAGTGTGTGGTGGTGGTGGTGGTGTGTGGGGTTGGGGGTTGGCTGTGTTGGTGTAACACAGGAGGGCGGCACACATCACACACACATCACACGTATTGACCATCTTGGCCTGTTTAAAAAAGCAATGAAATATTGTCTTTTTGATAAGGTTTGTATTTCCTTTAATGGATCTCCTCCTATTTTAATTAACCACAAATACACTTTTTTCACGCTTTCTAAAGGATTCAACTATGGTGTGGACCATGCTCCAATAATTAGTCTACTTTGGATCACCAACTTAGCTGAGCACAGTTTTTTATTGCGAAAAACATTTATTTGGCATTGAGGCAAAAATAAATCCTAGTTACGCTGCTGTTATAGCTGAATATATGGTCACATCCATCAAGTTAAGTTTCCATAAAAATAAATGGGGGTATGGTTTGAGAAGACAGTCGGGTTTACCAGTGATCATTAGGAGATGAACAATACGATAAATGGTTGTGTCTGTATGTTAAGGCACTGTTATGCTTAAGTCAGATACACAGAGTGTCACCTGGCAACTATAGTCCACTGGCCCTGAAATCTCTGGGTAACAGCAAGCCCAGGCCGGACCTGATGAGGCATTTGCCACCCTGGTGGAAAATCGATGACCTTCCAGAGAAGGGGGTCCTAGGTTGATCGGTTTTGTGATTGCTGAGTAATTTCTTTAAAAGCACAAACAATGCATTATTAAAGAGCATAACAGCACAGTGAGCACTAAGGCCTCTCTTCCACACAGGGTTCTTCTCTGAACAAGACTGCATTTGTACTGAGGGAGCACGTGTTTATTATTTATATATTTATTAACTTAAATTCAAGTGATGTGGGCAGCACTTTGAGAGACATAGCAAGGGTTCTGTGCGTGCAATTATTTCTGTCTGACTCTGTGAAGTTTGGGAATGAGTCTAAGGGCAAAGCATATCCAAAATCCACAAGGAAGGAAGAAATGTTTTTTTTTCAGTGGTCTGGTGTCCCGTTTCGGTACTGATTCCATTCAAACTACTTTTCTGTGCGCAATATAAATATATTATGTACATTTTGTTTAGGTAGACGAAAATAAGAATAAAAAAATACTTGACAAAAATTTCCTTAAGTGTCAAAATTAAAATTTCAGTTAATACGAATAAACGATCGCATGTTTATTTCCTTTTATCTGAAGGCAAACTGACAAACGTTCTACATATTTATCCCAGCTATTACACTCAAAACAGCTATTAGGACTAAAGTTACACTCAAACCAGAACATCTAGGTTTATTCACCCTTATTTATTAATGCTGTGGTCACTAAAAAGCTTCCTGTCTCATTTTCAGTCATTACTGGTCAACTTATAAATGGTCAAAGGTCAGGGCCACTTGCTCTTGGAAAAAAAAATCAGGTATATGGGGAAAAGCAACTGGAATGTCAAAAAGAACTTTAATCCAAAGGGACCGCAACCACTTTTCAAATCTTACAATAAAGTGAGCGACAGCAGGCGGCCTAGGGAGGCCTTGCATGTGTTCAGTTAATGTTACCATGTGATTTTCTATATGTGGCGTGAGGGGAAAGGGATGAGAGGCCAGAGGTTTGATCCTGCTCAAGTTGTATTGCAGGCATTTGCTCAGTTTACAGAACACACTTAACACTAACATTGCACTGAGCTGTAAAATGAAAAACAGCAAAATCCTTTCCTACCCATGCTCTACAAGATGCCTACGTACTAGTTGGGTCTGGAATCATAAAAAAAAGAAAAAAGAAAAACAAGTGGCATTTTCACAGGTTGGCAGGTCTTTGTTTAGACCCCCGTGAAGCGTTAAGATTCCTGCTCATGTCCTAGCAACGTATCAGGTTCTCAACCAAAGGAATTCATCAGCGACAGACTTTCTGGAAGAAATAGCAGGTGTTCCCAGTCTGATCTGCTCTTAACAACTCCACTTTTAGCCAATCTGAGCCTGCAGAACATTGTGCTTTGTTCCAGACTCTTAGACATGACTTTTCCACTGCTGAAGATTTAGTCAAAACAGGGGCCATTTTGAAGCATTTAATTTGAAGGACACTCAATATCGTGAGAAGCTGAACTGTTCCGTGCAACAGCTGAAAGCGAGCAAGGAGGCGGTAGGAGTGGGCCAGCGTGATGAAACACCCACTTCATCTTTCCTGTTCCAGCAGCCATGCCAAAAAGCAGCAGCCATGCCCTGAGAGAAGAAGCCCCCCTCCAGCTGCTCCCCATTCACAGGCCTAATTAAGCAACTGAGACATTTACACTCAGTGCTTAATTGCAGATTCAATTAAGTGATCAAGAGACACTTCACTTCAGAGCTTCTCAGCCCAGAGCCCAGCAAATGTAGCACCAATTCACAACAGTTCACGTTTAAGGGGCTAATTCCAACAGTTAATATTTACTGCTGAGCAAAGCGAGTAGCCTGTTTCCTCGAGTAGCCTAACAACAGCAACATCGCTATGGTCCCGGGTGTGCAGATTCAGGCCTTCTCCACAAACACAAGTGAAAAAGGGGAGTAAAAAGGGGTCAATTTCTTTATAAGCATAAATGCAGCCACTGCATAGATCTTGTATGATTAAATTCAGTCATAATCAATCATATTAACATACATAACAGTGCACTTTTTAATTGTTTCTGTCTGTATTACACCATTGTTTAAATATTTTATTCTGCGACATTTAGGTCCCCGGTGAATTTCTTTTAAATAATTGTCAAATATACCAAGATGATCTGGTTAAATCAAAGAGGGGAGTGAGTCATGATGAAATCTGATATTAATAATGCATGGGTCAATTCCTAATGAACTGTAACTGAACTGAGACATTAACTAATAAATATACAGCTCACTGAGTAGCTTCAGCATCATATGGTGGATTTCATGTTAGGGTCCTTTTGTGTTACCAGGCACTGAGCAGTGGTGACACTGTCTAACACATGAAAGCTTTTAAAGAGAAGTAACCTTGACAACTTCTCAACTATTGCCAACAGGGCCTCTTAAAATTCAGAACTCAGGAGGAGCAACCAAAGTACTGAGTCAACGAAATGTGCAATTGAATTTTCAACATGTTCCTTAATTCTTTTAGTCATTTGAAAGTACATGACATCTGAGAATGTGGTCCCCTGAACAAGACAGTCAGGGACAATGATCAGTGAATCACTCAGCAAGACTATAGAAACTATCACACACTGTAATCCATCAAAACAAACCAAAATGATAATTCAGGCCATATATTAGAGAATAGTGTTCATTTAGGGTAGGCCCACTTTGGTATTGGTGTGCTGGTAAGAGAGAGCAAGAGAGATAGAGAGAGACAATGCTGTCCCTTCATGGGTTTCCCTCTGATGTAAACAGATGGTGACAGACAACAGTGCTTGTTTAAACTCTGGTAGGTGAAGCACAGCAGGCAGATACTTTTCTGCTCACACACGAAGGGCAAAACCTTTCAGTAAAACTGACCACAATAAAATACCAACACATGGTGGGCAACCAGCTGTGATTAAGCTCAGGTACACAGACGAGCTACTTCATTTGGTACACTTACCTTGTTTCTACAGTAATTATCTATTTTATTAGCTCTGACCATATAGGTGCATTTTGTAGTAACAAGTACAGACTGTAGTCCTTCAGTTTCTCTGCATTATTTATTATGCTCCTTTAACCAGTTCCTCAGTGGTCGGGATGCCCTCGGGACCACCAGTGAACAGGTACTATTTGGGTGCTGGTTCATTCTCAGCACAACAGTGACATAACGGCCCCATTTAAGTCTTTTATCTGGGACAATTTTGGGTTATTAAAATATGAGTAGTTCAAAACTGTAAAACATCAGAAATGCAAACATATGGACACACCTATTGCATAGAATTCTGTATAAATCCCGTTGTGTGCTCCTTGGCAATCATTGACTACATAGCTTGGCATCATGCGACTAGTGGCTTAGGGCTTAATTTTCTCAGCAAATGGTTGAAATGGTTTAATTGAAAGTGAAAATTGTTCAGTCAATATTTGAGATAAGATCAGGAAATAAAGTTTCTCACCAGATCTTAAAAGCCTTTAGGCTCTGTTGTGGTTCTCAGACAGAGAGCCTGGCGTGTTAGATGAAGGACGCACTCTGGGTGTGAGCGACTCTGATAAGCTCTCTGTGTGGAGCTCAAAGAGGGAAACTAATAGCACAACAGAGCCTACTGCTGTTATAATCACAGTCTTATAAGACTGCAGTGATTCATCCAGCATGATGTGGTGTTTACTCATTGAATGACTTGATTGATGTCCTGTGTTCACCTGGACTATTCAAGGTCATATACAACAATTAACGCATGCCCTGCACTATGATAGGATTTCACCACAGTAATAATCTTAACAATTAGCTACAGGCTATCATGTTGCGCTACCTTGCATCTCACCTAAATGTTTGCAGTGGACTACATTTGCTCTCACACTCATGCATGCCAGCCACTACTCTGTTTATGCCTTCTTAGATTGATATGCTCTTAACTGCAGCGGACATGATCCTAATAGGCCAGGGAAAAGTACAGTAATTGCTGACTAATATACAATCTAAACCACTCTGCCTTGATAAGTGTGCCAAGTGGATGAAAGGAGAATAAAGGTGCAGAAACACAATCGTACAGACTCAATCAGAGTTCATCTCAATTAGCCTTTCATATTTTAAGATTAGTGGAGAGACATGCCTCAAGAACACATTACAGATCCAGGAATTCCATATTAATATGCATGATTTACATATAGTGTTAATTAGGCTACCAAGCTTATAACTCCTACTGTCAAACTTTACTTCATTTTGAACTGGACTCAAATGAGACTTAAAGATGAAAGCCAAATTCTACATTCTTATAAGGTTTAAAAAAAAAGTGAACAATCAGGCGCCGCCATGTTTTTAGAGTGGACAAAATTTTGGAGTCTTTGGAGCGGACAAAATTGCGCCCCTTTGTTTTGTTACTTCATTTCACTCCGCAAGCCACTTAGAAGGGAAGTGCTGATTTGAAACATCAGCAAACACTCAAAACATATTATGAAGGAAGAGCAGACTTGATTAGCTTTGCTGGGCAGGAATTATGATAGCGTGAGACCTGTAAGAGTTTAAAATGCACCAAGGCTTATATGGCGCAGTTCATTTTAGGGATTTTCCTGTAAAAAAAAAAAAGTGCCACAGACTTCTAGAAGGGACTAAGAGCTCAACCACATAATTACATTGCAATCAAGCCGTACTTTTTTCCTGAATGATAATGCTGTTCATAAACATTGAAAGGAAACAAAAATAGATTTTTTTCATTTATATTTTCCTATTTCACATTTAGTTTGAAAACTCTTTTGAGGGTTTAATTTCATTCTGTTTTGTTGGTTCAGTGCTTTGCTGTTACTAACACCTCCCCTTGCAGCTACAGGAGTTTCCTTGAATGTTTCAATAAGAAGTTTGATTTGTATCAGTCAGATATGGCTACTTAATAAAACTGTAGTGACTTAAGTAACTTTACTTGGCTGATTCAATGCAATATGTTTCTAGGATTTTTATATATTTTTTTAACTTACTTCACTTTACAAAACCCTCAAAAAAGGGTATAACAGCCTTGCAAAACTTTACATTTAGTGCTGATAGAGACGGGATGTCTTACCACTGCAGGTGTACAGGGACCAAAGCACTTCATAATTTTTGCTCCTTTTTTACAAACTACTTTCATTCACACTACCCTAACAACACGTTTTGTTCATAGTTTAGACTGCTCTATCTGCTTCAAGTTCAGAATTGTATTTAAACTTTCCGTTTAACCTTAAAGGATAGCACCAGTTAAGGTGGAGTAAGAATCAGTTTCCGTCTCAGACCTGCAAGTGACAGGTGTTCAATACAGGTAGAAAATAAAAGTTCAGGGCTTTTACAGTCTTAACTGGCACCAGATTTCACTCAGGGCCGATAGTAAGTCTTCTTTCCCTCTGTTTGTCAGAACAGCGTAAGAGCACTATGGGATCCCCTGAGCTCTTGCTGAGGGGGGTTGAGGAGAGGAGACTCACATGAACGCGTGGTAGATGAAGGCCCATCCTCGTGGTCTCTCCAGCACGTTGTAGAGGCAGTTTTGCAGTTTCCTGTACCGCTTGCTGGACGCGGAGGCGGCTGCGCGCGCTCCTGGGGGCGCGGGGAGAGGGGTCCCCAGCAGTCCCGTGCGCTGCGAGGGCGGCTGCGCGCGTTCCGGGCTCGACGGCTCGCTCCTGTCCGCGTGCACGGCCGCAAGGGCCACGAACTCCACGCGCCGGTCATCGGGGGGGCCCGGGGGAACCAGCATCCTCACGCCGCCGTTGTTGGAGGGGCTTCCCAGCATGTCTGTCTGAGCCTCAACAAGGCAAACCAAACTTCGCCATAAGCGTCCCAGTGCTGATTTAAGGAGGAGCGCGAGCAAGCGCACGCGAGATTGATGTTGCACAGCGCGCAAGCGAGTTCTACCGCTCCTGTCGCCCCCTTTGTTTTTGTTTTTTCTGTTTTGTTTGATTGTCAGATTCAGTCGAGCGTGCTAAAGTAACTCCTCACCTTTCACTGAAGCCATAGCGCGCGCGGAGAAGTTGCGAGAGGTTTGAGCGCAGCGCGCGCGCCTGGTCGTCATGACTCCACACAGCCGCGAGCCTCAGAGCCTCAGAGGAAGTTGGGCGACTCGAGCCGGCCCGTAGCAGGAGCGCGAGCACTTCATGGCGAGGAGGCGCGTGGAAGTTTTGGCGAGGTGGGAGGGAGGAAAGAGCACCGCGGAGATATACAGATAAACACGCGCGCAGGGTGGAAGTTCGGGACCTTCGGACTCTCCTCTACGCGCTGACACCAGTTTAAAAGCCGCGCGGCGCTAAGTTCCTGGAGTCGCGCGCTCGTCCTGAAGTTGAGAAAAGCGCAGAGTGCGCGCGCGGTAAGATTCTCATTCCACAGGAAACACACACACGAGAGCTGAAAGGAAAGGCACGGCGCAAGGGGAGGTGGGGGTCGGGTGTGTGTCTGGATACTAACCGGAACAGTGCTCAGTTATCACACACACACACACACACACACACACACACAAACACACACACACACGTACACTGCCCTCCATAATTATTGGCACCCCCGGTTAAGATGTGTCCTTTAGCTTCCAATAAATTCAGTTTTGTTCTAAATAATATAGGACCACAATGAAAAAAAGTCCAACCTTTAATTCAAGTGCATTTATTCAGTGGGAAAAAATCCCACATTAAGAAATAATTATTTTACATCAAATCATGTGTGCCACAATTATTAGCACCCCTGATGTTAAT
>JBBPDB010000140.1:12820903-12840216 GCA_037974465.1 Brachypetersius altus
GACTTGTGAAGGTCGACACACATCTGCCTTACTTGAATGGTGTGTTCCTTTGTCTTTCCCATGTTGAAGAGTGGATAGGAGAAATGGCCTCTGTGTCACGTCGTATTTATACCCCAGGGAAACAGGAAGTGATGAATTACTAATTAAATGTTCTCTAAGTTTAGACGTATGTTAGATCACTTTGATTGTCTCTATAAATGAGAACAAAAGTATTGATTTATAAGCATCAGAGCATTAAAGATGATTAAAGATAATTGTTGATTTAGTCTTCTATAATGACATCAAGTGCAATTTGACCTTTTGCACCAAAAAAATCTAGAACTTAATTTTTAAATTACTTTAACATATGTAATTCTTTAATGAGGTGTCAGAATACTTTTTCCTTACGAATTAATTTTTTTTTGTTTTTGCTTATAAATACATAATGGTGTTTTTTGTTTTCTTGTTCATAAGTGCAAGTATACATATAATTCATATACTATGTGTATATATGTGTGTGTGTGTCAGAATGAGTGAGAAAATTCCATGTTGTTTATGTCAAAGGGAAAGTTATCCCAGTTGAACAGGTGGTGGGATATGCACCACAATGCTTGGTGTAGTGTGAACAACACAGGGTTGTAAAACAGACTATGCCAATGCTCTCTGCATGTGTCACCTGGCAAAAATGTCTGAGGCAAATACATGACTGAAATGTCCACATGCAATATCATAACTTGTAATCAGATATTTGGTCAGGAATGTATTCAGATATCCACTTATGAGCAGTACATTTACTAACTGGTGTACAGTATGCTATTTTTCAACCTGACAGTTTTAAAATTGAAGAGTTTGTGCTGTAGACGTGCTGTGCGAGTTTGGTAGAAAGAAGGACATCAACAATCAATAACATGCATTTAGTTTATGTGATTTTATGCATGTTGTCCTAATGGCCTCTGCTGAAGCCTTATTCATGGCATTCCTGGCATGTGCAGTGCATTAGAGTCAAGAATACATTAGTCTGCATTACTTCCCATGCATTCTTCTCAAAAGCATCCATTGCTCTGTCATCTAAACATTTCAGTGCACTTGTGTTCACATGTGATTTACAGCTTTCCAAAGGTATTACATTAATAAAAACATTTTTCTGACATAAAACACAGTGCTTGGTGGGCTTTGAAAGACACACTGGTGGTTTGGAGGTTTCTGGTGGACTGTGGCACATGTCTGTGCTCCCTGTGGTATCTGAGACCACTCTGAGGCTTCCTAAAGAATGTCTCACCTGTTAAAAGGCCAGTAATGAAAGACAACAATTTTTTCTCACTTTTTAAGTGAGTTTGTGGAATTAATCATTAAACCTTCGAAACATTGATTTCCCAGCCTTTATCGTCTTTATTGCATTTAAGCAAAATTACTTATTTAAAATTATTATTAAAATAAGTTTGCCCTAGGATCAGGAAGTCGTGGGTTCAATTCCCAAGACGGCTAAGCACCTCTGAGTCCCCACACATTGCTCCCTGGGTGCTGTGTTCCTGGCTGCCCATTGCTTCACTTGGTGAATAGGTTAAATGCAGAGGAAGAATTCTGTGCTGTTCACACTGTGTGCTGTGGTGTTCACATATGAGAATGGTCACTTTCACTTCACTCATCTACCAATCCCACCTCTGGCATTTGAGCCCCGCCCACTCATGTTGTTATAATGAGTGTCCCAGCCTGAGCTGTTATAAGACAGGGCTGAAATATTATTCCTAACAGAGGTCATTTACATATAGGACCCTTAAGGGCACATTAGCAAAACCAGCCCACTGGACATGTAAAAAGGAATTACAAATGCTTTTCATTAACTCATACAATACAGACCTCAAAGATTTAAAACAGTGCAGTCTTTATAACAGAGATACAGCTAGAATATTTTTTTCCTAACAGGTGAGATTTAATATCAGTCCGAACCCACACACTGTCACACCGCATTAAAGTACGCTCTCCAGTAATTAGGACACTAAACACACACAGTGGCTGTCACCCTCTATCCTGGACCACCGGTGACACACAGCAGCTGGTAAAGGTCACTGTCAGCACCCAAAGGAAACACACACCCGAGTAATGTTCAGTTCACACAGTAATGTGAACCACAAAAGCCTTTACTACAACTACAAAGAGTTCCTTTTCTTTTTCCTCATGTAGATGAAAAAGGGGGATAAGCAACGATGGAACAGTCCTCAGGTTGTGCTTGTGAGAAAGCACGTACACGCAGACACACACACACACAAACCGCATTTGCTCACGTCCCAGTGAAAACTATCCAGGACCATAGAGATGCAACAGGACATTTGACAGAATCTAAAACACACATCAGCTGTGCTGCTGAGGCCTTCTATAGTGATCTTCCGGCAATCCATGTCCCTTTCCCACAAACCAAAATGACATTTGGCTTTTAAAATTTCTCATCCCTCCCTCTCACTTTTTCTCACTCCCTCCCTTCCTCCCTCCCTCCCTCCCTCTCTCTCTCTCTCTCTCTCTCTCTCTCTCTCTCAGCAAGCTGCTCTTTACCCTAGATCCTATTTAGCACAACATGTTGCTTTCAGAGAAATCACAATAATACACAAATAATGCTCATTCTCTGGGCCCTTGCGTCAGGGGAAAGATCAACCCATGATTTAGATTCCAGAACAGCTTTTCGGGACTCAGACAGATGGCTTTGAGTTCAGTAGTCTCTACAACGTTTGATTCCACCTCCAAATCTTATCAGTGCAGTCAAGTGGAAGCTACAGTTTGGAGAAGCTCAGCAGCATTAGGAAAGCTATAGTGTTGTACCTTCTACCAACTGGGCAGATTTGGACACCTCCTACCATGTGAGTGAAAGAGAGCTTTTGAGAGAGTAGTAAGGGGGTGAGTAAGTGTGCCAGCCCTCATTTCTAACTGAAAGGACCTTTTGTACCTCAGCCCCATCCTCACCTAGCGACAAGCAAAGCTCAGCTATGTCCACGTTACATCACTGGCATCATTAGGCCCACCAGCAGATGGTAACACAATAAGAAGAACTAAGACAGAGACTAAGACAGAGTAAGAGGAAACTTTTTAACTTTTTGTGTGTTTCGGCTTTAGGTCTCATGTGGCCGTGATGAGATACCAGGTTTCAGGGGGCCAGGTCCTACTAACTTATCTTGTGAAAATAAAATTCCTGAATCATGCTGAAAATGAACTTTTCAAAAGGTTATGGCAAAGTTGGCAGATCCATGATAATGCTTATTTCATATAATCAGCATAGCGTTAGGGTCCACCTGACGAAGCCTGGAGTCACTGCTGACAAACTGCCTAGTTTGTCGAGCACATCCCGCAGACGCTTGACTGGACTGAGATCTGTAGAATTTGAAGGCCAAGTCAACACCTTAAACTCGTTGTCATGTTCTTTAAAACAATTCTAAAAATATTTTTCTTTGGTTATTTTTCTCAAAAAAATAATGTTGATGTCAGGAATCATAGTCATGGAATAAAACCAAAAAAGTATTGTTTGGTTCAAGAGAAGGCAAACAACAGTCTTACCTTTTGGTGTAACTTAATTTAAAGACATTTTATTTGATGTATTTCTCTGCATCCGTTCAGTTTAAACAGCAGCTGGCACTTTCAAACAATAAAAAGCATGAAAAAAACACACTAAGAAATATGTCCAATCTGTCCACTTCAGGCCACAATGGGTGGGGAGTACATATTCTTATAGAAAGTCTTGACATTTTATCTATTAGGCTGCAGTCTGGACTTGTTCATTAGATAACAGTTGTGTATAAAGTGATTAGAAGGACTGGGCATTGATCCCAAAAAGAACAGATTCTCTTATTTCATCCCATTCCACACACTAATGTTCAGATTTGCCTGCACCTGCATACTTTGTGAGATTCTACTTCTAGACAGTAGAGATGGACAATACCACTCATTTGTCAACAGTGAATTCTCTGGGATTTCCAGTGTAATCCAGTAAATGTGGCTGTAGAGCATATACATTTAAAAGCCTTTGCCTTAAAGAAATCACCATATAAACTGACAGAAGTAGAGTGAAATAACTCCATAAGTCCAATACAGAACTTCCACTCTGCCTCATGTGACCTGTGTGTATAAGAGCCAGAGGGTGAAAGGAAAGGTAATCACATTTCACTTTTTCAGCGTCAGAGATACACTAAATTCAATAGAAAAATGCATATTCAGCTTTTTTTTTTTTAGAAAACACTTGAGGTGATGGATTTCTAAAAATAGGATCAGAAATATCAATATTTCAGTACCTACTGATCTGCCCATCCTCACTGGGCAGCCTGTCTGCAAACAAAGTAAAATATGTTTATAACTAAAAAGTAGTTTACAATTTCTTGCCCCAGTCCTGAAATACACTATATGGACAAAAGAATTGGGACACACCTCTTAATAATTGAATTCAGGTGGCTTCTAATGAAGGGTTTAATCTTAACGCTTCAGCATACCAAGACATTTTGGACAGCACCATGCTTCCAACTTTGTGAACAGTTTAGGAAGAACCTTTTCTTTTCCAGCATGGAAGAACATGACCGGCAGCCACTTGACCTCAACCCCATCCAGCACCTTTGAGATGGAACTGGAATGGAGTTTGTGAGCCAGACCTTCTTGTCCAACAACTGTGTCCGACCTCATAAATGCTCTTCAGAATGAATGGGCACAAATTCCCACAGAAACACTCCAACATCTTGCAACTCCACATTAAAGTCCCTGTTGGTGTGATGGTCAGGTGTTCAGGACTTTTGTCCATACAGTGTATCTGCTAATCTACAGAAGCGGACAGAGGAGAAATTATGATGTTTCCATTTAGACGTCTTGGTTTTTGGAATGAAGATTACTGCACTGAGTTTAATTGAGATATTCTGAAAAACACTGGAGCCTTGACGACAACTATTTGGATAAGAATAAGTTGTTTTAATTCCACAAAGAAAGGTTCAAAACGAGAAATTCTATGCAAATATAAAAGGGAGGGTGCACTGTTACTTGCACGGTCCACCTTGATTCCTTTACTTTTCTATGCTACAGAAACTGCCTCTTCCTCTCCACATTCAGCCCAGATAATGAGCGCCGGCTAATCTGAGCTTAGCCCTTTCACCAACTCGTGATCGAATTTTATACACTTAAATGAACTGAAAACACAGTTTAGCGAATAAGTGGCCAAACTGGCCCTAACCTGACTAAGCTCTGAACACTTACATCCAGCAAACTGAAGCTCAAGAAAAAGGCGACGGCGCCCCCATGTGGGATATTCAGTTACTCACATTAAAAAACATTTATCTCAATTTTCTCATCTTTATTTGCTCACAAACCAGTCTTTTAAAAAACTGTACCTACGGATTGCATATCATACTGACAGTTGTAACTACATGCAAAAAAAAAAAAAAAAACACCAAACAAACAAAAACTGAATAGTGACATAAAAAATCCAAACTCCCATTTGATTGTTACAACTGGTTGCAAAATGTGCATATAAAAGTGTATAATTTCAACAACAAATAGTTTGTACAGGGGGTGCAGTTTCCACCGAATGGAGATGAAGAAGGAAAGAGAGAAAAGACGTCTTTTCACATCTGGTCCAGAGAGAGGCTTTAATGTACAACATCAAACACTGGGAAGAAAACACCATCCACACTCACACATGTAAGGACAATACACCCTTTACTTAACTGCTCGACCACACTCACACACGCGCATCACTTTGCATGTAGAAAAACCCAACAATAAGAAGCCCTTTCAGCAGAATCACATTATCAAATATGAAAACTTTACAAGATACTAGTTAAACAGAACTAACACAATTAAAAGTGAACTACAAACAGTTACCAAACAAACTACAGAGATAATTGTGTACAAGATGCACAGATTATGGCTTTGTCAATAAGTCTGAATTCTACATGGGAGATGTCATCATCAGTGGGCTTAAATAAACTTGAGCCAAAAATGAAATGACGCTTTTAAATGAGACTAAGTAAAGCATGAAGGCAGGTTAACCCAGGCCCTGCTGCTGTAAACACTGAAGGCAGAGAAGACATCCAAGTCCAAAACCAAAAGAAAATTTTCTTCCCTTGCCTTCATCAAATGAGCAGACTGATGCAACAAGGACATGCTCTAACTACACTGTGGGGAAGACCGGATCGTTTGTATTTGTATGTAGAAATGTTCAATATGGGCCACCCAAGAGCTTCACAGCACAAAAAACTATCCATAGCTCTTTCCAAGTGATGTTGGCTTTCCAATATCACCTGCATCACTCGCAAATCAAGGCATGAATGGTACACCACTCCCATTCACAAAAACACACTGTAGAGTTGCTAACTGGGTTGCTTTTCGTTTTGAGAAATGTGTGCATGGAATGATTTACTGAAATCAGTGGGGAAAAACCCTGTTCAGCCTTTTGTCTTACCGTTACTGTCACAACTAGATGATCTAAACATTGGGACATTCGGTGGGTGCAGACTGAACTTATTTAAATGGCCTCCAGGCTACAGTCGGGAGTACTAAAGTGAAGTAACTTGGCAAAAGTAACCTCTGCCGTGAACAGTCTTTTAAAACTCAACAAAAATGCTTTCTAGAAGTAAAACCTTTTGGACGGTAATTAAGTCAAAACTGAAGATTCAAGTATTTGAAGGTAAGTGTAATTAGAGCAATTAAACATGTTGGTCACCATTTGGAAATGCCATTGCATATGGCTCTGCCCCCCACCCCAAGAAAAGACTCAAATTGTGGGGGGCTTGTTTTGCAGTGAGCAGGAGAGCTTGGATGTGATGTGTGTTGAAAGTGACGTTGACTGTGGGGATTCCTTTCCTTCAGGTGGACTGGAGCGGTGTGGTTATTGCGCTGGTGGTGACTAGAGGACAGGAAGGGTCTCAGTCTGCGCTGACCTGTGTGGTAACTTGGCTGTCGGCTGTCTGACTGGTGGACTGGATGAACATTGGCTGAGTCAGCTCCTGCCCTGCTGGCATCGTCACCTGCTGGATCTGGTACATCTGCTGCAGGGAAAAGAGTCAGAAGGGAATGCATTAGTGGGAAAGAAAAAGAAAGATACACCAGAGAAAAGCAAGGGACAGCAGAACATGACCAAGACACACTGATGACAATCATGTAACTTTTTGAATAGTGAGAGGATGAGTGACTTTTCACAGATTTGGCTTGATTTGTTTTCTCTCTATAAAATGCCATATTCTCAATGCATGAATGATGCTAGGCAATACAAAACAGAAAAAAAAAATGCCGGTAGTGTCTCAACATTTACCTGACCATCAGTGAACTGGTTGAATTGTTGTCCTTGTTGTACCTCTGTCTGTGATATCTGACGAACACAGAAAAAACTGATAATGTAACATAATTCTAAATCTACTCATCAGGTATCAAGACTAAGCCAGGTAGAGGTCACACCTAATAAAGGATAAAATACCAGTTAATTGCAAAAATAAAATTGACACTGTGCTATAGAAACAGACTCCAATAAACAGCTCTCACTTCTTAACACATAGATGTTTTACCTGCTGAGTGTTGGTTGCAAGTGTCTGTATTTGTCCTTGAACGACCTGTGTTCCAGAGACTGGCTGAGCCAAGCGAATGTATTGCAGCTGGCCGGTGTTTAGTTGCACCTGCAAGGACATCACCACAAGGGGGAGACAAGGAGTACACAGTTACATTCACTCTGCCTCCAGTGTTTTCGGGCAAAATCTTGAATTTTAACTCTGATCTAACAGGCTGCTGCTTGCTTTGCAAGTCCAAGAATGTCAGAAATGTGATGTCAGAAATGTTTATCTGTCTTCTCTGGGTGAGCTGCGGACTTAAAATTACAATTAAACTACAAGACAAATCTAACACACTACCGGTAGGTGAAGTGTTACAGATGCTGTACGGGAAAGTATTTGATAAAAAAAAGGAATACTCCTTGAATATAGAAACAAGACTTTTAGTACACATTGCACCCATCCACACAAACCTTCTCTATGCAAACTGCTCTAGATAAAAATACTGTACATTTGAATGTCTTTAATATTAACTACACCACATCTAGCTCAGTAATACACTGTACAACCACATAAAGTATGCACCTCAATACATACTGTTGTATAGGCAGATACGATTGAAATTAGTAATGGCTTCAGGCAAAAATGTTCATATCCATCAACCCAAGCACAATTCAGCCACAAAGTTATGAGCATGCTTGTGGAGTTCTTACAGGGATTTGTTGGATCTCTCCTGTGTTGGTGATGATCTGCTGCATAACCTGCATGGTCTGGCCTGCAGGCTGTGCTGCCTGAGCCTGTGCTTGCCCCTGTGCAGCCGCCTGGACTATCTGCACCTGCTGGCCTTCACCCACCTGCATGGTCACCGGTGCACTCTATGACAGAGAAAGAAGAGGCAGAGGAGGACTACATGAGTTAAGAAAAAGGGTTTTAAGCTTGCATGCAAATGAAGTGTTGATTGTATGGCCTTATCCTGCACCGCACAATCACATCTGGCTGGAGTATTATGTGATGATCTACTAATGATCACAGCACAGTTCACAATATCTGAACAGCCCTCTGAATAACACAGGAAACTGATGCAGGGACTTGGAAAAAGGAGTCAGACGAATGTGTGACCCCAAACCACTTACAACAGGCAGAGAAACCTGCGCCGCAACAGCCCAGCTGTGAAATGTGATCGCCCACCTCTTCAGGAAAGGACACTTGATACGCAAGAGCAATTTATTAAGCAGCCAGGCTTTATCTGGCATTGCGACCTTGTGTAGCATCAAGCGGAGAAGAGATCAACTAGATACAAGATACTTAGTAAGTGTAGAGACTAACTGCCCTGTTCAGGATACAGTCAAACGTCACCCATCACTTTTCTTTTATATAGCCCATTATGTGCAATAACCAGAACTTCCATTTGTGACTGGGATCCAAAACTACAAACAAATACTTGCGAAGTTACAGTTCAGTAATTCAGGAGTGACAGCATATAAAGACTAGTGAAGAGCAGGCGCTATATTAGGATATATAGGGTGCTGTTCAGGGGCTGAAATGTTTACCGTAATGGGGGTAGCTTGTGACTGAGCTACCTGCACCTGCTGAAGCTGCTGCATGGTGGTCCCCTGCAACACCTGAAGATGAACATATGGCGAGAGAGAGAACGAGAGAGATTTACACAACAAGCACATGCAAAGCGCAAACGAAATGATTTGCTCAGCAAATAAATAAAAAGTGTGCGACTGTAGTGAGCGAATAATGAAAAATACAAATAACGAAAGCATGAGAGATAGTTGCAACAGTAAACAAAAAACATAATGAAATATAAAATATTTGGCAGCACATAAAACTAAGAGTGGTGGCTGATGAACAATAGCAAATGCTGCAGCAGAAAGACAATGGCATTTCTCATGAAAGTGGTGAAAATCTGGAAGTAATCTGATGATGTAAAAAATCTAACATTTAACGTCTTTGGAGATACTTGCACTGTAACAGCTAAATATCTCTTACGAGAAAAAGGCCAACTTGCTGAGTCAAACAATTTTGCTAGAAAATATGAACAAATAATAAAGAGCTACATTATAAATATTACTTTTGAAATTTTGCACCCCAGCTTTAGTCTAGCAGGAACAGATAGTTCAATTTTATCTGTAATGAAAATGTTTGTTTCTTGTAAACAGTGCCATTGTAAGAACCACTTCCTTCTTATTTTTTTCCTCCATCTTTGCTTTCCTGCATTCATGTCCCATCTTCCCTGAACTCCCTCCCTCCCATCGTTCTCCTGCTCTCACACTTGTTCTCGGTTGTCCTGAGCGCTTTAGAAGGTGACTGCAGCAGCACTGTGCCCAGCTCTGACAAGTCAGCGAATTGCAGGCCTGCTGAAGCAGCACTGATCCTCCAAGAGAGAATGAGGTCCAGTACTGTGTGTGTGTGTTGGAGGGGGGCAGCAAAAAAAGAGGAGAATGGAGGAAAGGCTTATAATGAAAGGAAGAGGTACAGAAAGACCAATGCACTGGTGCAAATTCATACAAATAAAGATGTTGAGATGAACATTGAATGAAAAAGAGGAGCTTAGCAAGACTGAGAACTGGGGAGGGGGGGATACAAGCATGAGGGACAAAGACAGATTGTGAGCGAGACAGAGGGCTAAAAGGAGACACAGGAGAGACACACACACACACGAGACAGCGAGAGAGACACAGACAGAAAGGGAGAGGGAGAGACACTCATGCTGTGCCAAAGGGAAAGTGAATAAGAGTAGAGAATAAAGAGAGAGAAGGGGCGCTAAGTTCACACTCAGACACTAGACTGATATTACACTGGGGAGGATGAGAGAGTGACTGCCTTCTGTGCTGTTCACTTGATAGCAAAGTGTGAATGACACCTCTGGGCATCAACTGTTAACAAAGCGTGGATCAAATGAACCAAGAGGATCAAAGTGAACTGAGCTAAAGTGTGTGGCATTGTCAGTGTGTGTGTGCGCATATTTATTCCTATTAGTATGATAAAGTTTCAAGTGCTTGTATACCAGACAGAGGTATAGAATAGACAGAGGTGATCACAAGGACAAACTTCGAAGCACCGCTCCACTTTGAAAACACTGCCATATTGCCCTTTCAGCCTCACCTACCTCTTCTTCATAACAAAAGTTTAAATTCAGATACTTAATTTACTGTACAAGACATCATACAAAGAATAGGACATCTGAACATTTGCAGGGGCCCTTATATTTGAAAGGATTTTTGGATTTTTGTACAGTCTGAGCAAAGACAACGGAGCACTACTGACACAGCCATGATGTGTTTGCGCATTTCAGTTACCTGGCCCTGCTGGGGCTGGGCAATGATGATCTGTCCAGGCTGAAGAGTGGTGGCGGTAGGTGCAGCCACCTGCTGGCCTTGCTGCTGTCCCTGTACCTGCACAGGACCGGGCTGTTGGGCCAGAGTGAAGTAGTACTGCACAGGTTCCGCCTGGGTTACGGACTGACGCACCTCCTCCTGTGTGCGCATGCAGACACACACACAAACACATACTATATAAGATAAAGCCTATCACTTGGTTACATCTCCATAAATTATTTTAACACTGTAATACTAGAGGAAGGTCTCAAATAAATAACTAATAGGAATGGCTAGGCAGAGAAATGTGAGAGTACTGTGCACACATTCACACCAACATTTAGTCCAAGTCTATGAACTGAACAACTCTGCACTTGCATTCTTACACAATACACAGACAGCCATTCACTAACACCATAATACCAAGTGAAATGTGGAAAATACAAGCCAAGAGACAAAAGACAGGTTATTGGGGCTGTGTATTATTGGCAATTTACTGAAATCAGAATATTTCTTAAAAAAAGGCAAAAAAAAAAAAAGAACACAGCAAACCTTACCAAGCTTGTTTTTAAGAAAAACTTGTACTTTACTCTGTGCATCACATAGCTATTCTACTGTGTAGTACCACTGTATAGTATTACTGATATTTCATTTAATTCTCCAGTTTGCGTTAGCTCTAGTCCTTTAATCAGTGGTCCAGGACAGTGTTCCCTGGATTTTATGGTTTGGTTGCTCAGTCCAGCAGTAACAGTGAGGTGTTTAAAAACCCCAGCAGAAATACTGCATGTAATCCAATCTGTGCAACACACACCCCTACTAAAATTCCACGATCATGTCAGTGTCACTGTTGTGAGACTTATCCACCCCACAAATAATACCTGCTCACTGGTGGTCCCTGAACATTGTTGAACTAGGTAAAAGGAGCAAACCAATGATGCAGAGAAACAGATGGACTACAGTCTGTAACTAAACAGGTGCACCTATATGGTAAGTGGAGCTGATAAAATGGACAGTGAGTGTAGGTGAGGGTAGTTGTCCATTACAGGGGTTTATCAGAGTGTGTCTGTGCGCACCCACGTGTTCATGTGTATGCGTACATGTACATATACACATATAAAGACTTAGGTAGAACACAAAACATGCTTCTTCATGATGTACATTGCTCATGATTGTAGACTAAAGTATAATAAGTATTCGTGACCGTAATTAACAAAACAGTATGTCAAAATTAAACCCAAAAACACAAGATGATAATTTTTATAGCACAATTTTTTGGTAGAGAAACTGAAGAATCATTTGTGACAAAGAGCGTAAACACCCCTCTCCCAGCTTCACGATGTCACAGCTGAGAGTGTAGGATGTTTACACACCTGTTCACACAGCCACATGGGCAAAAGCGATCACAGCGTTGGTCCGTCTGATAACATCTCCCATGCTAATCATAGAACACCGAATCATGCATGCTTGGTTTCTGTTAGGTGCTACAGCAGAACTGAAGTCTCCTGATGGAACACAGTCATGCCATATGCTCTAAATGCCTGATGGCGTTCCACTCTAGCCATCATTATGTAGCAACAGAAAGATGATGTTCAGTGGTAGCTGGATGCTGCAAACATCCGACTGAAAGCTTTCACATTTCCCTACCTCCAGCTTCCAGTCAAGGATGTTTACAGTGCCTCTGAGCTGCCAGCAGAAGAACTTCTGTTCCTCAAACATGAGGAGGACTTCTCTTCCCCACAGGCGTAGGCACAGTCTTACAGCCTAAAATTAGTTCATACTACTGAAATGAAATGACACACTAGCAACAAACGCAAAAGGTTTCTTTTTCCCCTACCTGTCTTTTAGGCGGTTTGAGGTCATCTCTCGGGACAATGTCAATGAGGAAGTCAAACTGGTCAAACTTGGTAATGGCCATAGCTATGTCATTTCTCTGGAAAAACGAAAAACAGTAGAAAAACTTCACTTGTCTTTTAATGAATAAAGATAAGTTCCCTTGCCAAAACACCTCTGACCTGTTGAGGTATGGAAACTAAAAGACCTCTAAAAAGCATGTTATAGTATCTGGTTAGCAGGAGATCATTTAAGCCCTGCAAGTTATGAGTCGAGGCCTCATTGGATTGGACTAACTGATGCTTGATCTGGGGAATCTGCAGTCCATGTCAATACCTTCATCTCGGTTATGTTCCTCAAACCATCCCTGGACTATTTTCTGCGGTGTGGCAGGGTGCAACATTATGTTGAAATTGGCCATCGCTATTACAGGGAGCATTTGATCTGTAGGTTGAGCTAAGTTGTACATGTCAAAGTAGCATCCATATAAATGTCAATACCCAAGGTTTCCCAGAACATCACTGCCTATGCCAGCTTGGTTTATTTCCATCCTGTTTCCATCTCTTCTCCAGTAAGTGATACACAAACCCAGCAGTTTAGATGATGTTAAAGAACATACGATTCATTAGACCAAGCTACCTTGTTCCATGGTCCAGTTCCGATGCTCACTTGCTTACAGCAGGCACATGTGGCCCTGTACAGGAGTCAGAACCCAGTTTCTATTCCCATCCTTTTTGGGACCCTTACCGGTAGGTACTCATCATTGCATGCTGGGAACACCCTACAACACCTAGTGTTTTGTAGAAGCTCTGACCCAGTCATCTAAGTATCACAATTAGACTCCAGTCAAAGTAATTCGGAACCTTATACTTGCATATTTATTTTGCTGTCAGCAAATCGGCTTGAAGAACTCAATGTTCACTTGCTGTTTATTATTTTCAACCCCATTGTAAGAAAATAATTTTATGTAGCCCTGTGTCACAGATTTTAACCTTCTAGCTGATCAGTGTAAAAACTATGTAAGAATAAATTGAAGTGTTCGCTTAGGGACATATTTATGGTTAAATTTGACAGAATAAGTCCAAACGTGACCAGTAATATTACCTCTAATCCCAACCTCACACTAGTGACAGAGCCACCCAGTCCATGTGGTACTTTCCACAGGATATTGGCTGCCAAGACCCCCTATTGTCAACCCCCACATCAGCGGCTATTTTTAGCCTTGTGATTAATATTTGGTAGCTAAGGGTCATGTCCGCGCAGTTGTTCTATTGACAAGCGTTGTCGTGGCGACCCTGATCGTCGTGATGCCTCTACAAAAGCAGGTTCTGCAAATGCACTGCCTTAGCAACATGCATTACCACATGATATAATTTACATATTCAAGTGGTGCTATACTCGATGCTATGTTCCCTTAGACTCTTATTAAACTCTACAGTTCTAGAGCAAAAAAATTCTAAATCGCAGTTCCAGTTTATTGCAAAAAATACTGATAAGGTGTACCATTCCTTGCTTCTTTTGTGTGTTTGCAAACAATTTAAATCCAAGCCTTGGGATCCATTACTCGCCAATGCCCCAGGACAGAACGCAAAATGGCATTCTAAAAAGTGGGTCATGGGAGATTCACTTTGTCTCTGCAGAAAATGCTAGAATAAAGCCGAGACACACCCTGTAGGACTCAAGTAAGGGGCCCTGCCCCCAAAAACCAGCATGCTCCATCACTCCTCCCGCATCTTCAGCTAAATACATGTTGTTACATGTGAAGCAGCAAGATTACTTTGGTGTAGCACATCACTAGCCTGCATAAAGCTTGTTTTATGGGCAACAGACAAAAGATGAGTGTATTTCTGGTCTTCTTCTATGACCACATACTACACTTGTAGTTACTATGTTACATCCAATTGGTCACCGCTGATTTCAGAAAGGCAGGCTCAGTAATGTAGCTGTAACTGTATGACACAACAACAAAATGCACCGTCAAAGCTGTGTCAGGATGAAAGCTCATTATAAAGAGAAGACAGTCAGGTAGGTTGGGGCTTTGGTATATTAAGCAACCACAATAAACGAGGCCCAACAGCAGAGATCTTCTTTTAGTGCAATGGCAGAAACAGCGGGTAAAGGTCAATGACCAACCTGTAGTGTGCGGCGTTTGTTGTCTTCCGTGTGGATCCAGGCTCTGAGAGTAAGCTCTGTGATGAAGATTTGAGCCGCTTTGGCAAATAGTACTGGGGCCTCAGCACTTATCATCTACAGAGGGTTAGCATGGAGAGGGTTAATGAAAGAAAGCTGCATGTGCATTCACAGATTTTCTCCCATGGTAAAAGCAACCTTCATTCACTAACTATTAACACACAGCATTTCCCCAAGGCCCATCTCAGTGCTGCTGATCTCTTAATTGCCTTGGTTTCTGTTCTAGTTTAACCTTCTTCCTACTCTAAGCTGTGGGTTATTTTAAGAGTGTAGACACCATTTTGACCTGATGCCTGCTTCCCACACAGTTAACACACACTAAATCAAACACTCGATTCAATATTGAATAGAAGCGTGCAAACAAAAGTTTGAACAATACTCTCTTGCATGTCATTTGCACTACAGGTGAATAGTGGGCTGCAGTCTGTAAAAAATGTGACAGGTTGAGGAAACACCATTTGACAGTGTGGACTTGGATGTACAGTCACTGCTCACAAAGCACCCTTACCTTCACGTCTTCATCCAGCTTCATGATTTTCTTAATGCGAGCAAGTGGAAGCTCCTGCACGCGAAAATCCTTCTGAAACAGAGCGTGGTGTGTCACATCAGGATAATCCACACATAAGCCTCCTTGATAACTATCAAAGCACATATCCACAGAGAGGCACTCATGAATATCGAATTTATATTGCCGCCTGGAGTTTTATGAAAGCTCTATATTAAGAAAAAGATGTTCAGTAATGTACCTCTCCTAAACTAATTTGTTTGCCGTTGTAAGAACAAAAATGTCAATTTTTGCTGTTTATCATTTCTTTTCAAAAGTAATCATTTGTAAATGCAATATTCAATTTATACAGTGTCAATTTCATGACAAATAGATCAATACAAATGGTCCAATAAAATCTTGTTCCCTTATTCTAACTTTGAAAGTTAAGCAAGTTTTTCCTTTTTTGTATAGCTGCTTTTTAATATATATGTAATTTTGTTGCATCGTGTTTATCTTTTCATCTTTAAAGAAAGAGGGTATAATGCTATATGGGTATGTTCTTACCACAGTGAGGTTCCTGATCTCTTCCATGACCCTGGGCCAGAAGGATTGCAAGCTCTGCTGGGCATCGCTTCCCCCTGCTCCAAAAGAGTCTGCAGACATCTCCAGATCTGCTATAAAAAGAACAGAGACAAAATGGAGATACAATCATAAGCTTCAAATACCCCTTGAAGAAAACCTACATTTTATGCTGACATCTAAACTTGGTACAAAACCCAAATCAACTCATCTGAAATTTTCCAGTGTGTTCACTCATTGTAAAGAACTGTGCTTTTCAGTTGGGTTGCCACTGTGTAAAGACTTCAGCACAGAGGGAGAGAGAGAGAGAGAGAGAGATCTGGAGCAAGGAAGTCAGTTCTAAATCTTCAGTGTAAACGGCATTTCTAGGGCTGTGAGCAAATGTGGAACACTGAGTGTTCAGCTCAGCGTGCATGCCAAGAAGTCACCCATAGACACATACTGATACACAAACGCAAACACACTGCAAGTGGGCCTGGTCCATCAGACCCTACACTCAGAGTAACGCTGGCAGGCTACTATGGCATGAGAGGAATTCTTCTGAGAAGTCCAGCCAGCCTGCCTGAGCTTGTGCTCCTGGGGAACACAGCATCGCTTGCTCTTTTTTTCCCCTCTTCCTTTTTGCTCTTTGGAAGGAAAGAGAGGGCCAAAAATAGCTGGGTGGGGTGCCACTGAAGTGGGAGCAAGAGAGTAAAAGACAACTAGGCCCTGCACAGTTCAGCTGTAATCCAATAACATGACAAAGAGCCAAGGGCTTAGAGAGAGGAGATGCAGACAACGCAGCAATCAGACTGCCGTGTGGCCTCAGTATGTGGGTCAAACACGAGAGGACAAAAGTGATGCACGATTGCTGGAGTGCGCACGCACACAGAGAGGTGAAGCCCCCCACCGCACCCCAAAAACAACCCCACACACAGTAACACTATAGTCTAAGAGATGAAAAAAGGAAACACAAAACAATATCAGGCACCACATCAGATCCATTCCTTTCAAAGGACGCTTTCAAGATCAATACTATTAGGCCAAATGCAAATCTATAAAGCATGTGTGTCAGCCAGGACCATCTGTAAGCAGTAAAGTCCGCAGTCATTTCAGGGTCAAAACATTGCTAAAAGAAGCTGGTCCCTACAACACTTACGACAGATGATTGGATTTTAAGAGTCAGTTAGAAACTCTGGGATTAATGAGAGCAGCTCTAACGGCAGTTTAAAATAAGAAAATCAACTGTTCCGTTACTGGTTTTGGAGGTCAAAGTGGACTGATCAGCATCAGGCGTATATCTTGTGACAAATCCTGCACTACATGTGGCAGACTTAAATGGGTGATTCTCAGTGCCAGTCAGAGATAAGAAATAATAATTAGACGATTCACTTAACACCATTAAAAGAGAAAGCTGGCTAATTACCACGCAGTAACAGCACGATTACCGCCAAAGCCCCAGGAAATGGAGAGGCAAATTAAAAGAGCAAAGCCTTCACTGATAGAGAAGAACATCATCAAAGCTTAACCAGCCCAGCTGCTGGTGGCCATCTTTATTTTCTATCAGTCATAAAACACGAAAAGCCCAAACTAAAAAGATCTAGGCTTATAGTGAGTCACCTGTAGATTGTTTCAAAACAGAAAGCAGGTACAATTTTACAAAGCTGTCTAATTCCTTTTCTACTGCGTAAACTATCCACCAGGCTGTCTGCATTTTTTCTGCTCTCGAGAGATGGCTGCTCTTGCACTTCAGCAACTTGGGCAGCAATGGGCGGTGTAGGATTTCTCCTGACCTGTGTGGGTGCCTCATCGGCAGTGACCGCTGTTCCTTTGCCTCTCAGAAAGTCAATGGTGCCAGCAGGAGCTGAATCAGCAGGAATGTTCTGGCTAGCCTGAGCCTGCTCCATGTAGGTGGGATACAGCAGAGCAAAGGTGTGCTCCATGAATATGATAACAATTCACAACTGATTACAAAGTCAAAGATGCATGGTGAACTATTCAAACTAGGAGACTCGACATGCGAACCCAGGGTCATGAAAAGAATAATCACTTAATGCAAGTTCAACCTCAAGTTACCTCAGGCATTGTAGCACTAGACTATACTGCAGAAGACATTATCAAAATGTTGATTCCCTGAAGCTTTTTCGATTGCAGTCACAAACAGTGAATCTGTAGACATTCTACAACATTGACAAAAACTGTTCTCCATAAGCTCAGGAGAAAGGATTCTTGTGCGGAAATAGCATGAAGACATTACACATTTTTCTGGCAAAAGTCTGAAGACTGACTTTTGTCCAAAAGTACAATGAGGTTGCAGGGCCATGGTGTGAAGTGGAAAGCAGGAGGCTTACATGCACTCATGAAAAATTCAGATACTTGTCTCTGATGATGTAAGTGCAGACTTGCAAAAATGCTTAATCTCTATTCACTGTGTAACCACATTACCAAACAGTGTCAACATCTGTGCAACAGCAAAGTACACTGATGGAGTGAAAATAAGAGCACATTTGCCACTGCTCAAGCCTTTTAATAGAATGGTCACAAATTAATGTAAAAGGAAAACAAACAAAACAGAATAGGCAATGTAGCTGCCGGTGCTCACATCTCAATATGCCCCCCCAATATGCACCTTTCTCCTCCTCCTCCTCTTCAGGCTCCTCCTCTCTCTGTACAGGAAAATAGAACGCTGATGAGTGCAGATATGAAGGAGTAATACAAGCTTATCTGACATCTAAGTGCTAAGGGGTGGGGGCTCGCACTCAAGAATGGGCAAGAAGCAATTTGGGGTAAAGGGGTGGTGTGTGTTCATAAAAGGATGGGAGTGTGTTATGTTTTACAATACTGAAAGGGATGTTTTATGGAGTGCATACAGCATGGTGCTGAGATGGGTTCTCTGAGGTTTTCCAAAATGCCCTTGACTATGCAAACCTCCAAACCTAAATAATCTGGAAATAAGTTGAATTTCAGGCTACCAATCCAACAAGATTTCCCTTGGAAACAACAAAACCACAACACATCTGATGTGCATAAAGGTCACCTCAAGGGTACCAAACACATTTGTCTACCAACATTTAGGACTCATTAACTACCATGACATTCACACACAGAGGACAGTCGCCAAAAGCCTCTCCGGTTGCTGTTACTGGTTAATCATCTACGCAGGCGAAACAAGACATTGAGCAGCATGGAATGAATGAATTACAAATTAACCAACCAACAACGTGCTTGTTTTGATACCAAGCTTGGTGAGTCTAAAGACAGCATAACAGGGCAACAACAGGCTACAGTGACCTGTGAATCTGTATGAGCTTATGGCTCAATCATACTAAACATGCCCTTGGTTCAGCCTCATAGCAACTCCAGGAAGCAGTTACTAATCTCTCAAGGTCATTCAATAGCGGGGGGGTAACAGCAAGGTAGGGAGGGAAAAAGAATGAGGGACAC
>JBBPDB010000140.1:12840316-12857354 GCA_037974465.1 Brachypetersius altus
GAGGGACACTGTACCTGGTTGAAGGGGGGGGGGGTTTGCTAGGGTAAAAGAGGACTTTTGCTGTGGCACTTGGCGACCCCATGGTAAACTCTCCTCAGTTTGCCAGTGTCCTCCCCAGAGAGGATGGAGGCTGATGGTGAAAGGGCCTCTCTTGTCTAGGGGCCTATGAAGGATGCACTGTCCTCACACTCTCACGCTCTCCCTGCTGACAGATCCACTGAGGGAGCCGCTCTCACATTCCCGTGACCTTCATCCACCAATAGGCCCCGCTAGCACAGAAAGGTACGACAAGCTAATGCTAGCTCTAAAGAAAACAGCGAAGCAAGTGAAAACTTTGTCTCACTCTGCATTCGCATTTTCAAAATACCCATGTGAAAAGTGTCCTGCCTCAAATTTGATTGTGTCAAAAGAAAGGTCACCTTCGTGCGGACCATTGACACTTGCTACACTAAATGTTTTTGTTTTCATTTACTTTTCTTTCTGTCCACACTCCCAGAGACACAGTGAAGGTCTTAAAAGATATTCAAATATCATGCAAACAACAAATCGCAGTGGGATTTGGCAGTGAGGGCTTCAACTCTGAGCTATTTTTAGCTCTCCTCCCCCATTGGGACGCTACACTGTCAGAGGCACCAATGGAAACTTTCAATTAGAAGGGGAACAGAAATTGCAGTGGACTACAGATTAGTTTAAGGTTTACTAAGTGAAGGGAAAGTACCCTGGCGGACACATGAGAACCCAAATACAAGTCCCTATTACAGTACTGCTTCCATACAATCAGCTCTAAAGCCTGTCACAGAACCAGCTCAAGTTTGTCCCCTCGATCCTACCGCCATATTTGCCCTCTACTTCACTACATCATTGTCGGGAAAGCTTAAACAAGGTCTGAAGGACTGGGCCTTGAAGGTGAATCTGGTCTTCTGTGTGTTCGGTCACCGTCCCACACTGATAACACTCAAGAATGATGCTGCAGACTCGTTCCCGCTGTCTTATTTTAATGGGTTCAAAGTAAAACACAATCCTGTCAGAACAAACTAAATTAAAATTATGAAAATGTAGTCACTATCCATCACTCTAACAACAGTTTCACAAGAAAGAGTACAAATTCTCAAAGTCTAACACACTGAACCAGTTTTATAAGGACATCTCAACCTTTGCCACTAGTGCAGCAAATGAATATTCTTAATAGATCAAGTATAATAATTCTTACAGGGAGGGAAAGAAAGTGTGTGTGAGAGAGAGAATTTGAAAGAAAAACAAACATCAACTACAGGCTGGTTTGTAGCACAGTGTGAACACAATTTGCCACACTTACCCCATGCCCTTCATCGTGCACAGGAAAGAGAGAGGAGGAGACGCAGATGTTTGCAGCTGAAGTCTCCTTCAGAGGTGGACAGAGAAAGTGTCTCTAGTCCACAGGCTCTCCGTCCCAGGAGCAAACAAAAGACTGTACGGGGCAGGCAGTCCAGCGCTGAGCTCCGAGCCCAAAGCTGAGGGGAGAGCAATAACCTACCTCCCCCTTCTTCATCCCCTCCCCCTTCACTGCCCCATCTTCTTCACATACACACCCCCCCTTACTAAACATACAGCCCCCTTCCATTCCTCCTTTCAGCGAGTCCTTTAAAGCTTGAGTTTGCATCTGCCTGGCTACCCTCGTGTTTGTCTTTCAGTTGACCCCCTCAGTGCAAGCAGAGTTGTAGGAAAGAACAGCAAAGAAAGTGAGAAAACCAGGGAAAAAGAAAGGAAAGCGAGAGGGAAAGCTACACACAGTTGATCAGCAGAGCAAGTCCTGGACAAAAATTTTCTGCCTGCTTTCCCTTTAACACTTGAAAGTAATCAATCTAGCCTGCTACATGATACTTACGGCCCACCTCTTTTCCACATCCCACCCATTTCTCTCTCCTCTTCCAATCAGAAACTGTCTGTTTTGGCATCTATTGGCTCTGTCGCCTGTCCACAGGCAGTGTAATTCCACCCCCGCCCCTCCTCCTTCCTCACCCTTTCTATACTCCACCCATTTTCACAGAGAGTCAACTTCCTGTTTTAAGTTACCTTGAGCAGTAGGATAGGGGTCAGGGAATGAAAAAAGGAACAGAGAGAAAAGAACAGACAAAAGGAGAAAGTGGGGGGAAAAGGCTGTAAGATCAGCGAAGGGCGGTCTCTGCCGGTTAGTCGCTAAGCTCTGTCTCTGCTTCTCCTTTCAAATCTCCTTCCCTGCTGTGGCTGGACGGAGCTGGACTGAACAACTGGCTCCACTAACAACTGTCCCTTGCTTATTTACAATGTCAAACAAAATGTCTTTAAAGCCCACCCCTCCGAGGAGCACATTGGTGCATCCGAAAGTGATGCAAATGCCTCGAGAGCAGCCATTGGCTCAGAAGGGCGTCAAAGTACATGCCGCATGCTGTCGCCGGATGATTTAAAGTGGAATGTCATACAGGGCAGATTTGCAGTCACATACGTGTGCAAGGACATCTGTGCACTAAAGCTGCAAAGATTGTGCAGTTTATTGGTGGGGTTCAAAACATTAGTTCAATGTTATGAGTAGCACATTCCACCCCTTTAACATCATTGTAAAAAAAATTAATAAATAAATAAAGCTGACTAGTAGAGGTGACCTTAAGTTATTTAGCCTGCATACTATGACATAGTGCCAAATTCAGGAACGAAGACACATTTTACTAAATTCACGAAGCCATAAAAAAGCTACGGCCTTATTGTCCGCATCCTGATTAGGTCATTATGTAGCTCAAAATGAACGTCTCATTTAATGAAGGTTATGCCAAGCACAACAGAATGTCACAGCACAAGCAGCACATTTCTTGGAAAGGCTGTGTTATTGATTTAAACTGTGGACTTCTTGTTCCAGAGAAAGTATGCAAAAAAAGAATCACATGTAGGACATGTGCAACATTACAACAGCATAAGGTACTTTAAAATTTCATTCAAAGTACCGCACTTGGACAATTACAGAGAAGACCAAGCAGATAAAAGCAGGGGACTGTTTATTTTTCCTTTCCTTTAAAAGATGCAGAGGATGGTGGAATGACCTCAAGGTTATTCCTGTCATTACAGCAAATCCGTACTGTTCTGAGAAATTAGACACAGGGAAGAGTAACACGCAGACCTGCATAGTCAGGGAGTGTTGGGGGAGGGGCAGAGATAATAGGTACAAATAGAGGTTAAGTTTTACAGCCTCAAAATGTACAGAAAAAAATATATACATAAAAGTGTGGGTCAACACAGGGCTCAATAACGGTAAAGTGCCACTGCTTTCAAGTGTTTTAGGCACACAGCCTGCTGGTAAATGATTACACAGCAGCAAGGCATGAAAGATTATGGGAACAGCTGGCCAGATTGCCATGGCTGCGTTCTCTCTGCACTACCTGCAGCACCAGCTCAACTCCTGCTGAGGTCAGTGAGCAGCTTCCCATGGTTCCTTCATGTTGTTCACCCTAGGTCTCAACGTATGCTTAGACCACATTACAGCATCAGATCAAGCCTTACCATCATAGTGTAGGAAGGAATAAAAAACAAGATTATTCAACTATATATATAAAGGTTGGTCAGGACAAAATCAGGACAAAGCTTGATCAGGTCAGGTGTTAATTTTCTAAATGACAAGCACATTCTCTTCAGCAAATTCTAGTACAAAAATTATATTTACTTGATTAAAAACAGCAAAATGTGTGCACTCTACATCCAAAACATCACTACGAAAAATCAACAAAATGTAATCTGACAAGGAGTCTGGTAAGACTGTTCAAATAAGTATTATACCACCCATATTTTCCTTGTGGATGGAGTATAACAAGGCCCAATATACTTAATATGTATGGTGAACTACTTTGTATGAACATATCGAATGATGAGTAGCCACTCAGTCAGTGAGTAAAACAACTGCCAAATCGGTTTTGATTATGGGTGTTTGATTGTACACGGGTCAATGAATTTAAACTTTTAATTTAAACAGGTTTACTGGGTGATAAAGTGACTAGAAAAAATATATCAGATCAGTACACTCAAGAGTGAGAAATATGAAAATTATGCTCATAGCAATGACAATACATTCTTCCACAACATACTTTTTAATTTATGGACATTATTGGTGCTTCAACATTGACCGCATGTTTCATTACAAAGAGAGCATAAGTTCTGCTTAACAGGACTGATTAGGACTGAGCAATGTGTTAATGGCACAACAAACCCCTAAAAGGGCAATTTAAGCATTCACAAACACTAACAGCTTATGAAACTATCAACATAAAAGATTAAGCTTGACCAGCATGGGGATTCAGGGTTTCCGGTACGGCAGCCCGAAATGTTACCCAACTGTTCCTTCCACCAAGAAACCTCACTTCCTGAACTACAGCAACAGCTACTATTTTCGAGCAATGTGGTGTAAAAGCAGGGCTGAAATATTAAACATGTTTAACTCTGTCCGCGTTCAGGGGCCCCATCTCGTAATCACAAGAAAGCAATCTAATGCCCCATATGCTGCAACTGGCATTAATTCACTGCAAATAGGCTAAACAGAGTTTAATAAGACAAATGAGATCAGGAAGTACATAATCGTTTGTAGTCAATCACAAAGGCTTTCCATCAAGCAAAGTCCTGGCTTCAAGTTTGGACTGATGAGCTTGTTTTAATTGCATCCAATTATTTGGGATTGAGGAGACAGGCAGAACACAACTGTTAAAAAGGGTGTCAGTAAATCTATACCACATCTGAGGAGGTCTATTAAATTTGAGGGAGGGAGTAGTTAACATTCTATCATGCAGCATACAGTGGTTTTTTTTTTTTTACATGGCCGTCTTCGATTGATGCATCTTTGATTAGTCCAATGTTTAACTATGGAGAAAATTAGAATACATTCAAAAATTAAGCTTAAAATACATAGTTGTATTTTAGCCATTCATAAGCTATTCTTTCGATCAAGTAAATGTCTATTGTCATGACAATCAGAAAACGTTATTGATTCCAGAAGAAATTACTTATATGACTACAAAGACACTTAACTAAAGAACTAAAATAAAAGGAAAAAAACCTACAGGAAAAAGTATACACACTATGCTATATACACAAATGCTGGGGTATAAACACTGCAGACAAAATAGCTTACAGTTAAGTGAATTAAACGGCACAGATGATAGTCTGGAGTATGTTATTGCATGTAGTCTGTTATTATCTCAGTATTACCGATCAGCAGGAGATCAGTAATATGGAGATAAGTAATGTTTACATGGCAAGACTATGGCATATGATAAGATATTGCACATAAATTAAATGATTCAGCATCCATTTAGAAAAACTTAGCACATGGTAAAACCACTGCACATAATGATGACCAGTTAGACCAATCAAACCTCGATGTAACTGTAATAAGCTACACAAAATCCCAGCTAGATTAATTAAGACATATTGCTAAAACGAAATCACATGCGAGTTGACATAAGTGATATTGCACAAATCTTCTGGACATAATGAAACGATTAAGCAGCAGTAACTTCACATGGTACGCAGATGGTTAGATTATCGCACATAATGTTTACGCACCCAAGTACTACACATTGATCATTGGTGAAAGTTTGGGAGAAAACTACTACAACAGATAAAATTACCTACGGTTAAATCTGTTCCAAGAAACCAAATACGCGCCACTTTCACAGCGGATCAGCACTGAATTCACTTCAGCATTTGTGGGGCTATTCTGCAGGCCCAAACTGCCTTCTTTACTAGTTTAGTCCTCTAAGAAGGGCTAAGGGTCAATATGTGGAGCTTGTCGTGCCACAATAGCCGTTTATTTGATTAGAAGAATAGTTAATGAATGGCTAAAATCCAAGTTTGTTGGATCTTAGCCATTCATAAGCTATTCCTCTAACCAAGCATACGGCTCTTCTAACATGACAAGCTCCACACTGATCGTTGGAGGCCTATGCAAAACTCGACCGGAGCAAGTGGTAAAATTAACTACTAACAGACACAACGTTGATAAAAACAAGGAGCTGCTGAAAGTTTAGGAAGATAATATGCTTGCTTATTATCCAGCAGGCCTTGCCTCTGTCTTCTAAATCATACTCGCCCCAAAACGTTGGACCTAGGAAGCTAAAAAGTTTCCTAAAATGTTTGTAAAGCGCTGAAAAGGCATACGAACCAATAAAAGACTACGTTTGGATCTGTCCTTCAGACCAATCAAACCTCGGACTAGATTCCACCAATCAAGCTTTCTACGGGCTGGGGTAGGGGCGAAACTAACGCCATTCGGGCTCTAAACAGAGCCTGAGGAAAACCTGTCTCAATGGCAAATTAGAACCAAAATGGAGACTTATGTGTTCCGGTTTCCCACCCGTCTCCGTTCCTCTCCTCGCGCCACCAATAAGCGTCTCAGGGAGCGAGGAGGGAAATGGCGCCCATGTTCACCCTTTCAAAACAATCACTGGACGAGGACGTTCATTGGCCGAGGGCTCTCTCGCCCGACCTCCAACCGAATCCAAGCCCTACCCGCCAGAGAAAAAACAACCCGTCCTTTCGACTCCTGTACTCACTTTTCGTGCCGAAAACCGCAGAGTAGTCCTCCTCGCCCTTATTTTTTAATTTATTTCAGCCCTGCTGCTTCTACAGGAGCCAAGATGGCCGACGCTTTGACAAGTTCTTTTCAAACCGGAATGAGTGTTACGTCTACCGTGACGTTTGGGGCAAAAACCTACCCGTAAAGCGCCTGTTATTTTCACACCTGTTTTCCGATAAGCCCCGCCTCCTCTGATCTGCTATTGGTTAAAATGACTCGGGATGCGGTCCGCTCATTTGACAGCAAGTACAACAAGCGAGGATAATTCAGTAGTTACACTGTAAGGACAAACATATTGTTACGCTTTTGTTTTTCAGGTATCCCAAGGTTTGGACTTGGTAATGTCTGTTGTAAAGAAATTGATATATAGATATACACTATATGAGCAAAAATATTGGGACACACCTCTTAATTATTCAATTCAGGTGGCCCCTTACTACGAGTGAAGGGCAATTTTAATGGTTCAGCATACCAAGACATCTTGAGCAATGCCATGCTTCTAACTTTGTGGACACAGTTTGGAGAGGGCCCTGTGATAATTCAGTACAGTTTTCATTGAATGACACTAAATGGACAACATTATTAGGATGCATGACCAATTCATCAGAAGGGACTTTAGTGATATTTGAATTACATAAAGACTTTGATATGGCACTGGTTCCCCTTTGTAGCCATAAACGTTTCCACTCTTTTTGGAAGGCTTTCCACAAGATTTCAGTCTTTCTACGGGAATTTGTGCACTTATTGTTCATTAATTCTGTAGAGCATTTATGAGGTCAGGCACTGATGCTGTAATTTTGTAGCAGAACACCAGGTTTTCTTTCCTGAATGCGGTTCACAGCGTATATGAATGGGAAACCTACGACTGAAAATAAAACTGCACAAATAAATAAGAGTTCTCTGAGAGTAGAGTGGCTGGAAGTGAAACACTCTGTTCACAGCGGTTCTGATAGGAAACATGTCTTAAATACCCAATACCTCTAAAAAGTTCTTCACACAAAGTTGTCATAGGAAATGGTTCAGAAAACTGCGCAAGATATTGGTGATTGTCATTCTGTCATGACTTTGTCTTAAAATACATATTTAAAGGGCCTATGTCATATATTCTTTGTATTTTTCACCCAACCCATTAGAGTAGCCCCTCACTTTTACGCGGATCAGCAGTTGTGGGTTCAATTTAACAGATTTTTTCTGAGAACATTTCCATATAAAATATGGACATCCCCACAATAACACAGAAATTGCAAATATCATCTGCCTTTTTGTGGCAATAAATATATTTTCACATATATTTGGGGACTCAAGGCAGGCTGTAGCCAACCTGGAAACACTTTTTATTGAATTCCATAACAGGGTTGAGCCCCCGTGCTCCAAGCGCGATTTCTCTGCGGTGTAAGCACAGACACTTCAAACTCCATGATTTGATTGATCTCAAAGAGACCTTTCCTACAATCCTTTATTTGTATTTTTAGCCCCAGTAGATCAGGGGTTAATCGCTGAAAACCGTTCACCTCGCTGTGGTGTCCCAATACTTTTGTCCCGTAACCTTCTGAGTTGCATATCTCAGCAGGGAAAGCACTCAAACACTTCAAACTCCACAGTTGTTTTACTATACATGAAATTAAATGAGGCGAATACGGGTTTACCTTTACATTTTCTTTAAGGGTAATGCATTAAACAGAGTTTAAAACGACATAAAAGTGTTCTGGCATTTTTGGGGTTCACACTATAAAGAGGCATTTGTTTTACCAAAACACAACGCGTTTATTCACTATAGGCAGGTGCTCATTTTTTCATGACAATATTTACCTCTATTTAGCCCTTAGAATTAAACAGACCTTTTCTGTTTTTGTGCCATTTAGACTCCTATGTAAATTACTTGTTTTTTGGTGGGCTTCACTGTATTGTGCCTCACTCAGTAAGCATCTTAAAAAGGCTGTTATAAGTGATTTGTTTTTTTGACATGACAAGAGAGGATAATTTACATATTAGGACTACACAGATTGGAAAGATGACGTTTGTGCCTCATTTTCTGATATTGACCTTTTAAAGCATTCCATGGCAGAAAGGTACATGTAGGGTACTGTAGGAAAAAAAGACAGGTCTTACTTTTCAAATTTACCATGTTTTTTAATCAATATCAATATTAGTCATTAAATATGCAGGTCCACTGGTAGTTTTTGAAAATCAGGCAAATAAAATGGCCACTCCTGGTTCCTGTCACAAACAAGTATGTTTTGTCACATTGGATGACACTGTTTCCATTCTAGTGAATGAATTGGGCAAAAATGTTTGGTGTAATTCTGTTTAAAGATGGGCTCTAAAGGTGTCAGTTGGCAGTGTGCGTTGGAATCTAAATCGAACATCACAATATTCAACATACAGTGTGCAAGGTGACCTTTAGCAATCCCCCTACCTGCTGTTTGTCTGTGGTTCTCAAACCAGTTCACAGGGCCCCAATTCAGTGTGTATTAGAATCTGGAGGCTTCTAAGAAATGGTATGAGAACTACTTATATAGACTTAACTGTATGGTTTGAGTGGAATGAGTCCCCCAAGTCATGCACATTCAGTTTTGGAGCTTAATGTAGTGATAGTAAACCAAGAGAATAACAGTTGTCAACTGTTTTACATATAACTGGGGCAGCATTTATTGAAAATTACATGTGCAAACGAATCATCATATATACAGTTCTAAGAACAGTCACCATGGGCTAACTTGTTTTACCACCAGAACTGCATATCATAATACATAAGCACAAATATAATGTTCAACACAGAGACTTTGTTTACCACGTATAGAACTCTACAGGATCAATCTACACAATCTTTACTTTAGAGCATATAAATGATGCAGTGATAAAAAAATTGGTTTAAATGTGTCAGAGAACTGAGAAATTACTGTTTCTGTAAAATTGTATTTTTGTTAACAGCCAAACCATTCAAAAAGATTAAGCAATCACATACACTATCAATCTATACAATACAGAACTACTAAGAGGAACAGAAAATCTGTGATCACATCTAACATTAATACTAAAACAAATAAAGAAAAATGTATTCTCAATCTCTGATAAATTCAAAGAAAAACAAAAAAAAATAAAATCACAAACACAACTACAGATTATTCAGGAATCTACTCAATTTGATTTACGTGCCACAAGCTCCAGGAGAGTGGACGCGAGCTTTTCGAGGCTAGAGGGCGGAGCCCCCTCTGGAGGTGGAGAGGAGGATGGCTGAAAGGGATCATAGGGTTCGGCACCAGAACTATAGTCGTGGCGATAATGTGGCCTTCGTGCTTGTCTCTCGCCATACACCATTTCATCCTCTCTCAGAGACGCGGACTTCCAACGGCTCTCTGAAAATATAAAAAGCCAAGTAAAAATAACTAACATTGTTGAGACTCAACAGATAATGATTTTTAATATTCAGCAAGTAACTGTACAAGAAAAGTAAAAATTTTAAACAGACACCCAGAAGAGACAGATTTGCTTATCGGCCTACCTTGGTAATCTCTTCTATCAACATCTCTGTGATAGCCCTTGATATCTTGAGGACGCTCAGCTGAAATCCCTCCTCTGGAGTCCCATTCATATTCATGGTGGGCATCAAGGCTATTCTGAGTGTGCCTCAAGTCACTCTCACAATATCCTCCCTCTCCTCTTCTATCATACTTTTCATAACCTCTATGTTCTTCAGTACTTCTGTGTCTGACATTTTGGAAGCCTCTAGATAGTCCTTTAGTATGGTCTGTTCTGGAGATTTCTTCAAAACTTCTGGCATGCTGGAAATTGGTAGGATCGTCTTCAAAACGTCCTTCATTTTGAAAATCTCTGGGGATGTTTACAAACACTCTTGTCTGTTCGAAACTTGAGGAATCCTCTCCAGTTGAAACTTGAGGAATCATCTCCAAATCTTTGCGGGGAATGTGTTGATCTTCAAAATATCTTCTCTCTTGAAAATCTCTAGGATCATGTTCATATCTTGTGACCTCCCCAAAACCTTGGTCATCTAAATGTCTTGGCTCCTGCAAATCCTTGCACTGATCCAGCCACTTGTCATTCCCATGGTGGTAATCTCGGATGCATCGAGTGACCTGGGCCTTTGTTGGACGATTTAAATTAGTATTTAGAATGTAGATAAACCTCATGCACAACTAGTCAATGGAATTGATTTCATTCTTACCCCAGTACGCTGAACTTTATTTGCATGAAACTCCTTAACAAGTGAGCATAACTTTTCTTTCATGAAGTTAGCTTCATCCATATTTTCAATTTTAATGTCATCCTGCAATAAAACAAAAATCTGTGAGGAGAAAAACCTTAATACAGATCAGAAGATGTATACAGATATACGAAAATAAAATATGCTCTCCTTCAATTGTATATTTTTATTTAGAATCCAAGTGACAATTGTGTGTTCCTCACTAATGTTTAGAAACAACAACAACAAAAACAACAGATTTGTACTCTGAAATCAGGAGTACGATCATTAAGAGTAATTAGCAGCCAAGTACCTAAGATTATTTACACAAGAAATGTCACTACCTCTCTACAAGCAAACCATGTGACAAGCATTCGGGTGTGTGTCTACATCAGTCATAATATCTGAGAAGGAATTGTTATAGGCCAAACAATTTGGAATTCAACATTCTGTAGTGAGATGGATTGTTTATAAATGGAGAGCTGTCAATACAGTTGCCAGTCTTCTCAGTAGTGGGCATCCCAGGACATTTAGTCCCATGTCAGATACTTACTCAGTTATCAAGAATCAGCCAAGAGCTACATTATGTGACCTAAAGGCCTCTGTAAGCAAATTAATTGGGAAAAAGTCTGACCAGTTACAGCTTTCGTGAAAGAGTGGCTATGGAAAAAGGTTATGGCAGCACAACAACTGCACCTGAAGAAACCACCAATGCTCAGGAACTACATATATCCTTTGGACTGATGAGACAAGGTGGATATATTTGGCAACGATCAAATACAGCATATTGCCACCAAAACCTCATCCCAACTGTCAAACATGTTGGTGGAGGGTCATTTGGGTTTCTCTTGCTACTACTTATCACTGAGGTAACACCGAAATCCACTTTACACCTGACTAGACCTTGGCAGTATACCAGTTCATAGTTTTTCTTATACCGCAGTACTGGTTTAAGGCCTATAGAATGTTCGGAAAGTGGCGGAGCTGGAAACTGTTTAAAGGGGACATATTATGCAAAACTCACTTCAGTTATAATAGGTATATGCACTATACGAAACATGTTCATGAAGTTCTTAGCACAAAATCATTCTCACACAGAGATATCACCAGCTTCATTATTCATGGTTTCAGGCCCTTTCAAAATGATCCGTTTGGATGCAAGCATGTCACATTTGATGTGGTAATTTCACAGCATGGGCGTCGATAGGTCTATTTTGGGGAATCTGAAGCCCCCTCCAAAATGATCCCAAGCCACCCTAAAAATAGTCATTATTATACTATTTTTAAATGATATATCCAAACATTTCATATAAGATATCACTAAGCGCAGATATGCACTTTCGTTCATTTATTTTCTTTTAACGCTTTAAAATAAATTGATCGCGCGATTAATTTGAAAATTAAACGCCCCTCTGCACTGACGTACCACACAATCAGTGGGGGCAATATTGCGCTATGTCGGCGACTAGCACGCCAGAGGAAGAAGCCACTTCACGTGTCCAAATTCCGCTGCTGCAGAGTCAAGCTGGCGATGGAAGATAAACACACGCTGTTAAATGAACAATTTCGCTTTAAGGTTGTACTCACACAGGCAGTTTGAACCGTGCCCGAGTGCGTTTGACCGCCAAAGCGCGGTTCGTTTGACTAGAGTGAGGGCTCTGAACCGTGCCTGGGCGCTGGACTCGGGCGCGATTCGTATGTAGTGTGAGCGCTATCCGCGCTGAAGCACAGATCAGGACGCGCGACGCCAAGTTTTTGCGACGCAGGAGTTTGGAGCGAGAGGCGGGAGAGGCTTTGTCCTTGAATTCAAGTTATTTAAAGCTACGTTTTTGTCTTAACACAGAGATTCTTTCAGGTTTGGAGATGTTATGCATTTTCTATTCAAAAGTAAGTTTTGTTTTCATCTCACAGCTTTTAAAAGTGTGACAGAGTTGGGGAAAAAACAAATAAAGTCTTCTTTGTGAAATTGATGACTGAGTGTGTTCATTATATATTATATATTGGGCTGACATAGAATTGCGATTAATCGCAATAATTTTTTTCCAGATTTGCGATTAACTAGTTAATTTTAATTAATCGCTTTACAGCCCTACTTTATACTCTTAAAAATGATTTCTCAGTGGTTCATATCTGGAACTTTCTATGAAAAGCTTTAAGTGGGAAACGACTTCTAAGTTCAGGGACTGACATAAGTGGTATGCTAACAAGAACTGGCGTATGTGGTACGACAAATGCGCACTAGTTTTCAGTCTTCATTGCGCAATTTGAGTAACTTCATACTGGATCTCTAAGTACCACCACTCAGGAACAGAAAACCTTAACAAATAAATAATTATGACATTTTAAAATAGGGTTCCTGTTGGTCCGCAGAGCTTTGCTTCTGCACCAATCAAAATTCAGTCAGATCAGGTCTGGAGTGATCTGCCCCTGTGGTCCATGATGAACTTTTGGAGCTATTGTGCGATACTGAGTGTCCGTAGAGATCCGGTTCTGTCTGTCATGCTGAGGAAAATCCCCAGCTGAGTGAGATATTTGTTCTCATTTGACCACCATGAACTTGGAAACTCACCTTGAGTGAGTCTGCCAGCATATCTTCCTCATTTCGACCAGTTAGTGGCGAGATGGCAGACCACCATACTAGTTGATTTAAATTTTTTCATGTAAAATAATCCATGTGGGTGAAAAGATCCGTAGTTTAGGTTAAAAATCAGTTTGCACGTTCAGCACTATTTGGCCCGGGGGTCTGTATAGGGTGTGTGTGGTTGTAATGGTTTCAGCGGCCATAGTAAGGTGAAAGTTTTTTAATTTGGGTGCGTACCAATTCATTAACTTAGGTACTCATTAGAGTAAAAGAGAAAAAAATGATGTCAACCGCTGTTTGTTACTTAAACCCTTTACTGAAAAGCTGCTCAAGCCAGACATACTCTACACAACCTAGATGACATCTAGGTTTATTGATGTCTGGACACAGAAATACAGATATTTGAATATACTCTAATATATGTGAATATACTTTTAATAAAGGTGGTGAAGTATTTTATATACATATTATCCCTTATTATTCATATTACAGTCCCAGGTGGTCTTCAATACATTGAGGGATGTGACACGGCAGGTGGTGCAGAAACAGAGGGAACATGACAAGTAGACTACCTCATACTGTAACTGACTGCACATCTGGAAGTGATTACTTGTCTGCTAGATTTTCTTCTCCCTGAAATGTGACTACTACATTTAAAATGCAACATCTGCTCCTATTTGTGGGATAAACATCATGGTATAAATTTAGTGAGTGAACCAACCCATACCTTACTGCAGGTACACCAGATAAACCCGTATGTCACTCAGTGCCCACTGCTAGTGGCAGCTGACTTGAAATTGTAAAGTAAATGCCTTGACATTCTGCACCATCCCAGTGGTCTGCTGCAAACTATTTGCAAACAAATTCCTTCACATTTTTTGCCCACTCATCTTTTTCTTTGGCTGTTGCCTGAATAAATTGCTGAGCTGATCATCTTGCCTAACATATTGCACAAATGTTTTCAGTCACAGAAATCAAAGATGTGAAAAAACACTAGATATTTCATACTTTGGAAGATTAGTTTTTGATTATTTGTCCTGCCACACTATTAGATCACACTTCATCAATCTAATCTAGCTCATGCCAAATAATTTCCAATTGGGAAAATCTGTTGGAAGATCCAATTTACAGTTAAAAATGGAACATTGTGTACTCAACTTTTTCTCCATTGTGCCAGGGCCCCTTGAGATCATGCATTCTGAGATCATCCATTCATCCATCCATCAATCAATCCATCTATTCGTCTTAAAGGTCATAGGGATACAGGTAGAGACACACCCTGAACAGGCCTCAGAGAGAGTATTTTATAGAATATTACATTTACAGTATTTATTTAGTTTTTGGCTGATTTAAATATCAGATAAGATGCCTCTGAGCACAATCATGCGCTTACATAATTATTCAGATTGTAGCGAATAATTCTGTATTCTGTATTCGGTCACTAGCAGGCCACTTAATTTACATGCGGGCAGAACTGGGGAGTTGCACTTAGCATGAACAAAGATCCTAATGTTGTAAATTATTCCCCAGCATGTCAGGACATTCTCTGATTCTGAAGTAGCCCATGCCTTATGTAAATGAGCCATTTCTTAATGAAGGCTGATTATATATGGCAAACTCTGTGAAGCTGTCTTAGGCTTTGTAAAAAGCTACAGTATGTACTATAATAAATTGTTCTTCAAACACAATCCACTCAAAGTAATCATGTTTAGCATTTTAAATGAGTTCTCTGTTTTTGTTGGGTCAAGTCGTTTATCAGCACATTTCCTGAGATCTTTAGATTTAAGCTTAACTTGGCTTGTTATTCACAGGTCTTCAGACTGTTTACTCAGGGTCTTCTCACATTTTATACTTGAATCTGCCTTAAGTTGCTTGAGTAATTAATCACTGAGAATATTACATCTCAGTGTCTTCATTTTCTAGTAAGTATTTACCCATTGAAAATGTCAGCCTTATCATGACTTTGATAAGGTTCTAAAGGTAAACAGAAAAGCTTCACACTTGAAAAGTAAACAGCTACATTAATAAATGAGTTGGAGCAATCATTAATCATTGAGGCTTGGTTTGGTAAACTCAGATCCGTCATGCTGACATCTGATCTGAACATAAGCCTTGCTTCAGCACACTCAAATTTTTCTACAATATCCATTTCAGTCCTGGAGAGGGGGGCATAATGATGGAATGATATCAAACTCCTGCATGCAGAGCAAATTAAGAGCGCTTGGGAAACAGCAGGATTTTAACTGATGCTAATTTTGATGAATTATGAACGTCATGACTTTAAACAGGCCAGCTGGGAAGTTAATTCACAGACGGCTGATGTCAAACTGAATACATGATTTTGGATTTTAGCTCAGCTGGGTGTATGTAATGCTGTTGTCATAGGAAATCTGGAATCCAGAACATGTCACTGATTAGTGTCAAAGAACCAGATACATTTACTGAAATTTAAACACAGTAGGATTGAACTTCTGATTTCTCAATAGTGAAATATTTTAATTAATATATTGCATTGTCTGTCATTTTTAAAACTAACAAATGAAATTACCTTATGAATATACACACACACACACACACACACACACACACACACACACACGTATAGGTGGCATCATGGACACTGTTTTTATCCTTTTATCCTATTAAGCATGTTCATGTTCTAACTTTACCTTAAGACAAGCTTCAGTGTTTCAGGTTGCAAACACTTGTCATGGTGGTCTGGGTGGAAAGGACGCACACACAGTCGAGAGTTAATGAAATGAACTTAGGAAGCTTTTATTTCAATCAACTCAAAAACATCCACACGCTGCACGGGAAAGTCCAACTGTCTCGCAAACACTCTCACTGAGCCCCTGCTCAGCCGAAGCTCCTTCCTTCGGGTGCTGCTGATTGACTGTGCTAACTGGCATGCCCAGATATAAACAACCAGCACAAGGATGAGAGGTGTGGCAGACAAGGCCTGGTCGTCACAAAAAAAGTTATCTGCAGTTTCCTCATGGGGCGGGGGTTTCAGCAAACAATTATTTGTTCAATTTAATGTTTAATGCATTACTGCAGATAATGAAAATTATGAAAGTTGGGGGGGGGGTTAAATCACCAAAATACAAGGACAAGACACGGAGCAGTCATGCTACATTCTGCAGCAGGCATCTTCATCTTTTTATGGCAGTTGACAACTTTTCAGTGTATTACCGCCACCGGTAATACTGTTCGGTTCTCAGAAAAATAGGTAGACTGAATCCACGAATGCTGATCCACGTAAAACTGAGGGGTTACTGTATTTATATTATATCTATTATTTGTATAGTGTGCTTATCTTTCATTATCTTAAATCATCCTTAGTTGTGATAAACAATGATACCTCCAGGCTTTCACAGTATATCTCATCTTTAGGCTAATGCTACTGAGACTTTAATGATGACCTCAGGCTTTATTATCCTAAGTCACCCTATATAACAGAAATTTGTAATGCTGACCTACAGACTTCATCATATCATTAGACTGGCCTAAGATTCAAAATGATGACCTCAGGACTTTACGTACATGTTGTCCTTGGGGTGTCCTGTGCTGTGGTGTGTTCACGCGTGGCTATAAGGGGCCACTTGACTTTACTTCATCATCAGGCTAATATGAGTAAAATAAAATAGACAGATCAGTGTCTTGTCCTGTAATATATCAGAGGAATTAA